>OY992885.1:99577505-100102505 GCA_963921405.1 Cepaea hortensis | reverse complement strand
TCATGTAAACTGGTCATTTTAGGCAGCTTTCAGTTTGTATATATGATAGAACAGTCTACACCAGGGGTGGCCAACCTTTTCAGCAGGCGGGCCAAATTTCGGAAATAATATTTCCTGCCGGGCCACGCACCTAATTTTTTTTTTTTAATTGTTGTTATTAATTAAAGTAAATAAGCAAGCGTGCTACAACTTCGACCACATAGTTGCTTCCCGGTAGGTGAGATCGTGCTCAAACGCTTGCCTGGTTTAATGTAAACCAAAAAAATATATCTTGTTAATTAATTTACCTTTCCCTTGTAGATGAGTATTATTATTAACGTCATTTAGGTGGCTAGTTATATCGACCAGAAATGCAAAGTCGCAAACCCACTCTTTGTCTTCAAACTCTGGGATACTTTTCGACTTGCTTGCAAAGAATGATTGTATTTCGAGTTACAAATCAAACAATCTATTCAACAATTTGGCACGGGTCAGCCATCTTACTTCTGCATAAATTGTAACGTCATGATAATCTATGAGTCCAAAGAATAGAAATTCTTGGAACTGACGGTGACTCAACCCGTTCGACTTCATGAAGATCACTATTTTGACGACTACTTTCACGACATGGTCCATTTTGAGGGGCTTCGAAAATAAATTCTCCTGATGATGAATGCAATGAAAATGTACTTTGGAGACCTAATTTTCAATCAATTTTACTAAACCTTCGGGTTTCCTAACCATTGCTGGGGCACCATCCGTTGTAAAGCCCGATAAGTTGTTAAGTTGTAACAAAAAGCAATTCAATGTCGATGTAACTACTTCTAACAAATCTCGTAACTTAGTAGTGTCCTTAGGTGGATACAGCGCCGCTAATTCTTCTGTCTTTTTAAAATGGATGTCAACTATTATACTATTATCAGACTGTGGGATCAACATCTTGTGCCACATTTATTGAAAGACAGAAGATCAAGTGGTTTGGCCATGTCGTTAGAATGCATCATCAGCAACTACCATCACTGGCCTTACATCAAAGATCATCTGCGACGAGACCAAGAGGACGTCCAAGAAGAAAATGGATTGACGACATCACAGACATTGTACAGCCACACGGAATGACACTATCCAGTGCCGCCTACCGGGCTCTGGAACGCAAATTATTCCTCCCCACGACGCTTGATGGCAGAAGTGGAAGAAGATGATGATGATCAAAACCCACGATAAAAATTGCCAGTTGTGCAGTATCTGCCATATCTGTGCTTTCATCCACTGCTAGAGAATAAAATATAAACTCGGATGCTCGATTTTTCAAATTATCTTCAATATATTTTCCAATGTCGTCCACACGCCTAGTAATAGCCTGACGAGACAGACTTATTTTTTGAGAAATCCTTCTTCTTTTCTGGACACAGAGTTTCAACGGCGGTCTCCAAACATCCCTTAACCATTTCACATTCTGAATATTGCTTCGTTGTTTTTTTTTAAATAACACATAACTAGTTTTTACATAGCATGTTGACTCTGAACCAGCTCTAGTAATTATCCTTTGTTGTGCAGAAATGTTTTTTGTAAAGTCATTCACTTGGTCTTGTCGAAATTGCCCTTTGTACTTATAAAACGTATTTGCATGTGTAATCTCTTAGTGCCGTTTGATGTTATTCTCTTTCAACACAGAAACAGGTTCGTTGGATATAAAGCATATGAGCTTTGTTTTAATTTCCACGAAAAAAATAGTATATAGTCCACCTGTCTTGAATACTTCTTAATTCTTCTGTGATTCTTCTCTTCTTTGGTCCAACGTCTTTACTAGCTGACGCCATGGTTACGTAATACCTCAAATACACATAATGAATATTCACACAACAAAAATCCACATCAACATAATATTAATAATCTATATTAATCATACCTTTCTCGCTGATGTTCTCAGCCAATATCCAACCAATATTATTTCTTCCTTCAACAACATCCACTCAGAGAAATATCAGGAACAGAGAGTTTATATCTAATACCACAAGGTCTTTTCACAAACTAAACCACCATGGTTCCTACAGTCTATGGTCCATAATATTTCTTTTACGAATGTTCATGTTTAAGTCACTGGAGTAGAACTAGCCAGGTTAATAAGTTCCCAAGGTGAACATATTCATTCTGCTAAATGTTCCGGATTTGGAAGTATCCAGTGAAACATTCCTCAAGCGGTGAAATATACCTGATAATAAATTTCCTCAGAAGTTATGAACATCCACAGTGCAGATTAACTTCAGGAGTTATAAATGGCCATAGTTCAGATAAAGTTCAGACGTTATAAATATCCACAGGGCTGGTAAACTTCAAGAGTTATAAATATCCAAAGGGCATATAAACTTCAGGAGTTATACACATCCATAGGGCAGATAAACTTCAAGAGTCATAAATATCCATAATGATACCAGTCAAGGATGGAAATTATCCATACATGAAAAACGACGGGCAGTAATAAGTTTCAGGGGGTGAAAAATATCCACGATAATGCCGTTCAGGTTTTCACAATGTCCTCATAGATAAAGTTCAGGTTTTAAAATTGTCCAGGTGGAAACAATCCATGTGTTGTAAATGTCCATCTGGATAACTGCCAGGTTTCGACTATGTTCATAACCCTTCTCCTGAATTTAACAACTAGCCATGAAGGGATGACTCAGCCGGTGCATTTACTTGAGTAGTAGGTACATTGGTGTTGGCCAGGCCATCCTCATATATACATTGATCATTCACTCAATGGACTTCTGTAATGTTGAGGTTGTCGTAAACTTGGAGAGCAAATAATATTAAGGAAATTCCGCTCTTACAGCAAAATAAAGGCGAATCCTTTTCATCATATGCCGATGAATCAGCCACTCCAAATGAGAACTAGAGCATTTGTACTATGCTTCAGGTTCGGCCAAGGCACAGTCCACCATCCTGGAGTCCAAAGAACCCCACTGTATGCAATACGGAAAATACAGCTGGTCGCTAGAAAAGCATTTCTCAAACTCCTTACAGTTCTCAATGTTAAAACCTTAAAAACTTCTCAATTCAATCCACACACTCGATTTCTTTTCATGTACCTTTCCTAGGCGCACTTTTAGCACGAAACATGACAGCTTGATGGGGATGGTGTATCGGAAAGGGCCGGGATGGAGAAAGAGGTGTGGGGGGAGCAGTAGTGTTGCTATCTCCCGTCTTCTTGTCGATGGTCGTGTGGACGCAGTTTCCAACTCCTGTCAACTTCAAACGAAACGTACCGGCGGCTTAAGGTTGTGGTTAGAAAATTGGGCTTGGCCTCGAATTAATATTGTGACCTCTGAATACGCAGTTTAATAGGGAATCCAAGTGTCGTTGATAGGCAGACAATATTTGAAATATGTCACAACGACTCATGATGTAATGTTCTTTTGGTGATATGTACAATAAAGTTAACATTTATGTTCATTTGACCTAGCTCCGCGGGCCACAAAATGACCCCCGGTGGGCTACATGTGGCCCGCGGGCCTCGTGTTGGCCACCCCTGGTCTACACTATCCTGCGAGGGATGAGGCGGGGTCTAGAGGCTATGTTATCATGTAAACTGGTCATTTTGAGCAGTTTTCTGTATGTAGAGGACACATTCACATTTATTCCGGAGTCTTGAGGCTGTTTTCATGTAAACTGGTCATTTTAGGCAGCTTTCAGTTTGTATAAATCACAGAACAGTCTACATTATCTTGCAAGGGGTGAGGCGTACGATTTCTGGTTTCTTGCTCTTTTCTGTCTCGCTTCAGAATAGAAGTTGTTTTTGATAACTACTGCTTGATATTAACTCCTTCATGTTGTACTTTCTTTTGGCAAGTTCTCGGGCTTCATTTCACGTTAAAGACGAGAATCTGCTCCGTCTTTTTACTTGATCTGACAAATCTATCAGCTGCATCATTGACTGCTACCCCACAATGGAAGTACAGAATGACATCAGGGAAAGACATCTGGCAGTCAGGAAGGAACCAAATGAACAGCCCTCGAAGATAATAGGAAAAGTAGAGGGGCTGAAATACTCGCCAAAGAGAGGAGCGCTTTTGACGACCGGAGACCTCGTGCTTAGTTAGTTTGAGAAACGGTAGATGACAAGCCGAATCGTAGGCGAATAGAATCTCATTTTGGCAAATCGAGATCTGCGGGAATGGTGAACGTGACACTACGTTAAAAAAAATGTTTTGCATATCCTTTACAGGACATCGCTGTCAACAGCAGCATCTTTCAGCTGTCTGTTGATTTCTTGGCAAGATTACGCTCAGTAGTTTGCCATTGCTTTCTGAGCGGCCGGCTCAGTTATCCCGCAAGTCACCAGCGGGGGACGAACCGCTCCCAGTTCTCGCCCGCTACGAGACTCTGGACACTACGTTAGACAAGCAAAATTTCATTCCATGGAAAAGTACGTCATACAGTTAGGCACTATCGGTCGGCGCTTTACATCTTGAAATTACCATGAGTAACATTATAGCTACCGATTATTTCGAGGATGTTTTATGTAAGCAAGAGGAAGACCGAGAGGAAACTACCTGGATGGCTTGGTCACATGGCATGGACGAGACAGGAACACTAAGCTGATCCACGACGCTGGTGATCGAGTGAAATGGCGAGTCATTACCGCCCACGCTTTCCGGCATGGCACATGATTGATTGATTTATGTAAGCGAGAACCAGAAGGAGAACATAATAGTCCAGTTGTTGGTGTTATTTAGAACCAGCGATGGTCGAAGTATGTGCAGAGTACTTTCTAGCTTCAGTGTATACTTTGGTAATTTAGGTCTTAGTCAGATATGACTGAGCTACCGTATGACAGTAGACGGTACTACCTGTTTCTGTTAGTGTCGAATGTTGGCTGACGCTTACCAAACCCGACACCTCACATTGTGCCAACGGTTTCTGGCGAAGGAGCGCAATTGGGAGGGTACAAAACTTTCCTTAGTGCAAATAAATGCAACATAAAGACTAAATGTCATGGCAGGGCAGACCAGGCCCTAAGCCTTGGTTCGCAAATGGTCTAGGATCGAAGCTCCGACATGTGGACAGTTAGAGCATTGCTTTACTGATCCGGCAACTTCTGCAGCTTGTTTTGTTCCGGGTGTATTGGTGTTACCTTTCCTCTGGAGTAAACTAGGCAGGTCGAGAGGGGATCATGCTGCGTGGGCAATTCATGGTATCTAAATTCAACCCAGGCAGTATACTGTTGCGAGGTATAACTCCATTTTACAAACTATCATCTGTCAATACGGCAAGGTGCCAGTCAATGTATACAGATGTCTTGCTAATGTTAACGACGAAGTAAACAAGGCTAGGTTGTGTAAGCAAATTCCGGAGAAATAAAGAATTGTGGCGACAGCATGTTGTGGATCGTCTGTCTACGAAAGTATTAAGGTATAGCTGGTGTTCAGCAAGCAGTGGAAAGGTGTAAGTTCTCTCCATATAAATTATTACACACGATGCTTTTCTGTCCCATGTGAAAACGCGTTACTTGTGTCCTTAGGAAATAAATTATGTGCCAACTGCCGCCATGACTATCCGTTAGTCTTTTCTTGGATCACCTGCAAGTGTTCTGTGTGAGTGAGTCAGTGTTGGTAAATGTTCTATATGTGGAATGGCTCACCTCGCTTCAGAGGTCACACATTGTGAGAATTGTGTGGAATTTTTGCAGTGGCCATGAAGGGAGGGTGGGGGGAATGAACAGGCTGATAAGCTGGCAGGGAATGCACCTCTTGGTTGTAGATTGCCTATGGGCAAGGGCGAGGTGGCCAGACGCCTGTGGGACCACGTGCAGAAGGCGGAGGAACAGACTGAGAACCCGTATGTGGAAAGAATAATATAGCGCGGGATCGGCATTGGTTCTGAAGGATTCTCAAAACTGAGAAGGAAGACCAGGATAACTTTCAATCAGATAGCGGTGGGAAAGATATGTAGTATAACTCTTCGCTGGCTGTTGAAGGGGGACGGAGCGCGTATAGGAATGTACTGAGTGCAATCATGTCGGTTCTTAGCTCAACTCAGCTCAACTCAACTATAAACGTTCTAAACGTATATCGGCAACAGCATACCTCAAGTTGAGCTCTTGGCAGTACCCCAAATATAGCATGTATCTCACAATGACTCACTCGGTCAATTAGATGCCGTCTCAGCAATACATTTTGATCACAGAAGCCGCAAACATTATGTTGCACTATGTTGTGCCTGCCAGATTTCGCAGCATCTCGTCAGATGCATACTGCAGTTATATATCAAATGAAGTGAAGTGATACAGATTGGCTGGGTACTCCACTTCATATGGCATATAACTCTGCAGTATGCTTCTGGCGAGATGCTGCGAAATCTGCCAGGCAATAAATTGTGCAACATATTGTTTGTGCCTTCTGTGTTTAAATTAAATAAGGGATCACATTGTTTTGAAAACGCTGGTACAATTGATTTCCAACGCCCACGCCCGTGTTGCTTACACTGACAGAATGACGTGCCTCCATTTCTTCAAGTGTTCTTCTCATTTAAATCTCAATCTCTTGCTCGTTCGCCTTCAACTCTTCCCTCCAGAATGTTTTTTACAAGAGTACTTTGTCTTTAATGTGGCCCAAATATGTCTCTTCACTATTATTTTTTTTTCATTTTGTTTTCATCAACTCTCTTTTACTTCCAATTCTCTGTGGTACATCTATGTATGTTTGTCTTTTTGTCCATAAAATATGATCTGTTCGTCTCTCTGTGTGTATGTACATGTGTGTGTATGTGTGTGTGTGTGTGTGTGTGTGTGTGTGTGTGTGTGTGTGTGTGTGTGTGTGTGTGTGTGTGTGTGTGTGTGTGTGTGTGTGTGTAATATCGTAGTGATATTAAGAGGTCATGTATGGACCAGGAAAATGTATAGTAACGATATTGTGAGGCCGTGTCTGCCATAGATAAATATATAGTAATGATATAGTGAACCAGGTCAGTCCGAGGTTCATTTATAATAATGATGGTGTGGCTGGGAGTATCCGAGATACATTTATTGTAATGATATTGAACACTGGTAAGACCCTAGGCTTAGACATCATCACAACAGAAATGATTAATACTTTAGAAAAATATGGAAAATGATCAAGTCACCAGACTAATGAATACAATATATGATACTGGAAATATACCTCATGAATTATGTAATTATGTATTTATTGCAATCCCAAAGAAATCAAGAACCTTGGAATGTGATCAACATAGAACAATTAGTATAATGAGCCATATAACGAAGATTTTGCTAAGAATTATCATGCAAAGAGTTAGGAAGAAAATACAACCCGAAATAGGAGAAGAACAATGTGGGTTTGTTGAAGGCAAGGGTACAGCAAATGCTGTGTACATGCCGAGAACAGCAATTGAACGTTTTATAGAAGCAAATAAAGACATACATCTTTGCTTTATGGACTACACAATGGCTTTCGATAGAGTAAGACATGCCAAGATACTTGGAGATCTACAAATTAATGGGAAAGACGTTAGACGTGTGAAAAAAAAAACATATAATGGAAACAACAAGCTGCCCTCAGAACTGATAATGAAGTAGATCAATATCAGCCTATTAAGAGAGGTGTGAGACAGGGATGTGCAATGTCGCCAGATATGTTTTCTCTGTATAGTGAAAATATTTTCAGAAATGTGCAAGATATGAAAGGAATCATCATTGGAGGAAGAAACATAAATATTATTAGATATGCAGATGATACAGTATTGATTGCAGACAGTGAGCAGGATCTGCAACACTTAGTAGATGCGGTATTTGCACACAGTGAACAACTGGGGTTAGAAGTAAATTGTAAGAAGACACAGATTATGGTTGTCAATAGGAAGAACGAAACACCACAATCTAATATACAGGTAAATGGGAATATTTTTAAACAAATGAATCGGTACAATTATCTCGGGACATTCATAACATCTGATGGGAGATGTCTGGAAGAGATTAGAACAAGAATCGCCATGGCAAAAGTAGCCTTTAGCAAGATGAAAAACACACTGACCAATAAAAAGATGTCAATTGAAACGAGAAAAAGAGTGTTGATGTGCTACATAGAACCTGTACTTTTGTATGGATGTGAAGCTTGGACAATTCGCACTCAAGCTGAAAAACATCTGATGCTGTAGAAATGTGGTTTCTGAGGAGAATGCAAAGAATTCCACGGACAGACAGAAAAACCAACGATCAAGTCCTGAAAAAACAAAACATTAAACATCGTAAAATGATTGGAGAAATTAGACGTAGACAGTTAACAGTTTTGGACATGTTATGAGAAGAAATAAATTAGAGAACTTGGTGACAACTGGCAAGAACGAGGGAAAGACCGAGAATTAAATACCTGGATGACTTGACCACGTGGCATGGTCGAGACAAGACCACTGAAATGATCCACGACTATGACGATTTAGTCACGAGGCGAATCATGACCGCTCACGCTTATCGGAATGGCACTTGATGGATGGATGGATTGTGAGGCTTTGTCGATCTTGAATAAATGTGTGGGTATGATACTGTTTAAGCTGTGTCGATAAATCCCACAGAAGTCTTACTGGCTGTGCTTATCCCATACTAAATCAGACAGACAGACAGACAGACAGACAGACAGACAGACAGACAGACAGACCTAACAGCACACAAGCGCACAGATTTCGTATCCCATGTTTCTCAAACGGGAATTCCCACACGGATGTGCAGTTGTGTCAACATTGTAGGGCGATCCATTCAGAGACATACATCGTTGTGCAATTGATTATTCTCAAGCATTTGATTTACAGAATGGCATAGAAAACCTAATAGCCTCAACACAATTGAATAGTGAAAATCACAACTTATATCTTAACATAGCAAAAACTAAGATAATGCATACAGATAAAACTACTATGGAGAAAGAAATATACATTAATGGGAGAAAATTGGAGGTGGTGGAAAATTTTGAATATCTTGGGTCATTGATTACGAATAATGGTGACACAATGAAAGAAATAAAACGGCGACTATCCATTGCTCTTGAAAGACTAAAACAGATGAATAAATTATGGTGTGGGACAGACAGAACTACAAAAATTAGATTTTTAAGAGCATGCATCTTTCCCATTGCAACATACGCCTGTGAGACATGGACACTTACTAAACAAGCTGAACAGCGCATACATGCCTTTGAATATAAATGTTATAGACGAGTTCTAAGAATATCTTGGGTAAAGAAAAGAACAAATGCATCCATACTTCAAGAGTTGAATATTGAGGAGGGATGGCTATTAAAGACGATAAAACAAAGAAAATTGAAGTATTTTGGTCACTTGAAACGTCACGACAGTTTGGAGAGAACAATAATGGAAGGGTATATGCCTGGGAAGAGAGGAAGAGGAAGGCCAAAGAGAAGATGGGTGCAGGATGTGCCAAATGCTTTGACGATTGACGTGGACAATTATATTTCCCAACAACTTGCGATCTCTATGAGCAAGTATCAATAAATCATCAAATGCTTAGACGATTGACGTGGACAATTATATTTCCCAATAACTTGTGATCTCTATGAGCAAGTATCAATAAATCATCAAATGCTTAGACGATTGACGTGGACAATTATATTGCCCAACAACTTGCGATCTCTATGAGCAAGTATCAATAAATCATCAAATGCTTTGACGATTGACGTGGACAATTATATTTCCCAACAACTTGCGATCTCTATGAGCAAGTATCAATAAATCATCAAATGCTTAGACGATTGACGTGGACAATTATATTTCCCAACAACTTGCGATCTCTATGAGCAAGTATCAATAAATCGTCAAATGCTTTGACGATTGACGTGGACAATTATATTTCCCAACAACTTGCGATCTCTATGAGCAAGTATCAATAAATCGTCAAATGCTTTGACGATTGACGTGGACAATTATATTTCCCAACAACTTGCGATCTCTATGAGCAAGTATCAATAAATCATCAAATGCTTTGACGATTGACGTGGACAATTATATTTCCCAACAACTTGCGATCTCTATGAGCAAGTATCAATAAATCATCAAATGCTTTGACGATTGACGTGGACAATTATATTTCCCAACAACTTGCGATCTCTATGAGCAAGTATCAATAAATCATCAAATGCTTTGACGATTGACGTGGACAATTATATTTCCCAACAACTTGCGATATCTATGAGCAAGTATCAATAAATCATCAAATGCTTTGACGATTGACGTGGACAATTATATTTCCCAACAACTTGCGATCTCTATGAGCAAGTATCAATAAATCATCAAATGCTTTGACGATTGACGTGGACAATTATATTTCCCAACAACTTGCGATCTCTATGAGCAAGTATCAATAAATCATCAAATGCTTTGACGATTGACGTGGACAATTATATTTCCCAACAACTTGCGATCTCTATGAGCAAGTATCAATAAATCATCAAATGCTTTGACGATTGACGTGGACAATTATATTTCCCAACAACTTGCGATCTCTATGAGCAAGTATCAATAAATCATCAAATGCTTTGACGATTGACGTGGACAATTATATTTCCCAACAACTTGCGATCTCTATGAGCAAGTATCAATAAATCATCAAATGCTTTGACGATTGACGTGGACAATTATATTTCCCAACAACTTGCGATCTCTATGAGCAAGTATCAATAAATTATCAAATGCTTTGACGATTGACGTGGACAATTATATTTCCCAACAACTTGCGATCTCTATGAGCAAGTATCAATAAATCATCAAATGCTTTGACGATTGACGTGGACAATTATATTTCCCAACAACTTGCGATCTCTATGAGCAAGTATCAATAAATCATCAAATGCTTAGACGATTGACGTGGACAATTATACCTTCCCAACAACTTGCGATCTCTATGAGCAAGTATCAATAAATCATCAAATGCTTAGACGATTGACGTGGACAATTATACTTCCCAACAACTTGCGATCTCTATGAGCAAGTATCAATAAATCATCAAATGCTTAGACGATTGACGTGGACAATTATACTTCCCAACAACTTGCGATCTCTATGAGCAAGTATCAATAAATCATCAAATGCTTAGGCGATTGACGTGGACAATTATACTTCCCAACAACTTGCGATCTCTATGAGCAAGTATCAATAAATCATCAAATGCTTAGGCGATTGACGTGGACAATCATACTTCCCAACAACTTGCGATCTCTATGAGCAAGTATCAATAAATCATCAAATGCTTAGACGATTGACGTGGACAATTATACTTCCCAACAACTTGCGATCTCTATGAGCAAGTATCAATAAATCATCAAATGCTTAGACGATTGACGTGGACAATTATACTTCCCAACAACTTGCGATCTCTATTAGCAAGTATCAATAAATCATCAAATGCTTAGACGATTGACGTGGACAATTATACTTCCCAACAACTTGCGATCTCTATTAGCAAGTATTAATCCGTGAAGAAGATTAAAAAGACGAAGACCAAGACGCAGCAGGAGGAGGCGAAAAGAGGAAGAAGAAGAAGGTGGAGGTAACGTCAGAGGAGGAGGACAAGTTGAAGCAACAGAAGGGCGATGAGGGGAAGGAAGGGAGGGAGGCCGAAAAGAAGAACAAGCAGAAGCGGAACAAGAAGAAAGAAAGAAAGAAAGAAAGAAAGAAAGAAAGAAAGAAAGAAAGAAAGAAAGAAAGAAGGAAAGAAAGAAAGAAAGGAAGAAAGAAAGAAAGAAAGAAAGAATTGTAAATCCCCAACACCATTTAACACTTGTCCCTTGTGAATGTTCACAGCTGGCCAACGTCCTAGACATCCTTAAGCCTGTCAACCTTGGTCCCAAGCGGGACTCGCTGTCAACCGTGATCCCTGTGACCATCATCTACTGCCTCATCTTCATCACCGGCTTCATCGGCAACCTCTGCACCTGTCTGGTCATCATCAGAAACAAGTGAGTGGTCAGTGAGGGATGTCTGTGCACGGTGACTCAATCAATCATGTGCCAGGCCGGAAAGCGTGGGCGGTCATGACTCGCTATTTCACTCGATCACCAGAGTCATGGATCAGCTCAGTGGTCCTGTCTCGACCATGCCATGTGGCCAAGCCATCCAGGTATTTACTTCTCGGTCTTCCCCATTGTCTGTTCCCTTCAAGCTTGCCAGTTATCACCAAGTTCTCCAATTCATTTCTTCTCATAAAATGTTCAAAAAATGTTTACTGTCTATGTCTGATTTCACTAACCAGTCTATGATTTTCATTTGTCTCCTGTAGTACTTGGTCATTGGTTTTTCTGTCTGTCAATGGTATGCTTTGCATTCTCCTCAGAAACCACATTTCTGCAGCCATCGATTGTTTTTCAGCTTGACTGCTCATTGTCCAAGTTTCACATCCATACAAAAGAACAGGCTCTATGTAGCACCTCAACACTCTTTTTCTCGTTTCAATTGACATCTTTTTATGGGTCATTATGCTTCATCTTGCTAAAGGCTACTTTCGCCATAGCGATTCTTGTTCTAATCTCTTCAGGGCATCTCCCATCAGATGTTATGACTGTTCCGAGATAATTGTACCTATTCACTTGTTGAAGAATATTCCCATTTACTTGTATATTACATTGTGGTATTTAGTTCTTCCTAGTGACGACCAGGACCATTTTAGTGGTTGGGTACATAAGTAAATATCCCGATGGCATGGCCACGTGGCGTGGTCGTGACAAGAACACGGAGCTAATCCACAACTTTAGTGATCGGGTGAGATGGCGAAACATGACAGCCCACGCTTATCCACATGGCACATGATGATGACGATGAAAGGACCATTGTAGCATATATTCGTTGATGGTGATTTATTAGACAGTCTTATGTTCAGAAATGTTCCATTTCTTTCTGAACGACCGACGTCTCATATCATCTAAATCAACGCAAATCGATATAATTCGAATTTCCCACAGTTGGTATCGAACACTCGATTCGGTATGTCAGGGAAATGTGAAACTGTGTTTCACTATCCCCCAAGCAATAAACGACTACGAGGCAGATTGATCTATAAGAATATGCACCTACCAATGTCATCAACACATGCTCTCCAAGGAATGTAAACGGTTCCTTTATTTACTTGTTTATTGATAATATTGTTGCTGTTGTTATTAAAATTGTTGTAGTTGCTGCTGTTATTGTTGTTGTTGATGCTGCTGCTGTTGTTGTTGATATTGTTGTTGTTATTTTTGTTGTTATTGTCGATTTTATTGTTGTTGTTGTTGTTGCTGTTGTTGTTACTGCTGTTGTTACTGTTGTTGTTACTGTTGTTGTTACTGTTGTTGTTACTGTTGTTGTTGTTGTTGTTATTGTTGTTGTTGTTGTTGTTGTTGTTGTTGTTGTTGTTGTTGTTGTTTCTGTTGTTCCTGTTATTGTTGTTCTTGATGTTGTTGGTGTTGTTTTTTTTTTTTTACTGTTGTTGTTGTTGTTGTTGTTGTTGTTGTTGTTGTTGTTGTTGTTGTTGTTGTTGCTTTCGTTGTTGTTGCTTTCGTTGTTGTTGTTGCTTTCGTTGTTGTTGTTGTTGTTGTTGTTGTTGTTGTTGTTGTTGTTGTTGTTGTTGTTGTTGTTGTTGTTGTTGTTGTTGTTGTTGATCGCCGCTCGCTTTGAACTCAAGCGTAGTCCATACATATATTTCTACATCTAGTGCACTGGACTGATTTCATTTTTGCGTGTGGTTTAACTTTCCTCGCTTTCAAGCGAATCCCATCTCAGGCTTCTGACGATACTTGTAATTGACGTTCTTACGTCAAGGACGAGAATTAATCATTTTAGTCCAACTGACCGACGTGTGGAATGAACCCAGAAGCCGCAACCACCAAATAAACATGAATCGGCCGTGCGTCACACCCCTCGGGTACTCCGACCTCTAACGCTTTAAAATTTAAACAACCATTTTTGTTGCCAGGAAAACGGGTTATTTCCCAATGGCTTCGTAATAAACATAGTTGTTTTCACCCAATTCAGTTAGCAGGTGTTCTTGCTCGGGTCTCCAGACAAGACAACATGGCTAATTAATTGTCTCTGTCCTAGCGAAGTAACATTTATAATTACATTTTACATTATGTCAGATATTACGAAATCCATGAGGTATTTTGGTATACTGGTCAAAATAATATTCACACCGCGCACAATTAAATCAAGTCAAACTTGTCTAAATTTCGAGCTAATTTCTATTATTTTCATTAGCCACACACACTCAAAAGGGGTATAAAGACAAGAGAATCGACTTCATTGCAGAGGATTCTATCCCACGTGGCTTGGTCTATTTCCGAAAACGTCGCACACAGCAAGAACCTTGTAGCTTCAGCGACGACCCCCAGGAATCTCTGAGTAAATTACACTAGTAAACCGAATGACGTAGCCCAGAATCAAACCCGAAAACTTCGGAGCACGAAGCAGCCGGCGTAACCACTAACCACACAAGAAACCAAGAAAAACACAACAATGTTTTCCCGTTGTAAATTTGAGCAATGAAGACACAAACAGCATACTGCACAATTTATTGCCTGGCATATTTCGCTGTGACTGAGTGAACATATAGCCGGGGGGGGGGGGGCTGAGTGGTCTCAAGGTATGGTGTCCACCTCGAGTGCCAGAGGTTCCGGGTTCAAGCTCCGGTGAGCGCCGGAATATTTTCATGTGGACTTCTAGTAACACAATTTCCTCTGGTCTCTGGGTAGCGAGATCAGACGCCCGTGTGTATTGTTGCGCGCGTAAAAAAATCCCTTGGCAGTTGGAAATCGAAAAAGAGTAGCCTAACGTCGCTGCCCGGGCAAAATTTCGAGTTAAACATCTACCCAAAGTATTTCAGTATCCTCGCCGGTGCTATGGAGTTCGTGCACTGTGCTGAGATTCTCCGGACTCAGAGTTGAATTAGTAGTAGAACGGGGCACACTTATGGGTTACACCCGTGTGCCGTGATGTTGATCCTTCGACTAAACTAAACTAAACTAAACTAAACTAAACTAAACTAAACTAAACTAAAGCTGTAACTGACAATCTAGCGAAATTAATAGCGAACTGCGCTGGAAAGGTCATAAACCCTGTTGGACCCGAAATCAAATGCTTGGACAGCCTGAGCTCGTCGCTTGCCAAAATGAGGACAAATTATAACGTATATAAAGTTCGCTGAATCTGGTCAGGTGCGTACTACTGAAAATGGTTTCACAAATAATGAGATGGCCTAATGAATTCGTACATCTATGTAGTCTTCGGTGAAGACCTTGGTGGCAATGAAACATATGTGTACGTCAGTTGAGAGGATTCATTACGCTATATCAGTTTTTACGGCAAGCTGCGCTGTGGTAAACGCTCCCAAGGCGGCCAGAGGAAACACATTAAAGACACTCTGAAGATCTCACAAACAGCTTTTGGAATTCACCACGGTACTTGTGTGACTTCTACCAAAGACTGACATTCGTGGCGTACATCATTATGTAAGGAGGATGTCACCTGTGAAGCAAACAGGACTGCAAGATCTGTGGAAAAAAATAAGGCTGAATACGAAAAAAGGCTGAATTTAAAAAAAAAAGAAACACCGCAGGAGATCCTCCTGGAACGTCAAGCATGCTTAGCCTACATTGTCAAAGAACATTTCGAGCCTAAATAGGCCTTAGTAGCCATCGTAGGCCGGCTTCCTGGCCTAGAGGTTAGCAACTTTTCTCCGTAATTTCGTATACTCTCGTAAGTAACGTGACGACGGTGAGAATCAGCAGTGGTTCGAATCGCGTCGGTAACTTACGGGGTATGTGAGCCGGTCGCCCAGAAAGCAATGGCAAACTATTGAGCGTAATCTTGCCAAGAAATCAACAATCAGCTGAAAGATGCTGATGTTGACAGCGATGTCCTGTAAAGGATATGCAAACATTTTTTTAAGCAATCGTAGAACTCACAGCTGTAAACTTTCAACCCCACTGGATGAAATGAATGATCATCCATCATTCTTGATGGACAAACACGATATGTTGGAGGTCAGCGTGACCGAATGGATGAAAGCACTCGCTGATGCCGAGGTAGCGGGTTTAACCCCTCCACCGGTCAGTTGGACTAAAATGTTGACTTATCGTCCTTGACTCGGTAACGTAAATTAAATTACCTTAGAAGTCGGAGTGGGTTCGCCTGAAGGCGAGAGACACTGGTAGTAGAGATAGCTAATCCACATAAAGATATCAGTCCAGTGCACTTGACGTAGTTGCACTGTAAGGACTACATTTGAGTTCAACCCGGATGAACGCAAAAATTTTTAAATTTTTTTTAAAATACATTATTATATTTTGAAGTTTTATTATGTAGTAGTATGCACGTAACGAGATACAGGGAAATAAGCCAGGCAATACATTGTGCAATATACTGTTTGTGTCTTTGTTATTCAAAGAAACACGTAATTTTTGTGTCTATTCGGACATTTCTCTTGACCTATGACCTTATACTTAGAGACATTAGGTTATTGGTCAATGTAGTTGAACGGATAAGAGCCCTCGCGCTTAAATTTCCGGTTCGATGATAGCGAGGCAGGTCGTTTAACCCCTGAACAGGCAGTAAGTTGGACGTCAGTGTTGCCATCTTTTGTTCAGAAAGCAATGGCAAACTACTGAAAGTACAACTGCCCGAAGAATCATCCTAAGGTTGATAGCAAGTTCTTGGTTCAACTCAGTGTGGGTTTTATTTTAGGATCCAGTTTTCAGCAGTCTAAAAGAAAATGACGAGTTGCCTCCTTGAATCCACTCGGCCACGAATATATCCTCGCGAGGGCATATGTTCAGTGTGTTCTGGGGTCTGGCAGCCATTTTGGCAAGTGCAATGATCAATGTCAGCGTCAGGATAGACAGTGTCCTCACACTGTGGCTTGCTGTGCTGTGTCTATCTGTCTAGTGTTAGAATGGGGTCTTAGGGGATCAAAAAGTGCTGAAAATGTCGATATTGTCTAAAATGTAATTTAACAACCTCGCATAAATAAGAACTATCATCGTCATCCTATGCCATGTTGAGAGGCGCAGGAGGTGACGTACCTCCACAAACATCCATCTTCTGCATTCTTTACCGATTCTTCTTCTTCTTCTTCTGCTGCGTTCATCCGGAGTTTTTTTCCGGATGTGATTGCGTTGTGCCTGTTTACAGCAGAGCTGCGTTCTTGCGCCGTTAGGCCGACACATCCGACTTCTGCGGTCATTTGTTGACCGGGTTAACCTTCCCGGGGGTTCTTAGGACGTTAGACTCTCTTTACCGATTAAATGTCGAAGGATAACATATCGCCAAATGTGATTCCCCCATTTGGAGAGAAGGACGATATATGGCCATACTATGGTTATCCGTGCTATTTGTTTTGTTTCGTGGAATCTTCAGCAATTGCAATGCTCGGGGATTCAAAATTTACATTATAATACTTGTTCCGGTCTCCCTGGCTAAGGGATTAACTACATTGTTCGTAATCCCGTATATCCACGTGGGGAACACAGTAGCTGCGAGAATCGGCAGCGGTTCAGGCCGCGCTCGTAACTTACTCGCTCGGGTATGTGAGCCGGTCGTTCAGAAAGCAATGGCAAACTACTGAACGTATAACTTGCCTAGTACATCAACAGCAGCTGAAAAATGCTGGTGTTGACTACAACATCCTGTAAGGGATATGCAACATTTAAAAAAAACATACTTGTTCATTTGATTGTGCGCCATATTTGGTCCAAACCCAACAACTCTCAACAAGTAATGGATCTCTGTCAAACCATTCAGGAATTTCTTCTCTGTCGTCGTCTTGTCTCTAACACCCACGTTCTTCCCCGTGTAACAATATTCGCCAGATCCTCCAGTCTCATTACGCGGCCAAGATGTGACGATTTTCTTGTCGGATGTGGGTCATCAAATACATTAGTAGAGTACTTGGATTTATTTTTTTCCCTTCGCTCGCTTTGAACTCAAGCGTAGTTCATACGCTTACTACTAATTCTAGTGCACTGGATTTATTTTTGCGTGTAGATTAGCTTTTTCTTGATACAAGTGTCCCACGCCATCAGGCGAACCCACTCCGACTTCTGAGATACTTGTAATTTACATCCCAAGGTCATGGACGAGAAGTCAAGATTTTAGTTCAACTGAGCGGTGTAGGGTTTAAACCCGCCCCCTCGGCATTATCACACCGGATGTTTCAGAACTAATGCTCGTATCCATTCGGCCATGCTGACCTTAGTAGACAACGCGTTTCGTGCTGTTTAACACACACGAATTTTAAAGCTGGCAGAGGCAGTTGCCATTCATTTACACAACCCAACTTTGTGCAAGCAAATAGACACGATAGTCAGTTTAAAATTACCGCGGTAGACAATTCAAATTTTTTAGCATTGGCACCTTTCCGTCTTGACAGACGATAGTTTGGTACATTGTGCTTCAAAAAGGCTTAATAACTACGATCCATGGCGGTGGCGAGTGCAGCTTGATAGATTTATCTTATTGCTTTAGTTTACGCTATGTGATTTCTGCAGTGTGTGCCTGAGGAGATGCAGCGAAATATGCCAGGCAATAATAATTCGTCGAATGTATTGTTGGTGTCTTCGTTCGTTGCCGGATCTGTGGCTACAGGATTACGAATTAAATTCGTAATCCCGCATACCCCGTTCGAAACACAGCTGCGGGCGATTTGGAAGCAGACCGTGTAGCACTGATTTTCATACAGGTATAAGTGATGGCCGTTCAGAAAATAATGGCAAACTACTGAACGTAAACTTGTCAAGAAATCACAAACAGCTAACAAAATGCTTGGATTAACTGCAATGTCTTGTAAATGATATGCAACTAACTTTTTAACTTCGTTCGTTATTCAAATTCACTACGGGAAAACATTGTTTTGAATGTAATATGTTTCTGATCTTTCCAGATACATGAGGACCGTTACCAACTACTATCTATTTAATTTATCAGTCTCGGATCTCCTCTTGTTGCTCTTTGGATTGCCACAAGAGACCTACACCACGTGGTCAGCCTATCCGTTTCTCCTTGGGAACACCTTCTGTAGGTTGAGGCTACTGGTGTCCGAGGCTTCCTGTTACGTCTCCATACTGACCATCACTGCCTTCACAGTGGAACGATATGTGGCTATATGTCACCCGATTAAGTTTCCAATGCACGTACGTATGGTTGTTTATGTGGTATGTTATGTTTGTTATTGTATCAAGCTCTTAATGAATCTAAATAGCTTTATTTATAATATATGTAATATATGTCATTCTATCAAGTTTCCAATGTGTGCAAATGGCTTTGTTTGTATTTTTTTTAAAGTCGCTTAAATGTCGACAGGTTCGACTTTATTGCACCGGATTTTTATCCCATATGGCTCAGTCTCTTTGTGCAGCGCGGAAAGCGTCGCACAAAGCACGAACTCCATAGCTCCATTGACAACACCCAGGAGTCTCCAAAAATAATGCACTCATGAACTAAAGGGCGCGGACCGAAATCCAGCCCACAACCTTCGGAGCCTGAGTCAGACGGCTTGACCAATTCGCCACGGAGACTCCCAATTGCCATGTTTGTATGATATGTTATATATTTCATTCTATCAAGTTTCCAATTTATGTAACTAGCTTTGTTTGTATGATATGCCGGCTCTGTAACGAGAAGGCGTTATGAATGCACTTGGTTGCGTTGGTTTCCTTATAATGGTATGAGTGCCGGTTGTTTAGAAAGCAATAGCAAACTATTGAACCTAAGCTTGCCCAGGAATTACGAAAACTGCCAAAAAAAATGTTGGGGTTGACTGCTTCGTACTGTAAAGTATATGAAACTAACTTGTTTAATATATGTTATCTATGTACCACTATCAGTTTCCTAATTCATGTTGTAATGTGTTCAAATCCTCATGCCAAAAGAAGATTGGCCAGGACTCCGAGGCAGATCCAGCCTAAACAGGGTACAATTAAGTTCTGGAAAGTAAGAACGTCCGGTGTGAAAATAACTACATCACCCAACGAGCGACTATTGGTATATCATCATATATTGATACAGCACTACATACTGTAATTAATATGAATTGGAAACAAATAGGTATATTTAGCTCCTGCGAGAAGAAACGTACTAAACACAAACACGTTGCACATACCTTACAAGGAGATCCATCGTATACCGGTGAAAATCCAAAATCAATCAATCTTATATATAAAAAAGGATGTGTGTGGGTGTGTATGTCCTTTATGCGTTCGCGAACGGTCCATCCGATTGAGATGAAATTGTCTACACGTCTTCCTCTCAATCCCGCGCTGCCAACTGTGATATTATTTTAGTGTAAAATCGGCTACTTACTTAATATTATTTAATTTTTCATTTTTCATTATAATTTCTATATAGCAAGGGGACTTAACTCTAGAAAAGTTATTTCAAGGGCATAACTTTTAATAACTTTTCCGTATACCTTATAGTCATATTGTTGCATCGTTTTCAAAGATTTATAAACTCCTTGTCTATAGTTATATACAGGCATATGAGTTATAATAAATAATGATACAATCATTAAGGCATTTTCAAAGTTTTCTTTAAAATAATGCCTAATGCATAACATTGTAACTCATCTTTTTATGCTTAAGAAGTTATCTACAGTCATGTAGGTGATTAGAAACAGTTTTCATTAAAAATAATGGATGGTGTGTGGAAGGACATTCTTTTAAGTTACTTTTTTTTTGTTGTATGAATTTAATGAGACGCTACCCGCCAGGAGCTGGGCGAAGCCACGCCGGGTAAGATAGATAGACAGACCAAAATTTTCGCTGCAGTTATCTACAGGCATATGCGTTATAATCCTCCTCCTCCTCTCCCCTCCTCCTCCTCCTCCTCCTACCCTCTTCCTCTTCCCCTCCCCCTCCTCCCTCCTCCATCCTCCTCCTCCCCCTTTCTCCTCCTCCTCCCTCCTCCTCCCTCTTCCTCCTCCTTCCTCCTCCTCCTTCCTCCTCCTTCCTCCTCCTCCCTCTTCCTCCTCCTACCTCCTCGCCCTCCTCCCTCCTCCTAATCACTTCTCTTCCTTCCTCCTCCCTTCTCCTCCTCTCTCCTCCTACTCCCTCCTCCTCCTACGTCCTCCACCTCATCCCTCCTCCTCCTTCTCCTCCCTCTTCCTCCCTCCTCCTCCTCCCTCTCCTCCCTCCTCCTCCCTTCTCCTCCTCCCTCCTCATCCTCTCTCCTCCTCCCTCGTCCTCCTCCCTCTACCTCCTCCCTCCTCCTCCCTCCTCCTCCTCCCTCCACATCCCTCCTCCTCCTCCCTCTTCCTCATTCTCCCTCCTCATCCTCCCTCCTCCTCCTCCCCCTCCTTCTCCTCCCTCCTCCTTCTCCCTCCTCCTTCTCCTTTTTCCTCCTCCCTCCTCCTCCTTCCTCCTTTACCCTCTGCCTCCTTCCTCCTCCTCCTCTCTCCTCCTCCTCCCTCCTCCTCCCTCCTCCTCCTCCTCCATCTCCCTCCTCCTCCCTCTCCCCCTCCCTCCTCCTCTTCCCTCCTCCTCCTCCCTCCTCCTCCTCCTTCTCCTTCCTCCTCCCTCTTCCTCCTCCATCCTCCTACCTCCTCCTCCTCCTTCCTCCTTCTCTCTCCTCCTCCTAATCCCTCCTCCTCCCTCCTATTCCTCCCTACTCCTCCTCCCTCCTCCTCCCTCCTCCTCCTCTCTCCGCCTATCTCTTCCTCCCTCCTCCTCCTCCCTCCTCCTCCCTCCTCCTCCCTCCTCCACCTCCCTCTTCCTCCTCCCAGCTCCTACTCCTCCTTTTTATTCTTCTGCTGCTGCTGCTGCCGCCGCTCCATTTACCCAAGTTAATTGTTGGGGAAGATGTAAAGATCTTTCAAGTGCTCTTTCTAATGCTTTTTCTAAGTTGGTCTTCGTTTATCTAAGGTTGTTCTAACTGCAACCAATAAATGATTAGACAGACAGGCAGGCAGGCAGACAGACAGACATAGAGGGACAGACAGACAGACAGACAGACAGTCGGGAACTTATATGACTACTTATATGAATTAAATGAGATGCTCCCCATCAGGGGCTGGGCGAAGCCGGGCCGGGTCAGACAGACAGACAGATAAACAGACAGACAGACAGACAGACAGATAGATATTCGGGAACGGGAGCTTATATGACTACTTATATGAATTAAATGAGATGCTCCACACCAGGAGCTGGGCGATGCCGGGCCGGGTCAGACAGACAGACAGACAGACAGACAGACAGACAGACAGACAGACAGACAGACAGACAGATAGACAGACAGACAGACAGATAGTCGGTAACGGGAACAAGAACTTATATGACTACTTATATGAATTAAATGAGATGATCCCCACTAGGGACTGGGCGAAGCCGGGCCGTGTCAGCTAGTAAATATATAAAATGAAATAATAAAATTAAAAACACACAAATACGTACAATACGACACACTGACACATATGTACTGTAAACGCCGGAAGGTCTAGATAAATGTAAATTAATTTAATTATTGTAAACTACAAGCCACAAACTATATGTGTTATAATTTGCTGTTCAAGATTAATTAGTTAACTATGCCCATGGTTTTCACAACAATATCGACGTTATAAGCGTTATGCATTATGCATTGTATACCTATGCGGGCCGTTGGTTTATAGTTTATGGAGACTCATTTTTTTGCACTTTTCGTGTGGGGCGGTGAGGAGCATTTTGTGTGATATTCGCTGTCACAGGACCGGAGCATAATGGGACGACCCTTTGCCGTGAAGTTGGAATCGCGACTAACTAACTAACTAGTGTTGACACAAATCATCATCATGTGCCATGTCAATAAGCGTAGGCTGTCATGTTTCGACATCTCCCGCGATCACCAGAGTCGTGGACTGAGTCTTTGTTTTTGTCCCAATTATGGCACGTAGCCGAGCCATTTATGCATTTATTTCTTTGCCTTCCTATTTCTCTTTTTCCAAGAACTTTGCCAGTTGTCACAAAGTTTTCAAGATTATTTCTTCTCATGTTGCGCCCTTGACTGTCTACGTCTAATTTATTGGATCAATTGACGAGTTTCATTTGCTTCTTGAAGAACTGTCTCTTTCCCGTTTCTGTCCGTCCATGGTATATTTTGCATTTCCCTTACCCATTAGACGTTCCTCAGCTTGTCTGCCTCTTTGCCCATGCTTCACATGCTCACGTCAGCATACGTTCTCTGCAGCACTTTAACTCTTTTTTTCTCTCGTGACAGTTTGTTTTTATTGGTATATTTTCCATCTGGCACAAGGCTATTGGGCCGTTCTTCTTCTAATCGTCACAAGACGTCTTCCTTCAAATATTACTGAACTGATGTCTGTGTGTGGATGAGCTTTCTATATAACCAGTTTCCTTCGCCATGAGGCGAACTCACGCCGACTTCTGAAGTACTTGTAATTTACGTCCCCAAGTCAGGGACGAGAAATCAACATTTTAGTTCACAGGGAAAGCTAATCCACTCGCAAAAATCATTCCAGTACAAGAAGCAATAACTCGCGAATAGACTTGACCTGGTGTTCAAAAGCGAACGAACGCCAAATAAAAAAAAAAAAGAGTATGACTGTGCCAAGACAGCTGTACTGATTCACCTGTTTAAGAATTGCCCAATTTACCTGGATGCTACATTACGGCATTCCTTTCATCTTTGAGAGAGAAGGATAATACAGAGGATGTTTACTATGTATAAACTGACAGGGCAAAACAAGATCAAACAAAACTTCAGTATAAATTAATTCATCATGAATGTTTCAAAATTATGGTCCTAAATTCTGGCCTGGTCGGTTCAATGAGTCACATGAAGGTCAGCATGGCCGAAAGAATGGGAAGGCGTGTTCTTAAACATCTTGTGTGCTGATACCGAGATAAGAGGTTCAACTCCTACATAGGACAATTGGACTAATATGTTGACCTCTCGTCCTTGACTTTGGGATGTAAATTACAAGTACCTCTGATATCGGAGCGGATTCGCCTGATAGCGAGGGACACTATTAATAAGGAAAGCTAATCTACACGGCAGAATTCAGTCCAGCACTATTAGAAGTAGTGTGTATGAACTACGCTTGAGTTCAAAGTGAGCGGACGCCCCCCCCCCCCTCTCCAATGAGTTACATTTATAATTGAACTTGACCTCGACTGCCAGGTTGACCCAGCCTAAAATAGGAACCAAGAAACGTCTTTCTAAATAAAGATAGCTGGCGTAATACTGACCACCTCACCCAATAACTGTCTATTGGTTTATATGAGTCTAGCACCGTCCATGGAGCTGATCCACGACTCTGGTGATCGTGTGAGGCGGTGAAACACGACCTCCCACGCTTATCGGCATGGCACATGATGATGATGATTGTCTTGCCCCCAAAGTTTACTTGTCGTTACTCGGAATATTGATGATCGCGTCATTAGTCAGCCAGGCGTAGAAGTGCATGCAGTATTTAATTGCTAAAAGTCTCCACGATGACATAGGTGTCACACGTTGTCGTCGCTGCAGATCTCGCGGTTATATATTAATAGGAGAGGGCCTCTAAGGAAAACATTAAAAGTGTGATAGAAATTACAAAGACCATGCCATTGTCTCGAAATGTTGTTGTTAAGAATGTCAAGAGTGTTAGGCACTTGACATCACGGTGCAGACGAACGCGGACATAACGACAGTTTAAAGATGGCGTCCCACTTTTGACATGCATTAATGAGAACCAGTTTTCTGTTATTCGTTTTTTTTTTAAATTTATTTATTTTTTAATCAGCGAAAGGGTGAAACCTATAAAATTTTATTCAACAATGAAGACCCAGTATGGTGATCTTGCCTGTCAGTCCAGCAAGTGTATGAGTGGAGTAAGAAGTTTCAAAACTGTTCAGTCCGATGAAGATGCACAGTAAGTGGTGCATGAGTGGTTACATACGCGACCAAAATCATTTGTTTTTCCGAGTTCACCTGATGGCAAGGGACACTGGTTATAGGGAAATCTAATCCACACGTATAAATCAGTTCAGTGTACAAGTAGCAGCAGTACATATATGGACTACGCTCGAGTTAAAAGAGAGCGACACATCAAACAAACACACACACATAAATACGAGATTAAAATCAATTACAAATACGAGATTGTAATTAAATAGACTGTAGCCAAACATGAATACGCAGTGACAAGCTTCCGAACGAGTTCAAAATAGTACCGGATGAGTCCGTTTAACTAGATCAGCAGGTCAACAGGTCAGTAGGTAATAAAGATTGATGATGTCTGTTCAGCTGCTTCTCTCCATCCTGCAGGCGGGACTGTCTCGACCATTGCGAGTGATACTGGCAGTGTGGATCATATCAACGCTCTGCGCCATTCCAGTGGGGCTGCAGTTTGGGATTGTCTACAAAACTTGGAGGAGACTGCCCATTCTGGAGTCTGCTCAGTGTAACACGCTCAACCCAGACGTTTCCAAGATCGTTTTTCAGGTAAATTAAATTTGGGTAGTGGTGGTAGTCGTTGTACAGATTGCGGATGTGGGTACTACATTTAAGGTCGTGGTAATGGCGACGGCGAAGAATAAGAAAATAATGATGATAAATATGTTTCTAATGCGGATATTGTCACCTTATGTGTGTTTATGTATGTAAATGTGTGTGTTTGTATGTATTTATTTTCGTACGTGTCATTAAACCAATTTAATCAACCAATAAAACAATAACCCGTCTTTGTGGTGGCGAAGGTTGACTACAATGAATCTATAACACTTGCATTCTTTCGCAAACTTCGACATACTGCAAATTTTTCCGTCTCGTAATGTTAAATTCTTACAAAATGGGACTCTATAGAGATGGTCTAATTTAAATGAGTTGGACTTAACTGATTCAGTGCCAAACAAATAAGGAGGTTTAGACCAAACATGGCGAACAATAAAATGAATAATTACTATAATGTAAATGTCCTTTCACTGAGCATTAAAATTGTGGTAGATATCGCGAAAATAGGCAAATAACACAGTGAACCTAGTATAGCGATATATCGCCCTTCTTTCCAAATAGACGATCAAACTTGGCGATATATTATCCTTCGGCACTGAATCAGTTAAAAGTCATGGTGCACTACTGAATGTAAAAATTGTCTAGTAAATTACAAACAGCCAGTAGGGACTGGGGTGACTGCAACATTCTGTAAAGAATTAGCAATTTGCTTCTTACACTGTAAACATGTTAACTTTGCGAACGATTGTTGTCTAGACAGGATGCGTATGGTGATCCTGTACATCGGATCTTTTAAGCCGCTTAAGGGTCACGGGGTAAAGCGTCTTTAAATATCGTACTTGATGTCACGATGCTGCAGTTGTGTTTACGACGCAAGTTGTAGGTAACGGAGATGGGTGATATGAATAATATCATCAACACGTGAGAAGCATGGTATTTGATTTTACTCGCGTTTGAGCAGTCTTTCTGCCTGAGCGCGTTTACGTTCGTAATAGCGCATTTTGTGTACGTTTTATCCTTCACCACTGTCCTCTGAGTCGTTGATATTTTTTGTCATTCTTTTCTATCTTGATTGTTCCATGAGACTGGAATATCGCTAGTGTTGGGATGAGGTGATTCTTCTTATCTCTCTGACGTTCAGTCTCCACTGTGATATAACCTGCCTAGAATCACACATCGTCGAGATTTAACGAGAGTCACAAGTAAACCTCACGATTTTGACAGACATTCAGCATCAAAGGTTTGGGGACCTCAGAAGCATGATTACAATGATCATCATCACGTATCTGCTAAGATTTCCCTATCTGGTGTTCTGGATCAGATTTACTTATGTTATTCTCCATGACCTCCTGGGCCAACCAGCATAATTTCTCTTGATCTGTCTCTGTCTTCTCTGTAGCTGATTTATCCAGTCGTCGCGATATTTTCCTAGGCTGCTATTCTAATTACAAGATCATGGAATGTTGCTTGTCTTTTTCAAATACTGTATATAACTGTATATAATATATTCTTCTTTTTATCCTCTATTCTATTCCCTCATTGATGACCAAAAGAAAACAGAGTAAAAATGACAAACAAGAATATGCTAAAATAAATATTGAAAAAAGAGATAAATGTGTGAAGGCAAAAGAAAGTTAGTTAAACAAGCAGTGCAAGAAAATTAAATTACATTATATTAAAGATACATAATATATGCACAGGCAAACCAGTGAGCTCACGTGAAGAAAAATAAGAATAAATACAGAATGTTTAAAATCAAAAACAGGAAAGATATTATTGGAGTAGGATGCTATAATGAAGAGGTGGAATTAGTATAAAAGAGAATTTAATGATGGAGAAACGGAAGAAATAACAGAAGAAAGTAATGTAGAAGGTCCACCTATTCTAAAAGAAGAAGTCGCTGACACCATTAAACATATGAAGAAAGGAACAACAACTGGGCAAGATGGAATTACAATAGAAGAATTAGAAGTACTGGAAAAATTTGGAGTAGATATATTAACCAAACTGTTAAAAGATATTTACAGCAGTGGATATCTACCGAGTGATATGCTGAAATCTGTATTTATAGATATACCAAAAAGACCAGGAGCAATTGACTGTGAAGATTTTCGAACACTTAACCTCATAAACCATGTCACTAAGTTTCTATTCAGAATTACAATGAGAAGAACAAGAAAGAAAAGAAAAATGGTAATTGGTGAAGAAAGGTATGGATTTGTGGAAGGAAAGGGTACAAATAATGCAATATATATATATATATATATATATATATATATATATATATATATATATATATATATATATATATATATATATATATATATATATATATATATATATATATATATATATATATTCTTCTTCTTCTTCAGCCTTCCGAGCCATTGAGGTTCTTTGCTGCAAATACAATCCGTCTCCATTCGTCTCTCTGGTGGACCTTCTCTTGCCAGTCGTTGATTCCAAGTGCTTGTAGGTCTGTACATGTATTATCTCTCCACCGCCTTCTTGGTCTACCTCGGGGTCTACGGTCATTTATTTCCTGAGTGTAAGCGAGTTTTGTTTCCCTATTATCTTCCATTCTTTCTATATGCCCCAGCCATTGTAGTCTATTAGCCTTCATGATACCAGTGATTAGCGGGGACTTAAACAGATCATAAATGTCTTTGTTACTTCTTCTTTTCCACTCTCCACTTTGTGTATCCCTAATGGGTCCAAAGATGCGTCTTAAAATTTTGTTCTCAAAGGTTTGTAACAAGGCTTCGTCTCCTTTCGTTGTACTCCAGGTTTCAGAGCCATACAGCACAACTGGTCTGATCAGTGTTTTGTATATTGTGATTTTGGTGTTACGAGATAGCGCCTTTGATTTTAGTAGATGTTGTAGTGCATAGTATATCTTATTTCCAGAGTTGATTCTAGTTTGTATTTCTTCCCTTATGATGTTGGAGCAGTTGAAGATTGTACCCAGGTATTTGTATGTTTCCGTTCTTTTAATGGTCATATTATCTATTTGTATGTGGCCAGAGTTTCTAGCCATTCCGTCTCTTGAAATTACCATATATTCTGTCTTATCTTGGTTGATAACCAGCCCCATCTGTTGGGCTTTTCCCTTTAAGTGAGTCAATATTTCCAATGTCTTTTGTTCACTCTGCCCTATAATATCTATATCATCTGCATAACCAAGCAGCTTGGATGTTCCTCCAATATCACATTCCTCCTTTACCTTCCTTACAACTTTCTCTAGAGCCAGATTGAAGAGTAGCGGCGATAGTGCATCACCCTGTTTCAAGCCAGATGTTATTTGGAAGGGGTCTGATTTCCTGCCTTTATATGTTACTATATTATAAGTATCTTCCATGCATAGTCTGGTCATGTTGATTAACTTCCTTGGTATTCCAAATTCCTGCATAGCATTCCATAGACTATTCCTATGGACACTATCATAAGCCTTTTTAAAATCCACAAAAATGTTATGGAGATCTCTTTTATATTCCCAATGTTTCTCGGCTATTTGTCGTAAGATAAATATCTGATCTATTGTTGATCTGTTTTGTCTAAAACCCGCCTGGTAGTCACCTAATATGTCTTCTGAATATGGTTTTAGTCTATTTAGTAATACTGCGGATAGTATCTTATAGCTTGTGGACAGTAGTGATATTCCTCTATAATTTCCACATTGGAACTTGTCTCCTTTCTTAAAGATAGGTATCAATAATGACTCTTTCCAGTCATGGGGTAATTCTTCTGTCCTCCAGATTTTTATTATTAGTTCGTATAGCTTTAGATGTAATGCATGGCCACCTGCCTTTATAAATTCAGCAGCAATTCCATCAGTCCCAGTTGCCTTATTGTTTTTAAGTCGTGTGATTACATATAGGATTTCTTCAAATGTAGGTTCTTCAATTTGTGGTTCGCATGTTAGAACCTCTTCCTGTGGGAAAATGTGACTTGGAGCTTCACAATTTAGTAATTCAATAAAATATTCTTTCCATGTGTTGCACATTTCCTCATTGGTATTTATCATATTCCCATTTTTGTCTTTTAAGCCATATGTGTTTTGTTGGTGCCCTCGTTTCATTGACTTCAGTTTTTTTTTTAATTTTCTGGATTCATTTTTCTGGTGATTAGTTTCCATATCTTTGATTATATTACTCATATATTCTCGCTTCTGCTGCCTGACTATTTTTGTAGCCTCTTTACATTCATTTCTATAATGCTCTTCCTTTTGGATGTTATTGATGTCATTTAACCATACATGTCTGGCATTCTTCTTCCTAATGACTGCTTCTTCACATTATATATAAAGGCATTTGATGTGGTCAGTCTTGAGGGTCTGTTCAAGGCACTAAAGAAGATTGGCTGCTCACCAACTCTTCTGTCCTTTGTGGAATCGTTCCACACAGGCATGAAGGGTATAATCAAGTTTGATGGTGCAACTTCTGAAGAATTTGAAATCAAGAGTGGAGTTAAGCAAGGTTGTGTACTAGCTCCCACCCTCTTTGGAATATACTTTTCACTTCTACTGAAATATGCCTTTCGTGATCAGGATGGTGGTACATACATTCACTCACGCTCAGATGGCGGCCTCTACAATGCTCAGAGATTGAAGGCCAAGACCAAAATTAGGAGGGTACTGATCAGAGAGTTGATTTTTGCAGATGATGCCGCAGTTACGACCCACTCTGAGAAAGAATTGCAATGTCTACTATCTGCATTCGCCAATGCTTGTTCTGAATTTGGTTTAACAATTAGCAAAAAGAAGACACAGATTATGTCACAAAGTGCACATGGGGTACTGTCGGATACGTCGAGATTGATGGTCAACCCCAAAGAGATAAAGGATGCAAAATCCTTTTTCCCAATGTGATCCTGCCCGTTTAATTAATTTAGCTGTACTGACTCAATTGTTTGAGACCAAAAATAGAGTTTTAGAGAACCAAGGAATACCTTCAGGAAATAACTGAAAAAGTTGTATTCCCTTTTATACCTAAAATATCCTTTAAGTGGTTCCTTGCCTCTCCTCTACCAACTAATTAATTCTATCCAGGGTAGTTTAAAACAATTTGACTATGACAAGTAAAAATACAATCAATACATGACATGACCTCATTATTTTATGATTTAATAAACACAAACGTGGATTTTGTAAATTGCATTTAAAATTACAATTTCCTGTCATAAAATAAGAACATATACATATAATGGAATATATACAATGTGCTCACTCAACAAGTGCTGCATTCAATCTTCATCAAGTCAGGTCTGGATTTACATGAGTATGACCACTACCTGAAATTCCATCAATCACATAATTCTAATGATATCATAAATATGACATTAGAAATGACATGTAAAAAGCCAGAGAACACAACAAGTGAAAACAATAAAATGAATCTTGATCTTAGAGAAAATAAACATAGAAGAAAGATAGTCTTGGTGTTCTCAATTATTTATCACCAACATAGTTGTTTGCTCTCACTCCAATCTTCCACTATCAGGTGTTCAAGATTTAACTAGCAGATGTGCAGTTTCATCTTCACTTATGCCTGTCCTTCAGGTCTATAGTTTAAGTAATACCTTGATTGATTTGGAATTTGACAATTATGTTGACCATTCTCTTCTGTGCCTAGTTTTGTTCTCTACATCTTTTTCTATTCAGGAAAAAGAGTCTCATACATTATGGGTTATAAAATATTGTCCCATTGTAATGAGTAGTTGCTGATAAACAATATAAGTACATCATGTAATCAATTATTGTATATCATTCAGGTGCATTCTTCTTCATTAAATGCTTCAAGTGAGAAGTTATCTTCCATTCTCATGGATGTAATATTTATTATCATCATCATCAACATCATCATGGTCTCCTTATATCATTGTCATTACAATCATTATCATTCTTACATTATTATCATTACATTACAGTCATCATCATCCTCATTGTATTACATTATTATAATTACACTAGACCATATGTGTTAACATGAGTGACATGAAATACAAAGTGGGATTTTGATGCTGTTAGTATGCGTAATGTAGGATATTGGTTGTGTCGTGCTTAGCGCACAAAACCAGATGATTATACGATAAGTGATATTTAATACAATGTGTGGTCATGCGTCGGAGTGTACTAGATTATTATTCAGTTTATGGGTTATGCCGAACACGTTCTCTGGTGGTAGTCATGGCATTACACATCAAAGTTGCCGGCTATCCTGATATTGACTGTTGGTCTATACTCCCTCTCTCTCAGCATGTAACTTCACTCACTCACACTCGTCAGTCACAATATCCATCTGTGCATGTGGGGTCAATTCACTCATCTCAGACATCATTCATATGCATGGATGATAATTCAGAAATCATTCCATAAACATCATTCATACTTGCATGTAAAGTGAGTAATTATACTTATGTGATTTCCCAATGATAACTTAAAATGTTTAACATCATTGATATCACAATGAAATATCTCCTTTCACAATCACTCACCAGACACATCATATCTGCAGGAATGACAATAAGTATATGTCTGTGCTTTACACATGATAAATTCACAAATTTAATAACTATGACATTACATTAGAACCTCATTTTTCATCAGAAATTATAATATTTTCATACTGATGGGTTTTATCTAATGATACATTCACATCTGTTTAACAATAATGAAACACACATGACACAAGCATGCTCTTCAATGACATAGACTTATGTGATCTTTAGGCATACTTATGAAATTCACCAAGGATTTAGCAAAATTAAATCCATGAGTCACCACATGCTTTTATCAAATACATACAATTTATGTGAAATACTCAATTCACATTCAGGCATTATTAATCATAATCATTCTTGCATGGCGGTTGATTACACACTATTATGTGGCACAAATATAATTACTCCACATGTTTGGCAACCATGAAAATATATTAGCCTTACCACATGTGTGCTTTAACATCACACAAATTATGATACCTATAGAACTCTTTTTGGTACCCATGTGTTCAAGAAATATAAGAACTACTGGTTTGTTCATGTGCTTATGTATGAATAATCATCTACTGACTAACACACATTACACTAGTTTGACTTACCAGTGTTTACACATTCACAGTAGTTTCCTTAAGTCTTAAGTTACCACTCTAATTCCTTGTAGATTGAGTTTCATGTTTAAGAAATAAAATGGAAATCAACATCTGGAATGGTAAGGCAGCAACAACAATGAACAGGTTAAGATAAACAGTCTGTGAGAACAGGAAGCTTACTGCCCAAACAAAAGTCCTTGTCTATCAAGCCTGTGTCCTTAGTACTCTTCTTTATGGCAGTTAAACCTGAAAACTTACTCACACCAAGAGAAAAGTTTACACAGCTTTCATATGCGGTGTCTGCGAAGAATTCTTGGTATTAAGTGGCAAGACAAAATCACAAATACTGAAGTATTGGAAAGATCAGGTTGTGTGCCGGTTTATTCCACGCTCAGTCTTCGTAGACTTAGATGGATAGGACATCTTAGGAGGATGGATGATGGTAGAATACCAAAGGACATCTGTTTTGGTGAATTACAGATGGGTAAAAGATCTCAAGGTCGGCTACGATACAAAGATGTGTGTAGGGGGACATGATTGATACAGGCATTGATAATGCACATTAGGAGCAAGTCGCCGCTGAACGTGTTGCATGGAGGGCAAACATCAGAAATGGAATAAAGACAAAGGAGAACATTATTTCAGATAAGTCACACACCGAGCGTGTGAAACGTAAGATGGTGCATGATGGTGGAAATGACCACGTGTTCACATGCACCCACTGTGAACGGACATTTACAGCGCGAATTGGCCTTATCAGTCACATTCGCTACCGCCATAGGTAAAGGTTATTATGCCTTTTTAAAGCACAAACTATCGTCTGTCAAGACGGCAAGGTGCTATATATTACGAACACTAATAGAAAGGTCAATATAGACACAGAAAGACATATATTTGTTCTTCATAGATTATACTAAGGCATTTGATAAAGTAAAACATGATGAGCTGATTAAAATGTTGGAAGATATTAACATTGATGGGAAGTATCTCAGAGTAATAAAGAATATTTACTGGAACCAAGTAGCAGAAATTAAGATAGGGGCGGGGGGAGGTGGGAATTACGGACAAATAAAGGTAGGAGTACGACAAGGATACCGGATCTCTTCGCCCTTCCCAAAATAAAGAGAAGGTCAACAAATTCATGCAGGCTCTAGCGGATACTCTGCCCGGCCCCACAGACGGAGATTCCACCGAGAGATGGAGTCATTTTCGCGACACCATCTACAATACAGCACTATCAACATTTGGCAAGAAGCAAACTAAGTCAACCGACTGGTTTGAAGCACACTCTGAAGAGATGCTCCCAGTCCTGGAGATAAAGAGACATGCATTCTCGATGTATAAAACATCACCTTCAGAGAAAACACTGCAGGCATTGCGAACGGCCAGAAATAGAGTACAACAGATGGCAAGAAGATGTGCGAACAGGTACTGGCTACAGCTCTCTGCTCAAATTCAAACTTGTGCAGACACTGGAAATATAAGAGGAATGTATGAGGGCATCAAGCAAGCTGTCGGTCCATCAAAAAATAAGATGGCCCCTTTACGATCAACTGAGGGGGTAATCATAAAAGATCGAGCGAAACAAATGGATCGCTGGGTAGAACACTACTCAGAGCTATACTCAGTGGATAACACTGTCAGCGAAGAAGCTCTGGAAGCCATCGATCAACAGTCCGCCATGCATGCCTTGGATAACGAACCTTGCCTCACAGAAATCAGCGAAGCACTAGACTCTCTCAAATCCGGCAAGGCACCTGGAAAAGATAGTATTCCACCTGAAATTTTAAAATGTAGCAAAGAAACAATCATCCCAGAACTGTATGCAATATTACAGCTCTGCTGGAGAGAAAAATCAATACCACAAGATATGAAAGACGCAAACATCGTTACCCTTTATAAAAACAAAGGCGACAGAAGCGACTGCAACAACTATCGCGGCATTTCCCTTCTCAGCATTACAGGCAAGATTTTTGCCAGAGTAATCCTTAAAAGATTACACATTCTTGCTGAAAGAATCTACCCCGAATCGCAGTGCGGATTTAGACCCAACAGGTCCACCATCGATATGATTTTCTCACTCCGGCAGCTCCAAGAGAAGTGCAGAGAACAGAGGAAGCCATTATATATAGCCTTCATCGACCTCACAAAGGCATTTGACCTCGTGAGCAGAAGCGGCCTTTTTAAGGTCCTTGAAAAGGTTGGATGTCCACCCACCCTTCTTAGTCTCGTGAAATCATTCCACGAAAACATGCAGGGGACCATTTTATTTGACGGCTCAACATCCCAGTCATTCAGCATCAGCAGCGGAGTAAAGCAGGGATGCGTGCTTGCTCCTACACTCTTTGGTATCTTCTTTGCTGTTCTCTTAAGGCAAGCATTTGGGACTGCCACTGAAGGCATATACCTCCACACAAGATCTGATGGCAAACTTTTTAACCCATCAAGACTCAAGGCAAAGACCAAAATAAGACCAAGATGCGTAAGAGAACTACTTTTTGCAGATGATGCAGCACTGACTACTCATACAGCAGAAGATCTCCAAAGGCTCATAGATCGTTTTGCAGCTGCCTGCAAAGACTTTGGGCTCACCATTAGCCTAAATAAAACACAGGTGATGGAACAAGATGCTGATGCGCCTCCGTCAATCAAAATCTCTAATTATGAATTGAAAGTCGTCCACGATTTTGTGTATCTGGGATCGACAATATCAGATAATCTTTCATTAGAGACAGAAATCGACAGACGCATTGGAAAGGCAGCCACAACATTTTCCAGGCTAGCTAAAAGAGTTTGGGAGAATAATAGACTAACAGAGCGTACAAAAGCTCAAGTATATAAAGCTTGTGTTGTTAGCACACTACTCTACGGGTCTGAATCCTGGACCCTGTACTCAAGACAGGAAAGGAAGTTGAATTCCTTCCACATAAGATGTCTGAGACGTATCCTGGGCATAACATGGAAAGACCACATAACAAACAAACAGGTGCTTGAAAGAGCAGATATTACCACAGTGCACACCCTCCTCAAGCAGAGACGCCTCCGGTGGTTGGGCCACGTATCTCGAATGGAGGACGAACGTATTCCCAAAGATCTCCTTTACGGAGAACTAGCCACAGGAAAGAGGCCAACCGGAAGACCCCAAATGCGATATAGGGATGTGTGTAAACAAGATATGAAAACCATTGGAATAGATCCAGACACGTGGGAGAGAGTTGCAACAGACAGATGCTCCTGGAGAAGAGATGTACGAAACGGACTGGTGCTCTTTGAGCGCGATCAGATCCAAAAAACTGAGGAGAGACGGCACAGGCTCAAAGAGCAGTCACTTACTGCGGGACTTGCCTCGTCTCACAGATGCGGAAACTGTGACAGAGATTGTCATTCTCGAATTGGACTATACAGTCACCAGCGGTGCTGCCAGGCACCTCCCAAGCGGCACAACTCTATAGTCCTTCAGGACTGAAAGAGGCCTACTGTAGCGAAGTAATAATAAGAGAAATCAAAGAGGAGCCAGGAATACTAAACGTAGGTTATAATATAAACAATATACGCTATACAGATGCATCAGTATTGGTGGTGGATAATGCAACAGATCTACAACAACTGTTGGATATTGTAGTAACATAGAGTGCAAAGAATGGACTGTCCTTGAGTATAAAAATAAAAACAGTAACAATAAATATCAAAGAAAATGTAGAGTATCCTATGCAATAAGTCACTATCATTGAATTAAGAAAGAGAGTGCTGAAATGCGGTATAGAACCTGTATTGCTGTATAGCAATGAATTTTTGGAATGTAAATGCACAAATTAGGAAGAACTTGGAAGCAACAGAGATGAGGTTTCTAAGACGAATGTTTCAAATTCATTGGACTGCCAAAGTAACTAACAACAATTGCCTGAAAGAGGTTAATGAATCTAGAACACTATATGCAACAATAAGAAAGAGGACAACATCTTTCTTTGGTCATGTGATGAGAAGAGAGGCATTGGATAGCATTATGACAACTGGAAAGATAGAGGGGAAGAGAGGCAGAGGCAGACCAAGAGAATTAATGCTGATGGATTGAGACGGTGGCATGGAGGAATATCATCAGCAGAGTTGATCCAGAAAACCAACAACCGAGATCTGAGGAAAGTCATGAAAGCCTACGCTAGCCGGCATGGCACTTTATGATGATGCTGATGATGATGCTGATGATGATGCTGATGATGATGATGATGATGATGATGATGATGATGATGATGATGATGATGATGACGATGATGACGATGACTATGATGATGATGATGATGATGATGATGATGATGACGATGAGATGACTATGATGATGATGATGATGATGATGATGATGATGATGATGATGATGATGATGACGATGACTATGATGATGATGATGATGATGATGTGATGATGATGATGATGATGATGATGATGATGATGATGATGATGATGATGATGATGATGATGATGATGATGATGATGATGATGATGATGATGATGACGATGACTATGATGATGATGATGATGATGATGATGACGATGACTATGATGATGATGATGATGATGATGATGATGATGATGATGATGATGATGATGATGATGATGATGACTATGATGATGATGATGATGATGATGATGATGGTGATGATGATGATGATGATGATGATGATGATGATGATGATGATGATGATGATGATGACGATGACTATGATGATGATGATGATGACGATGACTATGATGATGATGATGATGATGATGATGATGATGATGATGATGATGATGATGATGATGATGACGATGACTATGATGATGATGACGATGACTATGATGATGACGATGACTATGATGATGATGATGATGATGATGATGATGATGATGATGATGATGATGATGATGATGATGATGATGATGATTTCTCCATTATGGCACATTCCTGAAACCATCTGACCCCAAGCTCTCCTATCTGTAGCTATCCTATGAAGCTCTGTCACTCTCTTTCCCATATTGTTCATTTCTGATTCTACTTCTCTTCTTTTTTTAGGTCTTTTTTTTTTTCGAAATTTTTAGGTCTTCTCCTATTTCTTTTGCCCTGAGGGATCCAGACCAAACGAATGAACGAACGAACAAACTTTATTTTCAAAGGATTAATAATTGAACATGCAGGCCCGTCTGACATTCTACCCTTCTCTCTTTCCTCTCTTACGTTTTTTTTCTCCAATCATACATCACTTATGAAGCTAATCTTAGACAAAAACACAATAAATATGCCTTAAAACCGCACGGGAAAATAATCAATAATACATGACTCACTATGGCAATTTTTTATATGGTTAATATACATACCTAAGGAAGGTGTAACGTCCCATACATATGGAAATGTTTATTATACTAGTTGTCGTTTGAGATAACTTTTAATCCTTTTTTTAGGTGGGCGTGTAATGTGTACTGAGATCGTGTTCAAACAGGTTACGACTGTAGGTATAGTGACTGGTGGTGTGGTTGATTTCTTGTGGAAGATTGTTCCACAACTGAGCGGCAGAGTACGCTAAGCTTGTTTTGTATAAGTCTATCATAGGTTTAGGGGCATGAAGTATGTTTAGTCATTCGCTATGTTTTGAGTTATATTTAAATAGTGGTCAAAGGTAGCATGGAGCATTTTGAAATAGGATATTGTGAATTAGTTTGGCCTTATTAAAAAGTAAACGTTTGTGGAGTGGCAGTAACTGAAGACGTTCATGTAGGTTAGAATTGTCGGTAAGTGTTTGTTTGTTTGTTTGTTGTTGTTGTTTTTTTTTTTTTTTTTGGGGGGGGGGGGGGTTCTTTTTTTCTTAAACAGACGTTCATGTAGGTTAGAATTGTCGGTAAGTCTTTTTGTTTGTTTGTTTGTTTGTTTGTTTTTTTAATTTTTTAAACCATTAATTAAACTTAGAAAGCAGCAAGTCAAATGGTTTGGCCATGCAAGTAGGTTACCAGTCAACAGCATACCACAACAAGCAATGATGTACAGACCAGATGGAAACAGAGGAAGAAGCTGACCACGTAAACATTGGACGGAGGGAATAGCAGCGTCCATGGGAATATCGAGACATGAAGCCCATAATCGGGCACTCTCACGATGTTTATACTTCACCTCGACACCTCAAGGTACAAGAGAAACATGATGAAATTAGATGCGATGAGAATTAAACGTACTGCCCTTTTCTGGAGTGAATAAAGGCGTTTTGTTCCAAGGCTTTTCTAGGTTACTATTCTCGGATTTTCTCAGTGTTTGGCCTTTCCAGCACCAGCGTCTTTTCTTCACATCGTGATTCATTGGTATGTGTATAATTATCTCCATACACTCAACATTGATGATTCTGTCATACCTTATATTCTGCACAGGCACAAGTTAATAAATGTCTGTAGTTTAATCGCTTTCATTATCCTCAATATTTCTGATCCAAACAGTAGTATTGATTTAACGTTTGAATTGAATATTCTAAGTGTTGTGCTAAGTTTAATTTCTTTTGACTTCTACAAATTTTCTATTGATATAATAGCCCCTCTAGCCTACTGTATTCTTATTCTGATATCTTTATCTGTTCCTCCTCTCTTGTCTACATTGCCACCTAAGCAGGTGTATGATTCAGTCTGTTGAAGTAAGGTTTCACTGAGGGACATCGGGTGATCGTTTGCTTGATTTATTCTCATTATATGTGTTATTACGCTGTGAATTGTTAAACCTAATTGTTGTAACCTCCAATATAGTGTTTTATGTGATTTTGCATGTGATTGCGTGTGTGAAAAGGAAGCTAATGTCGTCAGCAAAGTCCAGATTATAGAGTAGATTTGTCAGGGGTCCTTGAATTTCATTCCTGACAGTGATTGTTGGTTTTATAATCCAATCTTTATATAATATAATCTGTGTATAATGCTCTATATCATATTTGTTTGGTTTAGATATTATTCTTTACAAAACAAAGAAAACTATGATAATTATCTCGGGATAACAACCACTAGAGCAAACGGAGAGATACTACAATAAGTGGAAATGAAACTGTCCTCGTATAATGGACAATATTTACGTGGTAATGGGAGAAGTACAAAACAAACAAAAAATTAAGAACAGGATTTGTTTTTGAAAAGCATTAACAGTCTCGCCAGCCCTGTGGGAAAGGGCTTACCAACGCAGTTCGTAATCCCTCATACACAGCTGCGGGCGATTTAGAAGCTGACGGTCTTGCGTTGGTTTTTATACAATGGTAGGAATTCCGGTTTTTCAGAAAGCAATGGCAAACTACTGAACGTAAACTTGCTACGAAATCACAAACAGTCAAAAATGCTGGGGTTGACTGCCACGTTCTGTAAAGAATATACACCTAACTAACAAAGTATTAACTAATTCAGTGCGGTTGGGTGATAAATCGTCTTATTTCAACTTTCCGTAACTGCCACCAGCTTATAAATCAGACTATAGTTAAAATATCAATACAGTAGTTTTCTCTATGCAAGCCTCTTTGCTTTGGTACCACAAGAACAACTTTTAAGTCATAACTGTGACACACCCCTACTTCCCATTTTCCGCCATCCATTTTTGTTTGGTCCAAACCTACTTTTTCTTTGGCATTGCATCTGTTAACATCTAAATAGATTACAGAAAATCAGTTACACGGCAGAAGAGACAAGTGTTATATTATTTAACACTATTGTCTGGTTCATCACTGTATTACCATTACATAATTCATTATTTCGTCTTTCCGTTGGCAATACATTACGTGCTTTCTTTTTTTTCTTTTCTTTTTTTATTTCTTTATTTTTTAAAATTATTATTATTCTTATCCGTATATCTATCAATTACTATCAATTAAATTTATAAGTATTGGCACAATTAAAAATTTTAACTCTATATAACAGGTTTCGCGTTGGCGCAGTAGTTCGGAAATTAAGCTAACAATGGCATAAGCTCTATAGGATAAGGGGGTCGATGCCCGCCCTCCACGTTCGCTACGTGTAGGAAAGAGTGAACACCTATTGCCCCGTGCACTAAGACCTAGAAACTGTGATAATTGTATCACATCACACACCCACGGTATGTTCTACTACGGAACATATTTATTATTCTGTTTACAGGTTTTAAATTTAAAAAAAAAATATTTAGTCTCATATCTTTTACAGGACGCTGCAGTCAACTCCAGCATTTTTTAGATATTTGTGATTTCTTGGCAAGTTTAGGTTTAGTAGTCTGACATTTAGGAGCGGCTGGCCGAGTGGCCAAGAACGCCGGATTCTTCATCGAGAGACCCGGATTCGAATCCTCGGTAAGGTGCGAATTTGTTTTTCTGTCAGGGGCATAAAGAAAACTCTAACCTGCTCAGTTCGTGGCGACTGCATTAGCCATGCGGCCTTAATTCCTTAGGCTCAACACCCTCTCTCTCTCTCTATCTCTCTCTCTCTCTCTCTCTCTCTCTCTCTCTCCCCTCTATCTCCTCTCTCTCTCCTCTCTCTCTCTCTCTCTCTCTCTCTCTCTCTCTCTCTCTCTCTCTCTCTCTCTCTCTCTCTCTCTCTCTCCTTGTCCTACACTGCAAGGTACTATGGTAGCAAATGACATTTTTCTTTTTATTTAATGACAGTTTGACATTGCTTTCCGAATTACCGGCACTCATACCATTGTATGGAAAGTAACACAGGGCGGTCTGCTTCCAAATCGACCGCAGCGGTGTTTCGAGTGTGGTATGGGAGTTTACGAATTGTATTCATAATATCTTTGCCACAGAGCCGGCTTTAAACACAAGGCTTTGGGTTTAAAATTGCGTCCCTTTAATTTCTTACCGGTCTTGCCGGTCTCCCTGGTCTAGGGCTTACACGACTTTCTCCGTAATCCCGTGTATTCTCGTTGAGTGATGTGACGTGTGTGAGAATCGGTAGCGGTACGCTTCGCGTCAATAACTTACGGGGTATGTGAGCCGGTCGCTCAGAAAGCAATGGTAAACTACTGAGCGTAATCTTGCCTAGTACATCAACAGCAGCTGAAAAATGCTGATGTTGACTGCAACGTCCTGCAAGGGATATGCAACATTAAAAAAATAAAAAAAAAATTCTTCCCATTCATCATCATCACGTGCCGTGCCGATAAGCGTGAGCGGTCATGTTTCGCCATCTCACACGATCACCAGAGTCGTGGATCAGCTCTATGTTCTTGTCTCGACCATACTATGTGACCAAGCCATCCAGGTATTTACTTCTCTATCTTCCCCTTGTTCTCTTCCCCTCAAACTTGCCAGTTGTCACCAAGTTCTCTAGTTTACTTTTCTTCATAACATGTCCAACAAAATTGTGACTGTCTACGTCTAATGTCTCTAATCAGTTTACGATTTTCATTTGTTTCTTGTAGTACTTGGTCAATGGTTTTTCTGTCTGGCAATGGTATTCTTTGCATTCTTCTCAGAAACCACATTTCCACAGCCATTATATGTTTTACAACTTGCCCGTTCATTGTCCAGGTCTTAGTCAGATCTGACTGGGCTACTGTATGACAGTAGGCGGCATCACCTTCTTTCTATAAGCGCCTAATGTTGGGCGGCGCTCACCAAACCCGACACCCGATATTGAACCAACGGTTTCGGACGGAGGAGCGCATTTGGGAGGATACAGTTCGTACCCTAGTATGTGGAAATGCATCGTAAAGACTAAATGTCTTGGCAGGGCGGACCAGGTCCTAAACCTTGGTCGGCAGCTGGCCTAGGATTGAAGCTCCGACAGGCGGACAGTTAGAGCATTGCTTTGCTGATCCGGCAGCTTCTGTAGCTTGTCTTGTTCAAGATGCATTGATGTTACCTTTTCTCTGGCGTAAACAAGATAGGCTGAGAGAGAGAGAGAGAGAGAGAGAGAGAGAGAGAGAGAGAGAGAGAGAGAGAGAGAGAGAGAAAGAGAGAGAGAGAGAGAGAGAGAGATCATGCTGCATGGACAACACATAGTCTCTAAATTCAGCCCAAGCTTTGTGTTATGGAACAGTATAACTTCATCTTACAAACTATCGTCTGTCAAGACTGCTCATTCTCCACGCTTCACATCCATACAAAAGTACAGGTTCTATGTAGCACATCGAAACTCTTTTGCAAATGACGTCTTTTTATTTGTCATTAGGTTTTCTATCTTGCAAAAGGCTGTCTTCGCCATGGCTATTCTTGTTCTCATCTCTTCAAGGCGTCTCCCATCAGATGGTATGATTGTTCCGAGATAAATGTACCCATTCACTTGTTTAAGAATATTCCCATTTACTTGTCTATTACATTGTGGTATTTCCTTCGTCCTAGTGACGACCATAATCTGTGTCTTTACACAATTTAATTCTAACCTAAGTTGTTCACTGTGTGCAATAATCGCATCTAATAAATGTTGCAGATCCTGCTCTTTGTCTGCAATCAATACTGTATCATCAGCATATCTAATGTTATTGATATTAAGTCCACCAATTATGATTCCTTTCATATCAGAATCCATCCATCCATCATGTGCCATGCCGGTAAGCGTGGGCGGTCATGTTCTGCCATCTCACTCGACCATCAGAGTCGTGGATCAGCTCCGTGTTTCTGTCTCGACCATGCCACAAGGCCAAGCCATCCAGGTACTTGCTTCTAGGTCTTCCCCTTGGTCTGTTCCCCTCGATCTTACCAGTTGTCACCAAATTCTCCAATCCATTTCTTCTCATAACATGCCCAAAAAATTTTGACTGTCTACGTCTAATTTCTCTAATCAATTTACGATCTTCATTTGTTTCTTGAAGGATTTGTTCATTGGTCTTTCTGGCTGTCCATGGTATTCTTTGCATTTTCCTCAGAAACCACATCTCTACAGCCATCAGATGTTTTTCAGCCTGACTGCTCATTGTCCACGCTTCACATCCATACAAAAGTACAGGTTCAATGTAGCATCTCAACACTCTTTTTCTCGTTTCAATTGACATCTTTTTATTGGTCAATATGTTTTTCATCTTGCTAAAGGCTACTTTTGCCATGGCGATTCTTGTTCTAATCTCTTCAAGGCATCTCCCATCAGATGTTATTACTGTTCCGAGATAATTGTACCTGCTCACTTGTTGAAGAACATTCCCATTTACTTGTATATTACATTGTGGTATTTCGTCCTTCCTAGTGACGACCATAATCTGTGTCTTTTTACAATTTAATTCTAACCCTAGTTGTTCACTGTGTGTAACAATCGCATCTACTAAATGTTGCAGGTCCTGTTCATTGTCTGCAATCAAGACTGTATCATCTGCATATCTAATGTTATTGATGCATCGTCCCCCAATGTTGATTCCTTCCATATCTTCAATATTTCTGAAAATACTTTCACTGTACAGGGAAAACAGATCTGGAGACATTACACATCCCTGTCTCACACCCCTTTTAATAGGCTGATATTGGCTTACTTCATTATCAACTCTTATGGCAGCTTGTTGTTTCCAATATATGTTTTTTACAAGTCTAAGATCTTTTCCATCAATTTGTAGATCTTCAAGCATCCTTATCATGTTGACATGTCTCACTTTATCAAAAGCCTTTGTGTAGTCAATAAAGCAAAGGTGTAGATCTTTGTTTACTTCTATAGAACGTTCGATTATGTTTCTCAGTATATACACAGCATTTACTGTACCCCTGCCTTCCACAAACCCACATTGTTCTTCTCCTATTTCAGGTTGTATTTTCCTCCTAACTCTTTGCATGATAATGTTTAGCAAATTCTTCGTGATGTGACTCATTATACTAATTGTTCGATGTTGATCACATTCCAAGGCTCCTGATTTCTTTGGGATTGCAATAAATACAGAATTACATAACTCCTGAGGTATATTTCCAGTATCATATATTGTATTAAGCAGACTGGTAACGTGATCTATTCCATATTCTTCTAAAGCATTAATCATTTCTCTTGTGACGCTGTCTGAACCGGGGGTCTTGCCAGATTTCATATGGTTAAGAGCATTCTGAACCTCCATCTTCAAAATTGCTGGTCCTTCATTATTATTTTGAACATCATACTGTTCGTCTCTGTTATCGTCATACAGGTTTTTCACGTAATCTGACCATTCATGTAATATCTTATCTTTTTCTATTATGACTCTTCCATCTTTTGTCTTTAGGCAGCCTGCTGATGTACGTGTTCTTTGATTAGTAAGCTCCTGAATTCTTTTGTGCATTAGTTTCGCATTGTTACTGTTGTGTTGTTTTTCAATTTCTCTGCAATTTTCCTCAAGCCATGTTTCTTTTGCCTCCTTACATAAGGTTCTCACTTTTCTGTGAATTTCTTCATATTTGGTAGGATTATTTTTGTTCTGTCTTCTTGTTTCCATTAGTTGTAAAATTTCTTCAGTCATCCATGTCTTACGGCCCACTTTCTTTACTTTTGGAATAGTTTTTTTCTGCTGCGCAACTGATTGAATTCTTCATCGTTTCCCATTGATCATCTACATCTTGAAACAGGATCTCTAGATCAGATAATATATCAAATTTGTTCTTTACTTCTATGTTAAAATTATCTTGTATTTCTTTGTCAGTTTTCAATTTGCACAAGTCATATTTAGGGTTTCCTGCTGTATACTTGACTTTCTTTAACTTTACCCTCAATGTGCCTGTAATTAATCTGTGATCACTGTAACAGTCTGCATTTGGAACTGTTTTTACGACTGTTAACGCATTTCGAAACCTTTTGCTAATCAGGATGTACTCTATCTGGTTTTTAATCCTGCTGTCTGGACTCCTCCATGTCCATAATCTTCTAGGATGCTGTTTAAACCAGGTGTTTCCTACAACCATTTCTTGTTCTTTTGCTCATTCTACAAGTCTGTATCCTCTTTCATTTCTCTCTCCCAAACCATGGTTGCCTACACTGCATCCATCGCCTTGCTGTCCTATTTTTGCGTTGAAATCACCCATTATGATATTTATTTCTGATTTTTTGCAGTTCTTCAAAGCAGACTCCACGTCATTATAAAATTCCTCTATGCTTTCTTCACTGCTTTCACTTGTTGGGGCATATACTTGAATGACATTTATTTTAAAAGGTCTTCCGTTTAATTTTACTAATAGGACTCTGTCTGACACAGCATGATATCCTTTGACAGAATTTGATGTTTGCATATCAGAATGCCACCACAAAAGTCTTTCACTTATAGTTCATTGTCGATGGAAACGGCAATCACCAGAAAGACTTCATTGACCCGCGTTTTATCCCACATGGCTTGGTCTCTTTCCGCAGGGCGACCCGCCGAAAGCGCCGCACAAAGCATGAACTCCGTAGCTCCAGCGACGAATCCCATGAGTCTCCTGAAAAATGCACTCGTGAACCGAAAAGGCAAACCAGTCAATCCAGCAACAGCCGGCCGCCATCGTTCCGAACATGCAGTTCACGCTACAAACTGCGAACAGATGTAAAAGCATTCCACGCAAAACTCACAGCTCACAGTATCGCGCCATGCACTCACTCAGTAGCAGAGCGACGGAACCAAAGCCTCCTTAGTCGCCTCTTACGACGTGTATGGTAGGCAACAGTGTTACTATTCTTTGCTCCCCCGTATGGGCCCCGGCAACACACGGGTGCTTTAACATGTTGGCATGTCTTACTTTATCGACAGTCTTTGTGTAATCAATAAGCCAGGGATGTAGGTCTTTGTTTACTTCTATAGAACGTTCCATTAATGTTATCAGCATATACACAACAGTTTCTGTACCCTTGCATTCTACAAACCCACATTGTTCTTCCCCTATTTCGGGTTGTATTTTCTTCCTAATTTTGCATGATAATTCTGAGTAAAATCTTCGTGTTGTCGCTCATTATACTAATTGTTCAATGTTGAACACATTCTAGGGCTCCTGATTTCTTCTCACCTTTAAGATCCGCATTGCGTGTCCAGTGTCATCTTGACCTTGTCGTTAGAAGAACACTCTTAACTACTCTTGCTAAGGGGAAATATCCCCAGGTCATCATGGGGGGTGTGTAAGCAAGTGATCCATTTATTATTTGAAATTCTTCCGCCGTCATGTGTCCCTTAAATTAAGTGTTTGACAGAGTAAATAGACACTAATGGAATTACGTGCTTGACTCGCTTGATAGTTTATTTATTCGCTGCAGACGTTTATGTACAGAATTGTAAATGTGCGCAGAATCACGTATGCGCATAGAATCGTGTATGTACATTTAATCATGTATGGACACAGAATATATGTGTATATAGAATTTTGTAAGTGCATATTATCATGTATTTACATAGAATCATATGTGTTGATTTGAGCTAAGAACCGACATCACTGCACTCAGGACATTCCCATACACGCTCCGTCCCCTTGTTCAACAGCCAGCGAAAAGTCAAACCACTAATTGTTCCCACCGCTATCTGATTAAAAGTCCTCCTGGACTTCCCTCTCAGTTTGAAGATTCGTCCAGAACCCTGCCGATCCTCCGTCATATCATTATCTCCATATATGGGTTCTCAGTCTGTTTCCTTGTCTTCTCCGTCTGGTCTCACAGGCACTCTACCACCTTTCCTTTGTCCATAGGTAATCTACCACCAAGAAGGCGCACTCCCTGCCAGCCTGTCAGCCTGTTCATCCCCCCCCCCATCCCCGTCCGCACTCCCACATGGCCAGGGAAAAAATCCATACAATTCTCACAATCTGTGACCTCTGAAGCGAGAATAGCCATTCCACACGAAACATTCCTTTATCCACCTGACTTAGCATACTCCTTGAGTCCGTAATGAATGTAATGCGTGTTAATCATGCGTGTACATATAAGGAATGAAGTATGTTTAGAAATTAATGTATGACTCATATATGTATTCGGAATCATGTACGTACACAGAATCATGTATATATACAGAATCGCGTTTGGACGCTAAATCATGTATGTACACAGAATCATGTATGTAAACAGATTCATGCATTACACATAATCATAAATGTACATAGAATAATATATGTACAAATAATCATAAATGTAGATAATATCATGTATGTGCTTAGAATCATGTTTATACGCAGACTCATGTGTGTACACAAACTATTGTATTTTTCACATACTGATGTATGTACACGAAATAATGTACATAAACATATACATGTACATAGACTCATGTATGTACACAGACTCATGTATTTACGAAGATTCATGCATGTACACAGAATCATGTATATACACAGACTCCTGTATATACACGGATTCATTTAAGTACGAAGACTCATGTATGTACGCAGACTCATGCATGTACACAGAATCATGTATATACACAGACTCCTGTATATACACGGATTCATTTAAGTACGCAGACTCATGTATGTACGCAGACTCATGTATGTGCATAAACTCATGTATTTACACAGGCTCATTTATGTAAACATAATCATGTATGTACACAAACTCACATATATATATATATATACTCGTGTATGTATATAGACTACGCATGGACACACAATCATACATGCAAACAAAATCATGTATGCACACATAATCATGTATGTATCCATTACATAAATAACATCAAAAGGTGGACATGAAGACAATGTTACATGTGAACACAAGAGATGGACATGAAGACAATGTTACATGTGAACACAAGAGATGGACTGGAAGATTATGTTACATGTGTGCACATTGGATGGGCATGAAGACAATGTTACATGTGAGCACATTGGATGGGCATGAAGACAATGTTACATGTGGGCACAAGAGATGGACTGGAAGACAATGTTACATGTGGACACAATAGATGGACATGAAGACAATGTTACATGTGGACAATGTTACATGTGAGCACATTAGATGGGCATGAAGACAATGTTATATGTGGACACAATGGATGGGCATGAAGACAATGTCACATGTGGGCACAAGAGATGGACTGGAAGACAATGTTACTTGTGGGCATAAGAGATGGACTGAAAGACAATGTTACGTGTGGGCACAAAAGGTGGACATGAAGACAATGTTACGCGTGGACACAAGAGATGGACAGGAAGACAATGTTACTTGTGGGCACAAGAGATGGACTGAAAGACAATGTTACATGTGGGCACAAAAGGTGGACATGAAGACAATGTTACGCGTGGACACAAGAGATCGACTGGAAGACAATGTTACATGTGGACACAAGGGATGGCCTTGTAGACAATGTTACATGTGGACACAATATATGGACATGAAGACAATGTTATAAGTGGACACAAGGGATGGACTGGAAGACAATGTTATATGTGGACACAAGGGATGGACGTGAAGACAATGTTACATGTGGACACAAGGGATGGACGTGAAGACAATGTTATATGTGGACACAATAGATGGACATGAAGACAATGTTACATGTGGACATAATAGATGGACATGAAGACAACGTTACATGTGGACACAATAGATGGACATGAAGACAATGTTACATGTGGACACAATAGATGGACATGAAGACAATGTTACATGTGGACAAATGGGATGGACATGAAGACAGTGTTACATGTGGACACAATAGATTTACATGAAGACAATGTTACATGTGGACACAAGGGATGGACATGAAGACAATGTTACATGTGGACACAATAGATGGACATGAAAACAATTTTACATGTGGACACAAGGGATGGACATGAAGACAATGTTACATATTGGCACAAGGGATGGACATGAAGACAATATTACATGTGGACACAAGAGATGGACATTAAGACAATGTTACATGTGGACACAAGAGATGGACATGAAGACAATGTTACATGTGGACACAAGAGATGGACATAAAGACACTGTTACATGTGGGCATAAGACATGGACTGGAAGACAATATTACATGTTGACACAAGAGATGGACATGAAGACAATGTTACATGTGAGCACAAAGATGGACTGGAAGACAATTTTACATGTGGACACAAGGGATGGACATGAAGACAATGTTACATGTGGACATAAAAGATGGACATGAAGACAATATTACATGTGGGCACAAGGGATGGACTGGAAGACAATGTTACATGTGGACATAAAAGATGGACATGAAGACAATGTTACATTTGGGCACAAAGATGGACTGGAAGACAATTTTACATGTGGACACAAGGGATGGACATGAAGACAATGTTACATGTGGACATAAAAGATGGACATGAAGACAATATTACATGTGGACACAAGGGATGGGCATGAAGACAATGTTACATGTGGGCACAAGACATGGACTGGAAGACAATGTTACATGTGGTCACAAGGGATGAACATGAAGACAATGTTACATGTGGACACAAGAGATGGACATGAAGACAATGTTACATGTGGACACAAGAGATGGACATGAAGACAATGTTACATGTGGGCACAAGACATGGACTGGAAGACAATATTACATGTTGACACAAGAGATGGACATGAAGACAATGTTACATGTGGACACAAGGGATGGACATGAAGACAATGTTACATGTGGACACAAGAGATGTACTGGAAGACAATGTTACATGTGGGCACAAGACATGGACTGGAAGACAATGTTACATGTGGGCACAAGAGATGGACTGGAAGACAATGTTACATGTGGACACAAGGAATGGACATGAAGAAAATGTTACATGTGGGCACAAGGGATGGACATGAAGACAATGTTACATGTGGACACAAGAGATGGACAGGAAGACAATGTTACATGTGGACTTAAGAGATGGACTAGAAGACAATGTTACACGTGGACACAAGACATGGACTGGAAGACAATGTTACATGTGGGCACAAAAGATGGACTGGAAGACAATGTTACATGTGGACACACCAAGAGATTGACTGTTAGAAATCTGTGTAAGACACAAGATAGAGGGAGTTGTATCATATCTTGTCGTCAATACGAAGATGGTACTTGACGATAAAGATGATGATGATGATATTGATGATGACGATCTTGATTGTGATCATGATGATGATTAAGTTGTTGTTGATGCTGAGAGTGTGTTGATGAAGACGATGATGTTGTTGGTGTTGATGCTGTTGATGATAATGGTGGTGGTGGTGGTGTTATGAATATTATGATGATTAATATGACGCTGATGATCATGCTGATGATAGTAACCATAATGCTAATGAAGCTGATTGTGATTATGATGATACTTATGTTGTTGTTGCTGTTGTTGTTGTTGTTGTTGTTGTTGTTGATTATGTTGATGATGCTGAAGATGATGATGATGATGATGATGATGATGATGATGATGATGATGATGATGATGATGATGATGATGATGATGATGATGATGATGATAAAGACAGCAACAAGCCACACCAATTGTCATCGGGCATTTAAGTGCCATCAGTTGCTGGCAATCTGATGTACTCTGGTCGTCGTATCTTTAATTAATGAGCTTTCGTCTGAAACGATCGGTGGACGCTTTCTGGGTGATCCCAGGAGGTTTTGCGAGTCCTTATCGACGAACAAAATGTCGTTCGTTGACCTTATTTACTGGTGCTGTGTGCCATCTTCTTTTAATTCAGATTAATAGGGAAATGGCGTGGGAGAGTGAAGTCGATGAAAGCTTGTTCTAAGAGTTTTGCACTTTCTTGTTTTCTTTGTCGACGCAACACTTTTGATTATTCTGGCTATGTTATTGTACGCTGAATTTCACTTTCTCGTGCTTCTCCTATTAAATTTATGTTAATCGCGAATGTGCGAATTGTGTGTATATTTTGGCTTGAAGGATTTATCTAGATCAGTGGTTCTCAACCGGTGGAGAATCCCCCCCCCCCAGGGGGGAATGTTAGGGTTTCGGGGGGGGGGGGGGGGGGATGAAGACCATTTCAAGATCGCGTTAATACAAGAACCGATTACTTGATATTGTTTTTCCCTTCATACTTTACAGTTATGTACGTCTCATCCTTCTAAAATTCATTTTATAAAGTACGTAGACCCACAAATCATGTTTTATGTGGGTGTCGAGACATGTTTTAGTATATGCTATTAAATTTACCTTCCATTTTTACGTATACTGTGTAGGGGTGGGGGGATTTTTAGATAGGAAATATGAAAGGGGGGAATGACGTTCTGAAAATACGGTGAAGGGGGGCACGGGCCAAATTTTTGATAGGAAAGGGGGGGGGGGGGATGACGTTCTGAAAATATGGTGAAGGGGGGCACGGGCCAAAAAAGGTTGAGAACCACTGATCTAGTTATTTTACCCTAGGATGGTTGATTTCTGCAGTATGTACCTGACGAGATGCAGTGAAATATTCCAGGCAATAAATCCTGTAATCTATAATAATCAATCAATAATACACCACAATAATTAACGGTGTACACACCAATTGGATCCAGGAGAAGAGAGGCCGACCATGGAAACGATGGACAGAGGGAATAAAAGATCCATAGAAATCGCGATATTTGAAGTCCGTAAACGGGATGTCTCCGGCTATTTACGCTTTACCTCTACACCACAAGGAAAAAGATGAGATGAGATGACATGAGATTATATGAGATGAGTCACCGAGTTCTATAGCCTAGTTCTCACGCGTTTCTCTCCACTTATTCCATTGAATTCTACATCCAATGTAGAGTTGATTCTTCTTCTTCTTCTTCTTCTTCTTCTTCTTCTTCTTCTTCTTCTTCTTCTTCTTCTTCTTCTTCTTCTTCTTCTTCTTCTTCTTCTTCTTCTTTCTTCTTGCTACAACAGCTTCTCCTTTCCGTTTCAGATGTCAATCTGGTTATCTTTTAATGGACCATTAAGCTCCCGTTAGTCGAACTGTGTATATGGTTCCCGCCTCATATTTCTACAACCCAATCGACACCCGACCCACATTGTGATCCGACCGCCTTCGCCTCTGTTGATATTTCCTGGTACCACTCTAAGCTGGATCGACCTGAGAGTCCATGTAAATATAAACATTGCACCTCTGTAGGGCTGGCTCCTTGGCCAAAGGGTTAGGGACGCAGTTCGTAATTCCGCATACCACGTTCCTAACACAACTGCTGGCGATTTAGCAGCAGAAAGCCTTGTGTTGGTTTTTATAAAATGGTATTAGTGCCGGTCGTTCAGAAAGCAATAGCAATTTTTTTTTCCGCATATCCTTTTAAAGGACATCGTTGTCAACACCAGCATTTTACCGCTGTCGTTGATTTCTTGGCAAGATTACGCTCAGTAGTTTGCCATTGCTTTCTGAGCGGCCGGCTCACTTATCCCGTAAGGTACCAACGCGGCGAGAACAGCTTCAGTTCTCGCGCGCTGCGTTACCCTGCGTGGATAAACGGGATTGCGGAAAAAGTCGTTTAATCCGTAGGCCAGGGAGACCAAATTACTGAACGTAAAGTTGCCAAGAGATCACAAACAGCCAACAGATTATAGGGTTGACTGCGACGTCCTGATTTGCAACTAATCTAACATCTATAGGGATCCAAAAAGGCCCTGGCACTTCCCAAATCGATGGCCGATTCCTGCTTTCGGACTTTTTTCAACAGAATTAGAAGCTGCCCATACCATTCTAGAGAATACAGGCAGAGAGAAGAAAGGAGGAGGAATGAGGGAGTAGGGTAAAAGAAACCTATTGACTCAATAACAACAATACACAACTGACAGGGAAAATGTGAGCGACCCCGGGCCATTCAATAGTTTTCCTCAATATGCCAGGGCCCACATTTCTCAGGTCTGTTTAAATCTCAGTGAAAGCCATCGTTCTCTTACTGATCTCGTCTCATCTCATCATGTTCCTCTTGTACCTTGCGGTGTCGAGGTGAAGTATAAAAGCGGGAGAATGTCCGCTTATGAGCTTCATGTATCGAGATTCCCATGGACTCTGCTAATCCCTCCGTCCATCGTTTCCGTGGTCGGTCTCTTCCTCTGCTTCCATTTGGTCTGTACATCATTGCTTGTTATGGTATACAGTTAGTTGGTAACCTGCTTGCATAGCCAAACCAATTTACTTGCTGCCTTCTAATAAAATCTAACGGTGCTATAACCACCACTTTAGTCCTAAATTTTTCATTTCTGATCTTATCTCTTTTTGATACATTGCGTATTTTTCACAGAAATCTCATTTCTGTCGTTGTGATTTTTCTTTTCTCTTTTTCTGTCATTGTCCAGGTTTGGCATTGGTAGCATAGAGTTGGTAGGAAGATTGTCTTGTAAAATTATTTCTTAGTAACTATTGATACATGTTTGTTCTTTAGTATTGGTGCCATTTGTCCAATGAGTTATTTTGCCTTATTGCATGTATTTTCAATCTTATCTTCTGATTTGCCATTTGATGATATTAAACTTCTTACGTACTTGAAACTCTTTACTTGTTTCATGGGTGTACGTTTAGATGAATTGTTGTTGTTTTTTCTTCCGTAGTTATAGTCATTACCTCTGTTGTTTTACATCTCCTACAGATGACGCTTATAATCTGGCGTCCACTCCCTTCTCGCATAGCATTGTAAAATCAATGTTGGGCAATCGCTAATGGCCATGTCGAATTACGTCTTATAAGCAAGAGAGGCAGTCTGTATGTGAGATTTATGGGTTCATAATCGTTTCTTTGTCTTCTTTACATTATTCAACACAAGTTCGTCATCGTCATCAAGTATCATGCCAGCTGGCGTAGGCGTTCATGTCTCTCCACAGATTTCGGTCTTGGTGTTCTGAATCAACTCGGTTGATGATATTCCTCCATGCCACCGTCTCAATCCATCCAGCATCATTTCTCTTGGTCGGTCTCTACCTCTCTTGCCCTTGATCTTTCCAGTCGTCACGATATTTTCCAATGCCTCTCTTCTCATCGCATGACCAAAGAAAGCTGTTGGTCTCTTTCTTGTTGTATATAATGTTCTACTTTCATTAACCTCTGTCAGGCAGTCGTTGTTAGTTACTTTGGCAGCCCAAGGAATTCGCAAACTTCGTCTTAGGAACAACATCTCCGTTTCCCCCAAGTTTTCCCTAATTTGTTCATTTACCTTTCAATATTCACTGCCATACAGCAAAATAGTTTCTATATTAGCGCTTCATCACTCTCTTTCTTACATTCAATGACAATTACTTATTGCATAAGGTACTAACAGATGTTAGTTGTCTATAATATACAATACATGTGAGTTGTGGTTGGATAATGATTAGAGACTATGCCTGCCATGAAAGAGGTCCTGGTTTATTTCCAATCAATATCATGACTTTTTGTTAAAATTCCAACCAGCATTATAAAATGGTAAAATGGGCAAAGAGCCTTTTTCCACCCCGTAACCCTTTTACATTTAAGTTTTGCTATCAATGCCAAACAGGGCTCTAATTAAAGAACAAGAAAGAAAACTCACTACTTGTGAAATGCCTGAGAAAACCAGCGAACAAATCTATAAAATAATCATATTAGAAACGAGGGGATATACAAAACATTTGGAGAAACATCAGTGGTTAAATTCATTGAGAGACACACAGTAGCAACCTGTTTGGCCACCTAGTGAGAATGAACACAATGTCGCCAGAAGCAAGCGCATACACCATGAACATGTAAACATTAAGAGGCAGGGGAAGACCACGAAAAAGATGGATCGACGGAGTCATCAACACTTTAAACACCCACAACATCTTAGCATACCAAGCGACCGAGCGAGTCTTAGTTCGTAAACCAATCATCGAACAAGCCAGCGACGCCTAACGGAATAGAGCAGTGAAGGACAAACAAAAGAAGAAGAAGAGCTCTTTTATACGGCTTAATGTGCATTTAGGCGTATGGTACTAGTCTCACATTTGTATAGACCAACCGGCACTAGTGGCTGATGAGGTCAGTATCACACTGGTTGCCTTTACTTGCCAAGACATGTCTGGAACCCATTTTAGCTGGACCAGCCTGGGAGCACAGATACATTGTTTTTTCAAATTCGATTCCATCCCGATGCGGAGTTAGTTACCTCATGACTTTCGGGCGGGTAGTCAAGTGTATATTGATTTTACAATCAAGGTCATCTACGCGCAAGAGGCGTCACCTGGTTGCGATATATGTCGGTTGGTGGGGCCACCAATTGCTGTCTATACGTCTTTCTCGCCCAGAAACTACACATGTGCCTATTCTATGTAACAGGGACCGTGGACGCCTGAGTCGAACTTACCGAAAACGCATCCTGCATACTTGTTGCTATGCTAATGCATCTCATCTCATCTCATCATCATCTCATCTGATGAGATGAGATATGCTAATGCAGTCACTTAAAAGTTGACAGTATCTCGCCATCTCACACGATCACTAGTCTCATATCAGATCTGTGTTCTTGTTCTCGTAGTCAATTAAATAAGCAAAGAACCATTTCAACCTCATGGGGCACTCGGTATATGGTGCTAGACCATCATTTTACTGACCAAACAGTACCCGGTGACGTAGTTAGCATCATACCGCCCGCCTTTACTTTCCAAGACATTTCCGAATACCCATTTTAGGCGGGATTGACTTTTTTATTTTTAAAAGTCCAATCCATTTAGATGGGGATCTATTCCACAGTGTCGTCGACCGGCGAACGTCTAGTCACTATTCTTCCGTGGCTCCCTTGTTGTAATCATGCCTTGTAATCTATCTTAAGGAAAGTCATTAAGTAACAGGACATTTTTACAAAGCGCATGGAAGAGTATGCACAACGGAAAATCTTATTTCAGGGCAGAATCTGGTTCTTAATGCAAGACCGCATGTAGCGGTCGTGAGGGTCAAACAATTTGTGCATGCGAAATAAAGATTACCGAATGGCTGTACCGCTATCGACTTGCACCGCGCAACGAGACTTTATGCATTTTCTTTTTTCGAGAGGGTGTGTATCCTTGTGTGTATCTACAGAAGCATGATTGTTCAGTATGGAGACAGGGTTGTGTGAGGCAGAAGAGAGTGTATGAATGGACAGACATATTTCGAAATGGAAACCAAAACGTTATTGAAGAACCGCGTAGTGTGAGACATGCAAGTGTGGCAAATGACACAGTGAAACGGTAGTTCTACCAGCTAGTCAATGACAACAGGCCACGTACTAATTATGAAATAGCCGTAGGTTTCAACAAGAGTCTCGGTACTGCGTAATAAATTGTCCTATAATGACCTCGGTTATAGGAAAGTGTAGAGCAGATGAACCACAAGACAGCTTTCCGATGGTCACAAAAGTGCAAGGCAGACGATTTTTCTGGAGCTTTTGGATCTGTATGCTTGAGAAGGTCTCCAGAAAAGCAGTCTTAAGAAAAACATTCAGGGCTCAGAAATATGTTCATGAAAATAGTCATGTTCAAATATATTCATGATAACCATCTATTGAGATACCAAGGGCCCTATATTGTGCATTTCCAGGAAAAGGGTGAAACTGTGAATAATGTTCGATACAGTGACATGCTAGTGAACAAACTGAAGTCAGCGTTACAATGGAAGCGCCGGGGAACCTCTCTTAACAAGTGTATTGTTGCTGCACGACAACTCCCGCCCTCATACAGCTGCGCATACAGTGGATACACTATTTGGTCTGAAATGTGAGATATTAAAAACATTCAGCATAAGTTAGGATGTTGCGCCATCGGATTTTCACTTGTTTGGATCTTTGAAGAACATTTCCGGGATTAGAGGTTTGCAAATAACAACGAGGCAATGAAGTGGCGCACCATTGGTTTAAAAGGAAAGTTGTATACCGACGTCGCAGTAAACCCCAGTATCATTTGGCTATTCGTGAAATCTTGGCAAGTTTACGTTCAGTAGTTTGCCATTGCTTTGTGAACTCATACGATTGTATGAAAATCAACACAAGAGGATCTGCTTCCAAATCGCCCGCAGCTGTGTTTCGAACGCGGTTTGTGGGATCACGAATTGCATCCGTAACTTTTTCGTCACAGTGATACACCCAAAAACGTTTTACTGGAAGGCCTCAACAAGTTGGTGGAGAGCTGGACCGAGAGTGTTGTTAGGAAGGTCTATCTATACTGTCAACGTTTTACTTTAAGGTCTCAACAAGTTAGTGGAGAGCTGGACCGAGTGTATTGTCAGGCAGAGGTCTATCTTTACTGTCAACGTTTTACTAGAAGGTCTCAACAAGTTAGTGGAAAGCTGGACCGAGTGTATTGTCAGGCAGAGGTCTATCATTACTGTCAACGTTTTACTGGAAGGTCTCAATAAGTTAGTGGAGAGCTGGACCGAGTGTGTTGTCAGGCAGAGGTCTATCTTTACTGTCAACGTTTTACTAGAAGGTCTCAACAAGTTAGTGGAAAGCTGGGCCGAGTGTATTGTCAGGCATAGGTCTATCTTTACTGTCAAAGTTTTACTTTAAGGTCTCAACAAGTTAGTGGAGAGCTGGACCGAGTGTATTGTCAGGCAGAGGTCTATCTTTACTGTCAACGTTTTACTGGAAGGTCTCAATACGTTAGTGGAGAGCTGGACCGAGTGTGTTGTCAGGCAGAGGTCTATCTTTACTGTCAACATTTTACTAGAAGGTCTCAACAAGTTAGTAGATAGCTGGACCGAGTGTGTTGTCAGGCATAGGTCTATCTTTACTGTCAACGTTTTACTAGAAGGTCTCAACAAGCTGCTGGAGAGCAAGGCCGGGTGTATTGTCAGGCAGAGGTCTATCTTTACTGTCAACGTTTTACTAGAAGGTCTCAACAAGCTAGTGGAGAGCTGGACCGAGTGTATTGTCAGGCAGAGGTCTATCTTTACTGTCAACGTTTTACTAGAAGGTCTCAACAAGTTTGTGGAGAGCTGGACCGAGTGTGTTGTCATGCAGAGGTCTATCTTTACTGTCAACGTTTTACTAGAAGGTCTCAACAAGTTTGTGGAGAGCTGGACCGAGTGTGTTGTCATGCAGAGGTCTATCTTTACTGTCAACGTGTTCCTGAAACGCCTCAGCAAGTTGATGGAGAGCTTGGCCAGGTGACTAGTTGTTCCCTTCCTGAAAAGAAACGGATTTTTAATGGCAATTGGACGAGTTAATTGTTTCCTGATAACATGCGTATACTTAAGACAATTGAACTAGTTAGCTATTTCCTGTCAACATACAAATAAATCCAGACAATTTGACTAATTGTTCCTTTCCTGACAACATACGGTATTTAAGACAACTGGACTAGTTAATTATTTCCTGAAAAGATAAAAATATGTAAGACAACAGAACAAGTCGCTCATTTACTAAACCACGTAAGACGAACGTTAAATCACGAAACAACACTGCAGAAGCGAGAAGATGAAGAAGATGAAGAAAACATCAGATGGTTGCGGCAACATAAGACGACGCCGCTGCCAGCAGAAGTAATGGCTACGAGTGAAGGCCTGGTAAGTTAGGGACTTTGATGGATGTCTCTGTTCTGCGTTCTTTATTACATCACAGTCGCCCACACGGCGTATCACGCGACGGTATCAAGCCAAGGGTGTTAGCACGCGATGAGACGAGACTTAGTAATACTAGATTACGCTTTTTTTTTAGACAGACAAGACTTCATTTAACGCTTGTTCCTGTCCCGATTCCTGGGGTGGCTAGAGTTATTTACCCTCACAAGTCAAAGATACCATTTCCTGTAGTAGTTCTAACAATATTATTTTTTGGTTTGTTTCATCTTTCCTTGCCCGACTTCTTCCAAATTAAGTTCTCTACTTTGGCCGTTTGTTTCCGTTCGGATTTTTTTCCTTTTAATTGAAAGCGTTTGAGGAATTGGCTTTACCATTCACTTTTTGTGAATCCATTATAATTAACTGATTCTGTGCAAAACAAAATGTAGTTTCGGACGAGACATGGTACACAAGGAAATGAACAAGTGTTATAATGTGATGAATGTGAATCTTTAACCATAGTCAGACTGCTAGAACAGCAAGTTAAAAGAGATTTGGCCGGACAAGAGCACTATGCGAGAAGCCAAAGAAGCGTAATAAACCAACACAGAACTGATGTCGTAAGCCGCTACACGCTGCGGGATTTGCTGAGGAGGGGATCCGAGCACTTATGGACTGAATGGTTCGATGTACAATGAAGATGATCTGTTGATTAAATAACTAAATTTACATTCAATGAGCATTGGGAATTTGGGAAGCTACAGGAAACAAACCAAATAAAACAATTACCTTAGTATGGCAATATATCGCCTTCCGTCCAAATATGGGGAGTCATCGCTGGCGATATATTATTCTGTTACACTGAATCAGTTAACGAGAGATGCGAGTATATTTCACGCAGAGAGAACGACATGTTGATTCACTAAATATTGGCGAATTGTTTCATGGGGAGGAAACGGCGCTGCATCTGAGGACTGAGTCCACATTGGAATGTCCGATGTCCAGTGGCGTCGATCAACATAAGTTAACTTAACTAAACAAGAGACACTGACATGTTCTTCCAATAAACTGGTCACTTGCGTAGTGAGATCGCAAGCCTAGCCTTATCAGATAAGGCAGAAAAATCAGCAGGTCCTAGTGCAAATTGTACACGATATAAATGACACGGCAGTTGGAAGTCGCACACAGTAGGCCGTAGGTTTACTGCCCTGACAAAGCTGCTAGGAAAGAATCGACAAAGCCGTAACCATGGGTGGAATTTATCTAGATGTGAAGATAGTACTTACAAAACTAAAAGGCAAGTGGTAACGGATGCCGTTCTTTGCAGAACTACATCACACACACATGGGAGGAGGTTGAGACACACGCGGACGATGAGCTGGAGACAGTTGCCGGGACTATAGAGGGACGAGAGTAGACGACACTAGTCCTCGAACATATTGTAGTGCAGTGGTTCTCAACCTTTTTGGTCCACGCACCCTTCACCATATGTTCAAAATGTCACCCCCTCTCCCTTTTCGTATTTCCTCCCTATAAATTCCCTCCACCCCTACTCAGTATACGTATAAATGGAAGCTAAATTTAAGCACACACATACTAGAAAAAATCTAGACGTCTACATACAACGTGATTTGCGGGTCCACTTACGTTATAAAACGAATTTCAGAAAGGCGAGAAGTACAGAACTGTTAAGTATGGAGGGAATAAACAATATCAAGTAATCGGTTCTTGTATTAACGCGATCTTGAAATAATCTTTATCCCCCCCCCCCCGGACAACCTAAAATTCCCCCCTGTGGGGGGGGGGGGGGGAATTCCCCACCGGTTGAGAACCACTGATATAATGAATCACAGAAAACAAAATAAAAACGTAAATTAATTGTCCACTCCTTGAGGCGTATTAGGTATACGATGATACACTACATGTCTACGGACCAACTGGCACTCGATGTGTGAAGTGATTACCCCAGTACCCTTACCTCTCTAGAAGGTATCCTTGTACCACTTGAAGGATGTGTCGACATGGAAGCACAAGTACATTTTTTTTAAATTACCGTCTCGAAAGAAATTGGAACATATAATCACTGGGTCGGTGGACATGCATCGCAACCATTGACCTACAGCAGTTCGCATAAAATCGGTCACTTTAATCAGTTGACGGAATTGTTTCGTGACTTACTGTGACCGCGTATTATATAGGATTAGCATAGGAAATATAGGATTAGCAACAGATACCTAAAGAGCTTCAAAACGAGTAAAGGTATTCCCTGCTTTAATTTAATTTATAAAGCAAAACTCGGTGACCGGTAATGAAGGCGAGTTCAGTGAAATTGGACAAATGCCTGGTTTGCGTGATCTGTTGGTACATTCACCCAGTTTCATTCAAAGATCAGTAATTTCGTGATGACTTCCGGTGACCTGTTATCTCAATTAATGCTTGATCTCGACTTCTTTGTGTGGCATTATCATTTTTCAGATTCGTCCTGTAATTTCACGATGTGTTTTAATTTGTGCTTCTCAATTACATACTGCTATTGCCATCACTGCTACTATTTCTTGTTCTGCTGCTGCTTCTGCTGCTGCTGCTGCTGCTGATGCTGCTGCTGCTACTACTACTACTACTACGACTACTACTACTACTACAGCCAACACTACTACTAAAACTATTACTACCACTGCCTCTGTTGCTACATTAACTTCTAATATCAATAATATTGCTACTAGAGCTACTGTTACTATTACAACAACTACTACAACAACAACGACTGCGGCTAATACAACTACAACCACTAATTCTACTGCTGCTACAGACTGTCGGGCGGAAGGATGGATGGATGGATGGATGGATGGATTGATGGATGGATGGATGGATGGATGGATGGGTGGGTGGATGGGTGGTTGGAAGGATGGATGGATGGATGTACGGACGAACGAAAGGACGCTCAGACAGATGGATGGGTGGGTGAATGAATGTACTTAGTTAGTTAGTTAGTTAGTTAGTTAGTTAGTTAGTTAGTTAGTTAGGTATGTAGGTAGGTAGGTAGGTAGGTAGGTAGTTAGGTAGGTAGGTAGGTATGTAGGTAGGTAGAAAATTATAAGTAGGTACGAAGGCAAGTAGAAGGTAGGTAGGCAATTATAGGTAGGTAGGCAGGCAGGCAGACAGATAGTTAGACTTGTTAAATAAGTGAACGGATAGGCGGGTAATCTAAAGGACAAGCAACCAGGCAGATCAACCGACAGACTAACCAATCCAGTGATCATCCATCCATGCTTTCATTTAATAGCCGGTTCTATTATGTGCTCTTCACCAACTGTCATATATTTCAGGTCTCTACGTTTATATTCTTCGTGCTGCCCATGTCCGTCATCACCTTGTTGTACTTCTTCATCGCCCTGGCCATCAGAAGGTCCACACTCAACAGGGCCGGGTCGGACTCCTCCAATGACGGTTGCCATCCACTAACAGCATGTGATAGCAGGCAGGTCACCTGCACCAACAATCAAGCCAGAATTCGACTCTCTGTTTTAAAAATGCTCGGTAAGTTTAGCATTGAGTCATGGTGTCCAAGATATAACCGGGTTACTGTCAACTACCATTACAATCTATTGTATTTTGAGGTGTAGGACAGGATGGTCTTGAACCTGAGGAAGTACGGCTCCATGGCCAGTGTACAGGTTTTCTTTTTCCCCGACAGAAAAAAAAATTTATATCACCTTAACCGAGGATTCGAAGCCGGGTCTCCCGAATGGAGGCCCGAAATTCTTGCCATTCGGACAGACGCTCCTCAGGTAATCGAGGCTAATACTTGCTTAATATCCGATTTGAGAATCGAGGAGCCGTGATCGACTAGAAAGAATATTGGAAGAAATATTGAAAACACTTGGGCATGAAGCAAAGGAACTGACAAGGAATTAAGAATGTTCGCGGCCGGTCGGGTTGAGTGCGGCGTTCTGCAAAGAACCTGCTATGATGATCATTCAATATCCTTGAATGAGTTTGGCAACACCCTTGCTCGCTGTCCGTCACCTACCACTATTAGGGGCGGTCATGAGTTTAGTTTAGTTTTGTCGACGGATCAACATCACGACACACGGGTGTAACACATAAATTCTAAGTTCTACTCCTAACTCAAGCCTGAGTCCGGAGAATCTCAGCTCAGTGCACGAACACCGTAGCACCGGCGAGGATCCTGAAATACTTTGGGTAGATTTTAAACTCGAAATTTTGCCCGGGCAGTGCCGTTAGGCTACTCTTTTTTCGATTTCCAAATGCCAAGGGATATTTTACGCGCGCAACAATACACAAGGGTGTCCAATCTCACTACCCAGAGACCAGGGGAAATTTTGTTACTAGAAGCCCACGTGAACAGATTCCGGCCCTCACTGGGGCTTGAACCCGGGACCTCCAGCACTCGTGGTTAACACCATACCTCGAGACCACTCAGTCCCCCAGGAGTTTACCATTACTGAGCTGAGATCATGAGGACATTCTTAACATTCTCCAGGAAATCAATTGGGGAACCCGTCGAGGCCGCTGAGATAGTTACATAAATAAACACACATAGTATTGTTTGGCGCGCACGGAAGGAGAAGAAGGAAGTAGAGACTAGAGGACGCACTAGACAACATAAAATTTGAAAGCTATTCCAGTGCTTTAGATGCTGGAGGTAACATAAACAATACTAGCTTGTCTGCTGTGTGACGTCACCTTGCGCATCAGGGAGTCTCTGCGGCGAAATTGTTACATCGTCTGCCTCGCGTTCCAAATCTTGATTCAATTCCGGGTATGTCTGAGTACAATTTCCTCGAAGACGCTGGGGGGTTATCGCTGGAGCTAAGGAGTTCGTGCTGTGTGCCACGCTTCCGATAGGCCACACTGCAGAAATAGACCTAGCCATATGGGATAAAGCTACTGAACGTACACTTGCCAAGACATCAACAACAGCAATAAATGTTGGTGTTGACTGCAAACTTCCTGTAAAGGATATGCAACTAACTTTACCATATGGGATCAAACTCCGTACAATGAAATCGATCATCTTGACTATTACACCAGTTTTCCCTTCGTGCATGTATTAGTTATACTACTACTTCTTCAGGAGTCGAGGTAGCGTAGTGGCTAGTTCTAACGCATGAGGGTCCCGCAGTAATGTGTTTGATCCACCACCGAGGAAGATTTACTGTTTTAATTGACCCGTGACTCCATGTCGGCGGTCTAAAATAAGAACCAGAAAATGTGCTGAGAAGTAAACTCGACCGATGGGATTTTCATCACATCAGACATCAAGAGCAGATTGGTCTATACAAACTGTGTGGCAAACACCATTTACCAAAGATTCTTATAAGCGTGTTAAATAGTCCTTTTCCTTTACATTACTTTCTTCTTCTTCTTCTTCTTCTTCTTCTTCTTCTTCTTCTTCTTCTTCTTCTTCTTCTTCTTCTTCTTCTTCTTCTTCTTCTTCTTCTTCTTCTTCTTCTTCTTCTTCTTCTTCTTCTTCTTCTTCTTCTTCTTCTTCTTCTTCTTCTTCTTCTTCTTCTTCTTCTTCTTCTTCTTCTTCTTCTTCTTCTTCTTCTTCTTCTTTTTCGTCTTCGTCTTCTTCTTCTTCGTCTTTCTTTTTCTTCTTTCTTCTTCTTCTTCTTCTTCTTCTTCTTCTTCTTCTTCTTCTTCTTCTTCTTCTTCTTCTTCTTCTTCTTCTTCTTCTTCTTCTTCTTCCCTTCTTCTTCTTCTTCTTCTTCTTCTTCTTCTTCTTCTTCTTCTTCTTCTTCTTCTTCTTCTTCTTCTTCTTCTTCTTCTACTACTACTACTTCTTCGTCTACTTCTTCGTCTTCCTCTTTGTCTTCTTCTCCTCCTCCTCCTCCTCCTCCTTCTTCTTCTTCTTCTTCTTCTTCTTCTTCTTCTTCTTCTTCTTCTTCTTCTTCTTCTTCTTCTTCTTCTTCTTCTTCTTCTTTTCCTTCTTCTTCTTCTTCTTCTTCAAATAGGCAAACAGATGCATATATAAAATGTTGGGTAAATTTCAGTAGACAAACACAGAAAGATAGCCAAACATATAGGTAGACACAGAAAGACAGCGAGACATGTAGGCAGACACTGAACTAGAGCGAGACATGTAGGTAGACAAACTGGTGAGTAGATAAAATGGTAGGAAGTCTGTATTTATGTAGATGACTACAGCGAGACATATAGGTGGACCCGAAAAGTTAGGGAGACAAATGTAGAAAGACAGCGAGACATATAGGTGGACATGAAAAGATAGGGAGACAAATGGGCAGTTACAGAAAGACAGGGAGACATGTAGGTTGACACGGAAAGACAGCAAGACACGTAGGCAGACATGCAACGATAGCAAGACATGAAGGCAGACGCGCAGCAACAGCTAGATATGTAGGCTGACACACGACACCGAAACATGCAGGCTGATACACAAAGACACAGCGAGACTTATGGGTGGACTCTAGAATTACCTGTATAACGATCTGTCTTTCATCCTGCAGTGGCGGTAGTCGTCGCCTTCTTCCTGTGCTGGGCACCCTTTCACACACAGCGCCTACTGGTGGTCTATGAGCAGAGCTGGTCCCCGCTGGTGCTGACCGTTCACAATGTTCTGTTCTACGTGAGCGGGGTTACATACTACCTCAGCGCCACCATTAACCCCATCTTGTATAGGTGAGTGCATCTTGTGTTTACGATAGCTCTTAACTGTGACAGGCAGGGAGGTAGGTAGAACGACAGACAGGCAGGCAGGCAGGCAGGAGTCTGGCAAACAAACAGACAGACAATATAGACAGGCAGGCAGGCAGTAGTCTGGCAAACAAACAGACAGACATATAGACAGGCAGGCAAGCAGGTATATAGACAGACAGGCAGAAAGATTGTCAATATGCAGCCATGCATACATAGAGAGACCAACATTCAGACAGTCAGACATGAATGCATGTATGCATTAATACATACATACAGTATCCACACCCTACCAATGAAGAATCGCTGGGCTGTTCACTTCACTCTCATGCCAGATCACAGGCTCCTTAAACGAATTTTTTACGGTGAACTCTATGGTAAACGCTCCCAAGGCGGCCAGATAAAACGCTTTAAAGACACTGAAGATCACACAAAAAGCTTTTAGAATTCATCACGACACTCGGGAGACTGCAGTCAAAGACCGAAATTCGCGGCGTACATTATTACACAAGGGTGTAGTCATTTGTGAAGCAAACAGGACTGCAAGAGCTGCGAAAAAATACTGGACCAAAAACAACAACAAATAAATAATACTGCAGGAGATCCTCCTCCTGGAACGTCAAGCATTCTTTGCCCACATTGTCAAAGAACATTTCGAGCCAACCATCTTAGAACTCACGACCCCATACTTTCAATCCCACTGAATGAAATGGTCATCATTATTCTTGACGGACAAACACTACATACATACATAAGTGCGTACGTACGCACCCACCTGCAGACAGACAGATACGCGCACGTACACGCATAAATACATACACACATACACAATGCACACATGCACATATACATACATGCACACTGTCACGCACAAACACAAACGCACAGGCACACACTTATGCATTCGTGAGTCATCAAGTGTTTGTATGTGTGAAAATTTAATGAGAAAGAATTAACAGTGACGGTAAATTTTAACGGAAAATTAAACAGTCAACTAAGAGACACGAGAAAGGTGCAGCTATCTTAAAATTCAAGGATTGAAATTAAACTGTAGAGATATGGTCAGAAGGTACTCGGCTCCCGACCTCCTAAGTCGTGAGGGAATCTAGGAACCCAATGTATCTGAAGTGTAGGGATGTACAAGGAAGCCTGATGCTCGTCTCTAGTGCCGCAGTCTTAACTCTTAGCCCCAGGTATTGACGTTCAGGCTGTTTAAATCCCTTCAAGGGAATCCATCTATCGGTGACAGGTTATTGGGAGTAAAATACATTAGAGTGACATAGTGATCTATACTGATGGGTCAGTGGTGAGACACAGCAATGGTGACACAAAGAAAACAAAATTAAAAGACGAATATCTATTGTTCTTCAAACACGAAAACAACTGAATAAATTGTGATATTGGACAGTATATTTTAATCGCATGCATCTTTACAATTGCAACATACGCCTGTGATACCTGGCCACTTGCTAAACAAGCTGAACAGCGCATAAATGCCTTTGAATATAAATGTTATAGACGGGTTCTAAGAATATCTTGGATACAGAAAAGAATGAATGCATGCATACGACAGGATCTGAATATTGAAGAAGGCTGGCTACTGAACACCATAAAACAAAGAAAATGTACATATTTTGGTCACTTGAAACGTCATGAAAGATTGCAGAGAACAATCATGCACGGATATATGCCCGGGAAGAGAGGAAGAGGAAGGCCAAAAAGAAGATGGGTGCAGGATATGGCAGATGATCTCCAGATGGGTGTATCGGACGCGGGACATCTCGCTTATGATCGAGAAGTTTTCCGGAAGGTTGTTATTGTAGCGAGATTCTGCAAAGGACATGTTTTTTATCCATCAAGAATGATGATGACCATTCATTTCATCCAGTGGGGTGGAAGGTATGGAGCCGTGGGTTCTAAGATGGCTGATAAGGCCTATTTTGGCTCGAAATGTTCTTTGACAATGTGGGCAAAGAATGCTTGACGTTTCTGGAGGAGGATTTCCTGCAGCAGTTTTTCTGTCCTGCCTTTTGTTCAGAGCTCTTGCAGTCCTGGTTGCCTCACATATAACTGCACCCTTGCGTAATGATGCACGCCACGAATTTCGGTCTTAGGCTGCAGCCTCCCATGTGTCATGATGAATTCCAAAAGCATTCAGTGAGATTTTCAGAGTGTCTTTAAAGCGTTTCCTCTGGCCTCCTTGTGAGCGTTTACCACAACGCAGTTCGCTGTAAAAAATTCGTTTAGGGAGCCTGTGATCTGGCATGCGAGTCAAGTGACCAGCCCAGGGAATCTGATTCTTCATCAGTAGAGTGTGGATACTGGGCATGGACGCTCTTTCTAGGACTTCAGTATCTGGAATCTTGTCTTGCCATTTAATCTTCAGTAGCTTCCTTAGGCAGACTGTGTGGAAGTGGTTTAATTTCCTAGCGTGTCGCTGATAAACAGTCCATGTTTCACAAGCATATAGCAGTGTGGATAATACAACTGCTTTGTAGACTTTTAGCTTTGTTTGCAGGCTTATTCTAGTTCTGTCCCAAACATTCTTGTACAGTCTGCCAAAGGCCGCACTGGCCTTGGAGATTCTTGCATTCACTTCGTCATCAATTGTGGCAGCTTGTGACACAGTGCTGCCAAGATAGGTGAATTTGTCCACAACACTTAGTCTATGATCATTCACTTTGATATTCGGCACAGTGTGATTATTCCCTGGAGCTGGCTGGTACATAACTACAGTCTTCTCCAAGTTGATATTGAGCCCAAAGTTGGCACAGGCATGTGAGAAAGCTGAAACATTATGTTGCATGTCCGCCTCTGAGTTGGCGTATAGGGCGCAATCATCAGCAAACAGGAGCTCTCTGACGGTGTCGCTGTTAATTTTGGTTTTAGCTTTCAGCCTTCTCAGATTGAATAACTTTCCATCTATACGGTAGTTGATGTCTATTCCAATGTCGTCATTCTCGAAGGCATTCATCAACATGGCTGAAAACATGAGGCTGAACAGTGTTGGTGCCAGGACACATCCTTGCTTCACTCCATTGGTGACAGGAAAGGGTTCAGACAGTTCACCATTTTCCTGTACTCTTGCCTGCATACCATCATGAAATAGCCGCACTATTTGGACAAACTTTCGTGGACAACCATATTTTGCCATAATCTTCCACAGTCCTTCTCTGCTGACTGTATCAAAAGCCTTGGTAAGGTCAATGAAAGTGGAGAACATTTCGCAGTTCTGTTCCTGACATTTCTCTTGCAGCTGCCTTGCAGCGAAAATCATGTCAACAGTTCCACGTTCTTTTCTGAAGCCACATTGACTCTCAGGAAGAAGACCTTGATCGAGATGGGCCGTAGGTGATTGAGAAGAATTCTGGCGAGTATCTTCCCTGCAATTGAAAGCAAGGAGATGCCTCGGTGGTTGTCACAGGATTGGCGGTTTCCTTTACGTTTGTAAAGGTGGACTATTGACACGTCCTTGAAATCTTGTGGCATGGTCTCGTTCACCCATATGTTTGTAAAGACTTGGTGAAGCTGCTATGTTAGGACCGGCCCACCTGCCTTGTATGTCTCTGCTGGGATGGAGTCAGGACCAGGTGCCTTGCTGCTGGAGAGTTGCTGGATGGCTTTGTTTACTTCCACTATGGTTGGCAGGTCATCAAGTGTCTCATTGGTGGGAACTTGAGGAAGGCAGTTGATGGTTTCATCATCGAAGAAGGAAGTTGCATTTAAGATGTTGCTGAAATGCTCTGCCCAGCATTGAAGGATTTCTTTCTTATCGGTGATCAATGTTCCCCCATCTGCACTGAGGAGTGGAACTATGCCTGGTGATGTAGGACCATAGACCGCTTTCAGTGAGTCGTAGAAGTTTTTTATATCATGTCTGTCAGCAAAGCCCTGAATTTCATCAGCTTTGCTGCTCAGCCAGGAGTCCCGCATGTGCCGAAGTTTCTGCTGCACTACTCTCTGAATGTTCTTGAAGGCATCTTTTTTTTATGTTGACTTTGGGTCATTCAAATGTGCCTTGAGGAGAAGATGTTTCTTGGTCAGCAATTGGTTGATGTCTTCGGAATTTTCATCAAACCAGTCTTTATGCTTTCTGGGGGCTGGACCCAGGATTTCCATAGCAGTGATGTAAAGTATGTCCTTTAGGGCTCTCCATTCTGTTTCTGTATCCTGTTTAGCTGCAGCATTGGGCTTGAGGCGGTCTTCCAGAATATTTTCAAACGACTGCTGGATTTTCTTGCTGTTTAGGCGGGTGACATTTAGCTTTTTTTGCATTTTCACCCCTTGGTGAAAGGACATGCTACTGAATGAATGAATGACTATACCAGGGGTTGAACCAGTTACCGCGGCATCAGCACATGTTGTTTTGCAGTTGTCTAGGGATTGCCATCTTCATTCCGATGTTGAATTGAGTTGAGGTAAGATCCGACATCACTGCACTTAGGACATCCCACACGTACTCCGTCCCCTTGATCAACAGCCAGCGAAGAGTCATACTATTAATCGTTCCAACTGCCATCTGAATGAAAGTTCTCCAGGTCTTCCCTCCTGTTTTGAGATTTGTCCAACACCCCTGCCGACCCCCGCCATCTCATTCTCTCCACATACGGATTCTCAGTCTGTTCCCCCGCTTTCTTCACCTGGTCCCACAAGCGTTCTACCACCTCTCCCTTATTCTTAGGTAATCTACCACCGAGAGGTGCAATTCCTGCCAGCCTATCAACCTGTTCATTCTCCCACACTCCCGCATGACCAGGGCAGACAATCCGTACAATTCTCACAATCTGTGACCTTTGAAACGAGGCAAGCCATTCTACATGCTGTTCCTGGTCCTCTTAAACCGTCAGCCATCCATTAGAATACATTTAAAGAAAGCAGCAGTCAATTTGAGCTTGATGACACTTCCACTGCGTTTGTCCTCGAATGGTTGACTCATAGAATCCTCGTGATCATTTTCCTTGCCAGCTAACCGTATATGTTGAAGTCTTTCCTCAGATCTCGGTGTCTGGTGCTCTGGGTCAACTCTGTTGATGATATTCCTCCATGCCACTGTCTCACGCCATCCATAATCATTTCTCTTGGTCTGCCTCTGTCGATTTTCCCACTGATCGTTTCAGTTGTCACAATTTTCTCTATTTTCTCTACCCATAGAATACGGATTATATTAACAATGTTTATTTGTGGCAAAGAGATTACAAACGCAATTCGCAATCCCTTACACCGAATGGAAACACAGCTCCGGGAGATTTAAAAGTAGACTCCTTACGCTGGCTTTCATACAATGCTCTGAGTGCCAGTCTTTCATAAATCAATGGCAAACTACTGAACGTAAACTTGCCAAGAAATCACAAACAGCCCAAAAGTGCTAGGATTGATTGCGAAGTCCTGTAAGGAATACACAAATATATTTTATAAATGTTTTATATAGCTTGCAATTAGATTGTCATGACGCGATCTTCACGAGTTGTTTCTCTGTCTTCCAACCAGTATTATGTCGCTGAAGTTTCGCCAGGCTTTCCGCTCAACACTGATTTTTTGTTGTTTTTGTTGGACACAACGCCAGCCCAGACGTGCCAACAAAAACTCCTACACCTTCAAGTTCCACCCTCGAACTCAGCTCAACACGCACTGCTCAGTGGTAGACAGCAGTAGCAGCACCAACAACAACAGCAGCAACAACAACAAACAACCCGGTGAACTTAACGAAAACTCAACACCCGTGCTGTGTTGCGTTAGCGGAAATGAAGTACCAGCATCCCATCCACCCCGGGTGGAAATATACGCCTGTGAGGCTCAGCGGGGGCAGAATTATGCAAGTAATTGTGTTTCACAGCTGAACTCCGCGGACAGAATGTTATAACGTGGCCGCCCACAACAAAAAACCAGGCCGGATTTATTACACTCAAGCTTTAATCTCAACATCGCGATGTATCGGCATGTCCATTTGCTATTAAATCTTGTCTATGGGCATGTGAGTGACAGTACATATGTATGTTTAAAAGTGCTTAAAAGCCAGAGGATCGAGTTCATTGCAGCGGGTTTTATCCGATATGATATGTGTGGGGTGGGGTAGGGTAGAGAAGGATAACGCCGTTGATAGTACGAAGGTAAGTTAATAAGTAAGTCACAAATGGTTGTAGAAAAATAACTAAATATGATAACAACTTGAAACCAGTTTATTTTTATACATACAGTGTCCCTTTATTTCTCAACATAATTTCCACCAACATTGATGCACTTATCCCATCGTTTTATCAGTCCTCCCAAACTGGCTTCATAGAACTGCGTGCTCTGTTTTCATTTACCTGCCATCTCACAGAACTGTGTAACTTACTTATTGACTCGCCCTCGTAACTTTTTCTACCCAGCTATGCACCGCTTTACGGGACAAACATGTGTCAGCATAAACAGGAAACCCACCTTGGCGGGAGACATTTCGCGAATGACGCCGATGTTGAATGTGAAGTGAAAACGTGGTGTAGAAAACAGAGCACGCAGTATCATGCAGCCGGTTTGGGAGGACTGATAAAACGATGGGATAAATGCATCAATGTTGGTGGAAATTATGTTGAGAAATAAAGGGACAATGTATGTTTTTAAAAAAAAACTGTTTCAATGTGTTATCATATTTAGTTATTTTTCTATAGCCATTTGTGACTTACTTATTAACTTACCCTCGTGTTACGACCTTGGGACCTTGTCAAATGACCTGCGCTTTCAGGTGGACCAGGTGTGAAACTGATGCCAGGAATTATTTTAGAAAGTAGAAGCGGTCGGTGTTATATTTATCACGTGACCCAAAATGTGCTGAGCGGTTTATAAAAAATATGAAGCTGGTAACATATACCCAGTACTCCAGCGTGTTAATGTGTATACTACTTTTATTTATATATGTAACTATATATGGTGTATTTGTAATGAAGGTGCAGTGTGTGAAAATTTTGCCAATCCAAATTTTGTATTTACCTATTATGTTGCATGAACTTTACAGAGGGTGAATACAAAACTTGGACCGGAAATATTTTCAGACACTGCATAGTCATTAAATTACAACCACAACAAAAATTCATTTACTGCCTATAGTACCGTGCGGTGTAGGACAGGGGAGACAGTCATTAAAATACACCCTGTATGCATATGTGTGCGTACATCAATACGCAAGGGTGTAGCCACTCGTGACGCAAACAGGACTGCAAGAGCTGTGAAAACAAAGCTGGACTGAAACACCACTGCAGGAGATCCTCCTCCTGGAACGTCAAGAATTCTTTGCCCACATTTTCTAAGAACATTTCGAGCCAAAATAGGCCTTATCATGCATCTTAGAACTCACGGCTCCATACTTTCAACCCCACTGGATGAAATGAATGGTCATCATCATTCTTGGTGGACAAACACCACTTGTATTATGGAACAGAGAGCGCTTAGTGGTTTGTTCTCTCACCCATCGGCCGTGGGACGTAGGGTCGACCCTGGCGATCAGATTATTACTGGCTATATCCTGTAGTGTAAACAGTAAAGTAAGAGACCCTTTTTTAACACTTGCAGATGTATGTTGTATCAGCTGCTACCCCCACATATGTACAGTTGAGTTGAGCTAAGAACCGACATCACTGCACTCACGACATACCCATACGCGATTCGTCCCCTCGTTCTACAGCCAGCGAAGAGTCATACTACTAATCGTTCCCACCATTATCTGAATTAAAATTTTCATTATCTTCCCTCTCAGTTTTAAGATTCTTCCAGAACCCCTGCCGATCCCCCGTAATATCATTCTTTCCACATATAGGTTCTCAATTTGACCCCCTTCCTCCTCCACTTGGTCCCACAGGCACTCAACCACCTCTCCCTCTTCCATAAGTAATCTACCACCAAGGGGTGCATTCTCTGCTAGACTATCAGCCTGTTCATTCCCCCGCACTCCAGGATGACCCGGGCAAAATATGCGTGTTTGTACAGACTATTCAACACCCGATGGGTGATACTGTCAATATCGTACACACCTTCTATACTTCTCAGGACTTTTGTGGGAATGCAGTCATGGATGGGTATCATGTAATGACATCCGCTATATATATATATATAGAAATAATATATATATATCAGTGTGTGTGTGTGTGTGTATGTGTGTGTGCGTGTGTGTTCGTGTGTCTGTGTTAGTTGTCAGGGATACCTGGGACTCCCCAAAAATATCATCGGGGATATATTTACATCTACATTACGTTACCACATGTGTCCGTGAGTGTGACATGCTAATAGCAGCAATTACAACAGCGTTAAGTAGGTAAGGAACCTGATAGGTCTAGCCAACAGGCAGGGAAGTTACTTGATCCTAGTCATTTCTGCTCATGAAAATGTGGAGATAATTTAATGAAAGGCATAGATCCACGTCAAGTTGATTAAACTGCAGTTTTCACAAATAGTGACCTCCTGTCGTTGTATCCATGCTCCTGAAGTAACTATCATGAGGATTCTTTATTCCCAAGGAAGGACTTTAACTCATCTGATATGTGGTTATTTACACGTATGGACTTAATAACATCTTTGAATACTTTTGTCGCTATAGTTCGTTTAGACACCGCATTTGATTATGAAAATTAGTTGATCTGTTTTCAGTACTTTGTGTGCAGATAACTAGCGTACACGTCTTTTAAAAGATGTTATGTGCTTTTTAAATGTCTTTTAAACGATGTTATGTGTTTACTTAACGTCTTTTAAAAGAGGTTGTGTGCTTATTTAACGTCTTTTAAACGATGTTATGTGCTTATTTATCGTCTTTAAAAAGATGTTATGGGCTTATTTAACCAATGCTGAAGCTTATCAAGATAATCCCATTAGTACATTGATGAAGTGTGAAATAGTCTTATTGCTTAATAGTGTTAATAATCTTATATATAAAAAAGGATGTATGTATGTGTGGGTGTGTATGTATGTCCTTTATGCGTTCGCGAACGGTCCATCCGATTGAGATGAAATTTTCTACACGTCTTCCTCTCATTCCCGCGCTGCCAACTGTCATAGTTTTTTTTCTTCTTCCTCCTCCTCCCTACTCCCCCTCCCTAAATACGTACGTAAATATATGATGATGATGATGATGATGATGATGATGATGAAAGAATCCCTGAACCACAACGCTAGGAAAAGCGAAGAAAATGACGCGACTACACAGAATCGTCACACGGCAATGTCAATAACAACTCATCTTTTTATGTGTAAAGAAGTTATCTACAGTCATGTAGAAGGGAAGAACAATCAATGGAAGGACGAAATCACAGAACCTAGACGAGTATGAATTGGGAATGGCGAACTCCCTCCTCCTCCCTTCTCCTCCTCCTCCCTCTACCTCCTCCTCCTCCCTCATCCTAATCCCTCTACTTCCTCCTCCTCCCTCCTCCTCCTCCCTCCTCCTCCTCTCACCTCCTCCTCCCTCTACCTCCTCCTCCCTCCTCCTCCTCTTCCTCCTCCCTCTCCCTCCTCCCCCTCCCTCCTCCTTCTCCCTCCGCCTCCTCCCTCCTCCTCCTCTCTCCTCTCTCCTCCCTCCTCCTCCCTCTCCCTCCTTCTCCTCCCTCCACCTCCCTCTTCCTCCTACTCCTTCTCCCTCTTCCTCTTCCATCCTCCTACCTCCTCCTCCTCCCTCTTCCTCCTCCATCCTCCTCCCCCTCCATCCTCCTCCTTCTACCTCCTCCCTCCTCCTCATTCTCCATCCTCCTCCCTCTCCTTCCACCTTCTCCCTCTTCCTCCTCCCTCCTCCTCCTTCCTCCTTCTCCCTCCGCCTCCTCCTCTCTCAACCCTCCTCCTCCCTCCTCCTCCTTCCTCCTTCTCCCTCCGCCCCCTCCCTCCTCCTCCACCCTTCTCCTCCTCCTCCCTCCTCCTCATCCCTCCTTCTCCCTCATCCTCCTCCCTCTTCCTGCTTCTCTCTCCTCCTCCCTCTTTCTCCTCCTCCTCCCTCCTCCTACCGCCTCCCTCCTCCTACCTCCTCACTCTACCTCCTACTCCCTCCTCCTCCTCCTTCCTCCTTCTCCCTCCTCCTCCTCCCTCCTCCTCCCTCTTCCTCCTCCTCCTCCCTCCTCCTCCCTTCTCCTCCCTTTCCCTCCTCCCCCTCCTCATTCTCCCTCCTCCTCCCTCTCCCTCCTCCTTCTCCCTCTTCCTCCTCCCTCCTCCTCCTCCCTCCTCCTCCTCTCGCCTCCTCCTCCTTCCTCCTCCCTCCTCCTCCCTCCTCCTCCCTCCTTATCCCTCCTCCTCCTTCCTTCTCCCTCCTCCTTCTTCTCCCTCCTCCTCCTCCCTCTTCCTCCTCCTCCTTCTCCCTCCTCCTCCCTCTTTCTCCTCCTCTCCCCTCCTCCTCCCTCCTCCTATCGCCTCCCTCCTCCTACCTCCTCCCTCCTCCTCGCTCTTCCTCCTCCTTCCTCCTTCTCCCTCCTCCTCCTCTCTCCTCCTCCTCCCTCCTCCTCCTCACTCTTCCTCCTCTTACCTCCTCCTCCCTCCTCCACCTCCATCTCCCCTCATTCCTCCCTCCTCCTCCCTCCTCCTTCCTCCTCCTCCTCCCTCCTGCTCCCTCCTCCTCCTCCCTCCGCCTAATATGAATTAAATTATATGCTTCCCACCAGGGCCTGGGCGAAGCCGGGCCGGGTCGTCGTTTTGGGGAACGGTAACGGGAGCAGGGGCCGAATATGAATTAAATAAGACGCTCCATTTACCCAAGTTAATTGTTGGAGGAAGATGTAAAGATCTTTCAAGTGCTCTTTCTAATAATAGACAGACAGACAGTAGATATTCGGGAACGGGAACGGGAGCTTATATGACTACTTATATGAATTAAATGAAATGCTCCCCACCAGGGCCTGGGCGAAGCCGGGCCGGGTCAGCTAGTTAGTTTATAAAAGAAAAGTTAGTTGCATATTCTTTAGAGGACGTCGAAGTCAACCTCAGCATATTTCGGCTGTTTGTGCTTTCTTGGCAAGTTTACGATAACAATTCATAACATTGAAAGAAAACCAGCGCACAGCGGTTTGCTTTCAAATCTCCCGCAGCTGTGTTTCGAGCTCCGCATGCGGGATTGCGAATTGCGCTTATAACCCCCTTACCACAGCGCCAGCTTAGTCTTGTGTGGGAAAACGGCGATTTGACTGGGACATAAATGTACAAATCAGACTCGTATCCACTGGCTTCCCGACTCCATAGAAAAACTTTAGCAGCCAACTCCAACGCATCTCATCTGTAGTCAAGCAATCCGAATGTAATTCTCTGCCTCTCCCTTGTTCACTTCCCCACAATCTTGCCAGTTGTCACCAAGTTCTCTGGTGTATTTCTTCTCTGGTCTGCTGCCGTCACCATATAACTCATTTATATGTATTCTGTCCATCTTTCTATTACCTACCCCCTAATTCCTGTATCTTTCTGTATATATACTGTGTGTCTTCTTGTTGTATGGACCCGGCTACACGTACTATATAGAGGACGGATAGATAATCCCATGGCTAACCGCAGAGGAAGAAATCGAAAGGCAACAGAAACTCAAAATCGAAAGTGAAAAAGAGCGCAAGGAGCAAAATGAAAACATCGAAAAGCTCCTTAAGAAAATACACAAAAAAGGAGGCAAAAATATCAAATAAAAAGTCCTTTTAAGGACTGCAACTAGTCAAGCCAGACGAGCCAGGAGCCTACAATAACAAAGGAAACCACCAGAGACGGGAACAAAGGACAGCCGCCAACCGATCCTCCAGCTGATGCCACAGACACAAACCAACATAACCAGTCCGAGATAGGACTCACTCGTAAGAACGCAGAAGACAAGAATGAGGGAACCCACCAACACGACGGACCTCAACAAAAACCACAGCTGAAGAGGCAGTTTGAACGAGGCCGAATTTGGAATTTTTGTTTTGAAAATTGAAATTGGAATTGGAATTGTTGTCCCTCAATAACCTTGCTCTGATTATATTTTAGCCAGACTTCTTTCGCTGTTTTACACTTGTAAAACAATTTATCCATGTATTCTTTTATATTCATCTTGATTTTTTTTTTCTAGTATTCATCATTTCTTGAATTTCCCATGTCATCCATGTCTTCTTCGCACTCTTCTTTATTATGGTATTATTTCCTTTGCTGTCTTTTGTATTGACTCATTTAGCATTAGTCTATGCTGCCTACTTTTTCTAAAGCAGTGTATCTATTCTAAGACTGCGTTTTTTGGACAAAAATAAAGAAAGAAAGACAGCAATATGTGTTTTTATACATACGAATGTTTCCAACCACGCCCATTCTGATTTTTTTTTAAACACATAAACTGGCAAATAGATTCAAGACCATTTTCTTTAACTTTGGAAAGAGAAAATTATTTCTTTTCATGGAAACCTAGAACATAATTCATTCATAGAGACTGCGCGACTTCTCGTTTAAAGGAGCACACGGGTTAATATCGGCCAGGACATGACCAGGTTTCTTAAAACGTCCCAGGTCACTCTGGTAAGCTTGTTATCGTCGGAAATCCTAAGGGACTCTATGGCAATCAAGGATATAATGACTCTTGTGCTTGTAGTACATTTCTTGGCCAAAATTATATTCTCTCTGTTAAACGCATTTTCCATGGCGGTTGGATCGAAATTCAATCTGGCTCCTCTTAGAGGAAGACGTCTGGCAAGTGACGTGAATGACACTCATACGTCTCTCAAACACACACACACACACACACACACACACACACACTCACACACACTCACACACACACACACACACACATACACAGACACACACATAACGCTTTTGTTACTTCGGGTGTATGAGAGGACAAAGTAACTGACTCCCTAAATAAATGATTTTTTTTTAAAGAGTAGTTCATTGAACGAATCTGTTCTTCACGTTGCTGAAGTGAGATAAGATTACGGTTGGTGAACAGATCATTAGTGGAAACAGAAAAAATAAAATCTAAATATCGCTGTCTTCCTTTTTTGTACTTGATAAAAGCTCATTGATCCTTTCTCCACATATAAGAATCAGATAAGAATCAGTACACAGAGAGATCGGGATCCCGTGTAGACTATTGGCTAGCACACTTGCCTCACCATACTGCGGTCTCGTGTTCGAAATCCCCATCAAAGTGGGAGTTTATTTCTTAATTAACCCTGCTTCCATATCTTTAACTTGTTAAAAGCTCATTTATTATTTCTCCAGATATACGAGGAGACCTCAAAACAAAACTTTTTTTTTTTTTTTTATTTACGTCGACCAGGCCTAAAATGTAAAACGGGAAATTTCCTGGAAAGTAAAAGTAACGTTCGGGACATTGATCACTTCACTCAATAAGTGGCCGATTGGTCTAAGATGTGGGGCTAGTATCATATACTTAATATGGTGAACAGAGTTAGAATAATCATTATTATTATCATCATCATCATCATTATAATCGCTGTCATCATATATATTATCTTCACTGTAGATCACCTTTATACAATGCCACCCCTATTTATGTCATCATCATTATGAAAATCGTCTTTAACACTATTACTGTCACTGTCAATACTCGCGGCATCATATTTCATCAGCTGTTTCATTAACATGATTACCATTATCATTAGTATGACCACCATCATCATATTCATAATCAATATAGTTTTACATTGTCGTCATCATCATCTTCATAATTAATGTAGCCAGCATTATTGTCCTAATATTCATAATCAATCAGCCATCATTGTATGTTCATCATTTTGCCATTTTTTGATTGTCATTATCATCAATAGTGTCATGATTAGCATCATCAAGATAATCATCATTATTATCATCATTATCGTCCTTTTCGTTTCTAGTTAGTTAGTCGACAGATCATCCTCGTTGCACATCGGACCATTCAGTCCATAAGTGCTCGGATCCCCTCCTCAGCAAATCCCGCAGCGTGTAGCGGCTAACGACGCCAGTTCTGTGTTGGTTTATCAATCTTCTTTGGCTTCCTGCGTAGTGTTCTTGTTTGGCCACCCCTCTTTTAATTTGCTGCTCTCGCAGTCTGGCCATTGTTGTAGATTCACAGTCATCACTTGGTTCTTGCAAAAGTCTCACTTCTCGTAGAGCATTCAGAATGTCAGCCTGGTCCATGGCGCGTCCGCCCTCAACAGTAGCCTCACCTGCGAGCTTGTCAGCCCGCTCATTTCCTTGTACTCCCGCATGCCCTGGCACGAAGATGAAACTAATCTTTGCCAGCCGAGACCGCTTCAGAGGCAGCAACCATTCTCTTCGGATCGACCCCTCCTCTATCCTCTTGATCATGTTCATTGAGTCGCTAAGGAAACAAGCCCTAGTGAATGTCTGTGTCTCGAGCCATGTTATTGCTTTACTTACTGCCATGACTTCCATGGTCAGGCTACTTGTGGTTTCAGTGAAAGCACCAGAGTCCTCCTTCACAATTCTCCCTCCGGCCCGAGCTGTAAAGACCCATGAGCTTCTCACATGTCGGATGACCGACCCATCTGTGTAGATGACCGCGTCACTGTCTAGCGAATTCTCGAAAATCAACGCTTGTACTTCAGCCTCAACAGCAGCCGGATTTTCTTGTCTGCATTTTCTATCTAGTTGGATGCAAACTGAAAAGGATGTGCAGAAGTCTGTTGGCACTTGCACCCACTCCTCGCCAGGTTCTAAGTCCTCAAGTGAACACACCTGTTGAAGAATGTCCTCGGCTTGACCCATCCACGACCGTCCTCTTTTTAACCTGCTGCCCTTCACCTTCCTAATTTCACTATGCAGTGGATGCTGTGTGTTTGCGTTAATTCTGAGGTAGGCGCGTGCCCTGCAAACTTGCATTCTCTCTTTTTCGTTTCTGTTTTGTATAATCATCTGGCGAAGTGGTCAAGCCGTTTAACTCGGGCTCCGAAGGTTGTGGGTTCGATTCCGGGCCGCGTCCTTCGGTTTACGAATTAAATTTTTCGGAGACTCCTGTGGGTCGTCGCTAGAGCTACGGAGTTCGTGCTTTGTGCGACGCTTTCCGCGCCGCGGAAAAAGACCGAGCCATAAGGGATAAAACCCGGTGCAATGAAGTCGACCCTGTCGACTTTTGAGCGACTTTTTTTTTATAATCATCATCATGATTACTGCCATAATTACCAGTTTTTAATCAATCTCACAAAGTCATTTTAAATAAAATTACCGACAATTAGATATTAATTATTGTCATAAAGAAATGTTACCAAAGCAAATTATTTACAGTCAGATATTAATTATGTTCATTTGAAAGTTTTTACCAAAGAAAGTTACTGGAAAACAGATATTAATCATTGCCATAAAGAAATTTTTACTAAAGATAATTACCGACAATCAATATTAATCATTCTCACAAAGAAATATAAACTAAGAAAACTACTGACAGTCATTGTTATAAAAGATGTTACCATAGAAAATTACTAACAATCATAGTCATAAAAGATGTTACCAAACAAAGTTACTGACAATAATTATCATAAAAATGTTACCAAAGAAAGTTACTGACAATCAGATACTAATATCTGTTATAAAGAAATTTGATCAATATAAATGACTGACAATTGCAGTCATTATCATACAAAATTTTACAAGAGAAATTTACTTACAATCAGATATTAATCACTACCACAAAGAAAGTTGGTCAAATAAAAAGTACTGACAATCATTATCATGAACATTTTACCAAAGAATATTCCTGATGATCATATATTAATTATTGTCACAAAGAAATTTGGTCACCAAACGATACATCTGACAGTCACATCCTAGTCGTCATTGCCATTTTCGTCATCATCATTATCATCATCATCATCACTATCATCATCATCATCATCTTTAGTAGTAAAGTAAAGAAACTTCGTTACACGCCTTGACCACACTAGGCATATGATTCTAGCCGCTTATCTGTATATACAAATCTGTCCTCGGGGGTTTCGTGGCCATTATCAAGCCGGGCGTCTTTACTTTACAAATCATTTGTTGGTTAATATTGTAAGGTACGTCGACCTGGAAGCCCGAGTCAGTGTTTAAAATCCGTCTCAATAGGAATTCGAACCTGCGACCAATAGATCGGCAGGCGAGCATGTAAGCCACTGCGCTACAGCGATTTCATATTTTGCTAGTATTCTTATTATGTCATCATGATGGTGCAGCTGGTTTTTATTGTCATTGTTATCATCGTCGTCATCATCATCAGCATTGTTATCATAGTCATCATTGTCATCGTCATCATCATCGACATTGTTATCATCGTCATCATCATCATTATTATCGGCATCATTATCATTGTCGTCAGCATCATTATCATGGTCATCATTATCATTATCATCGTCATCATCATCAGCATCATTATCATCGTCATCATTATCATTATCATCGTCATCATCATCAGCATCATTATCATCTTCTTCATTATCATTCCTAACATCGCCATCACCACTGTGATCGTCACCACCATCTTAATCATCGTCATCATTATCATCATCATCATAATCTGCATCGTCATCATCATCATCATTATCATCGTCATCTTCATTGACATTATTATCATCGTCATCATCATCATTATTATCGGCATCATTACCATTGTCGTCATCCTCATCATCATTATCATCGTCATCATCATCAGCATCATTATCATCTTCTTCATCATCATTCTTATCAACGCCATCACCACTGTGATCGTCACCACCATCTTAATCATCATTGCCATCATCATCATCATCTCCAGTGTGGTTTTGATAAAAGATCACATACATCTCTTTGGTTGCCCCTTCCGCTTCCCCTTGATCAGACAAGGAGAACGAACACGTTCACGTAACACACATAGGATCCATTAGGTGTTCACCAGAATTACACATGCTATAAATATTCATTTATGGGTAGGTATATCAATTTCTGACATTTTCCTGGGCAGCTTTTATGTTTTACAGTGTCCCTTGCCGAGATATTTTTAATATGTGCAGCATGTAGACTGTAGACGAGTCGTCTCCGCGCTCCGTCCTTCTCTTAGACAGCTAGACACCCAATCCATTCCCCAGGATCAGAGAGGGAAAGAACAAAGGGGGCGCGGGGTTAGGTTACATCAGTTTATTTCCAAACCATCCAACAAGAGCACACCGTGAATTGAATCAGGTCTGTACGAAGTAGAGCTGGACGTCGAAACATTTCGCCACTCTGCTTCTATCGTTATCATCATCATTATTATTAATATTGTATTTGTCGATGTTCAGCTAAACACAGGGGGAAACAAATGGAACGAAATGACAGTGGGAAAACATGATGGTAATCAAGATGATGATAATTATCATGATAAACATTATATGAATTTGACGATGACGATAATGACGGCGATGATGATGTTGATGATGATGATGTTGATGGTGATGGTTATGATGATGATGGTGATGATGATGATGATGATGATGTGCGATTATTTTATTATGTTACTAGTTATTATTATCATGTCATTTGAGGCTCAATGAAATACGTGAAGTAAAGAAAAGGGCCCCTTCTCACGCCCTGGGGTAGGAGTGAGTATATGGTGATAGGCCTTTATTTGTGTAATCAATAAGTGAAATAATGTCTGCAGCAGGATATGGCGATATAATGTACAATGAAATCAGGTGTAGTCTTTCTGATTATCTTGCTCTCTCTCTCTCTCTCTCTCTCTCTCTCTCTCTCTCTCTCTCTCTCTCTCTCTCTCTCTCTCGGTCTCTCTCTCTCTCATTCACGCTCTCTCTAACACTCACTCACTCATGCTCTTTCTCACTCACACACGCGCTCTCACTCACTCACTCATTCACACACGCTCGATCTGAATCACTTACGCTCTCTCTCTCCTTCTCTCTCTCTCCCTCTCTCTCTCTCTCTCTCTCTCTCTCACTCAATTTTTGTATCTCACTCTATCAAGCTCCCTCTTTCACTCTCCCTCTCACTCACGCTTTCTCTTTCTCTCCCTCCCTTACTCTGTCTATGTCTCTCCCTTTCTCTCGCTCTCTCTTTCTCTCTCTCCCTCTCTCCCCCCCCCTCTCTCTCTCTCTATCTCTATCTCTATCTCTGTCTCCACACATATCATCTTTCATGTTATATTACCTTATCTTTGTAAACCAATCTGCGGTGGATAAGTGAACGATAAATATCTCTCTTTCCGTCTTCACATCCCTTAACCTTTCCTTGTACCCATTCTAAACTACATCAATCAATCTGGGTGTCCGAATCATTTTTTTTTTTTTAAATCCGTCTCCATGAGGATTCGGACACAAGATCAATGGCCGCCGGTAAAGCCTGCTGACCATTGTGCTACGGTATAAATATGTGGCAGTGTTGAAGGACAACGCTGTCAAGTCACGTGATCGCTATGACTAACCTGCACGCCTTACTCCCCAATAGATGTTCAGGCGGGGGCGACCCCGAAGCCGTGTACTCACAAAAATTCCCCATCTACAAGGGGGTAAAGTTCAGGGTCACATGGCCTGCAGCTGAAGAACAAGTTACAAAACTACTACGACCCCTAGCTTAGCTACTCATCACCATGTCCAATATTGTTAAGTGGGGGGGGGGGGGGGAGCAGTCATGGTTCGATCATCTGAGTGGTGGTTCGGGTCTGTGTTATTGACCCAGTTATGCCATATGGCCACGCTTTCCAGATTTGTGTCTATTTACTTATCCCTTGATCTTTTCACATCGATTTTAAAAATGCATGATTAAACAAACGAACAAATGAATGAATTCTATATGAATATGGGAAAGTAACAACAGCTTTCCGGACAAGACCACACAATACAGTCACTTGTATCGCTGCCTCACACATAAATGTGTGTGAGAATTGCTCTCTCACTGCAGCAACAAAACAGAAATTCCAAGCATTTTAATACACATGCTTTAGAAAACGTGTCAGTAACGTGCGGTGGATTTTCTCAGTATGATGCAAAGTCTTCGAAATGCCGCCCTTTACATGTTTTTTCTTTCTCTTTAAAATGCTACCCCCACTTGAAGTCCCCTTACGGTGCCGCCTGATGCGGCCGCCTCTCTGTATTATAGCACGGCACGGCCCTGAAACGTGTACCCATATGGTATGAAGAGCACAACACAAATGTCTGTGTAAGAGACAAGGTAAATATGAGGAGCACATAGGAGACACTTGTGTCTATGGTCATACGTCGAAAGCTTGTGTGATGTGTGCATTTCACATGTCATGTCACTCTTTCATAGGAAATCCTTCAAGGAAAACGGGCCATAACGAGCAAGAAGTTCTATTTAATTACGTCGGGTTTTATTCCATATGACTCGGTCTCTTTCCGTAGGGTGTCCTACTGAAAACGTCGCACAGAGCACGAATTCCGTAGCTCTAGCGACGATCTCCAAGAGTCTCCAAGAAAATTGCATTCGTGAACAGAACGAGGTGGTCTGGAATCGAACCAACAACCTTCGGAACACGAGGCAGACGGGTAACTACATGGCCACGGCGATTCCTCCATGGAAAAGTTGAGGACTAACAGAGAAGAGAAAGCCAGGGGAAATCCTGGGCTGATAGTATTAAAGAGTGAACGGGGTGTAGTATCAACACACGTGTGTGCGATACTGACGGCAGACAACAATGGATAATTCTAATTACTGATGCTTGAATTATGACATCACTTCGACCCACGTCCGCGGCTACATGATGAGAAGAGAAAAGAGATTGAATTAATGGACTAACAAACGAATGAAAGAACAAATAAATGAATGACATCAACGGAAATGAGTGTCAACCAAGCAGAAGCGCTTCTAACAGTATCCAGTTGACTAGTCACAGATAATGTAATTGGTATATCTCAACTGGCATCTTCGCTGGCGCTTTCATGAAACGGTTAACGGCTGTTTCCTGCTGTTCCTGTGGGTCTCTTGAGCTAAGTTTGGAAGCAAATGAGTTCTATTACTCGATTTCTTTTGGTAAAAATTGAAGCTTTGGATCATGATACATGAACTTTAGTCTAGATCAGTGTGACATAATTATCTCTCGCATCGATATTTCATTGCGCTAACTTTTCTTCTTCTTCTTCTTCTTCTTCTTCTTCTTCTTCTTCTTCTTCTTCTTCTTCTTCTTCTTCTTCTTCTTCTTCTTCTTCTTCTTCTTCTTCTTCTTCTTCGTCTTCTCCTCCTCCTTCTCTTTCTTGTTCTTCTTCTTCTTCTTCTTCTTCTTCTTCTTCTTCTTCTTCTTCTTCTTCTTCTTCTTCTTCTTCTTCTTCTTCTTCTTCTTCTTCTTCTTCTTCTTCTTCTTCTTCTTCTTCTTCTTCTTCTTCTTCTTCTTCTTCTTCTTCTTCTTCTTCTTCTTCTTCTTCTTCTTCTTCTTCTTCTTCTTCTTCTTCTTCTTCTTCTTCTTCTTCTTCTTCTTCTTCTTCCTCTTCTTCTTCGACATCTCCTTTTTTGTCTGCTTTCTTCTTCTTCTTCTTCTTCGTCCTCTTCTTCTTGTTCTTCCGATTGTGTTTTGTTAACACTTTCCACATTTTGAATTACTCCCTATGAAATGCATACGTTATGTTATGTTATGTTATGTTATATTATGTTATGTTATGTTAGGTTATGTTAGGGTAGGTTAGGATATGTGGTGAAATGCCAAATGAAAAGTCCTCCGAGAAACAAATGAAAACCGTAAATTTATTAGAGAAATTTGACGTACCACAGTCAAGTGATTTTTGGACACATTATGAGGAGAAAAAAGCTTGAAAACTTAGTCACAGCTGGCAGAATTGATGGGAAAAGAGCAAAGGGAAGGCAAATAGATAAATACTTGGATGGCCACATGGCATGATCGGGACAAGAACACATTCCTGATCCACGGCTGATGATTGTCTGAGATGGCGAACCATTAACACCCACATTCATCAGTATGGCACATGATGATGATGATGATGATGATGATGATGATGATGATGATGATGATGATGATGATGATGATGATGATGATGATGATGATGATGGTGATGGTGATGATGATGATGATGATGATGATGTTCTGTCGATCGATGTCGCTGCAGATCTGGCCTTCCCGTTTGTCATAAGGTCAATAAGTCTGGAAACTGTTGTTAACGTCGGCAGATTATATCCTTCCATTGTCTTTTATTCGCATCAGCTTGTTTTCACAAATGTATTTCTCATTAAGTAGACCGTTCTACCTGCTGCCTGTTAGCGCTGAGTATTAATGGGCGCTCGCCAAACCTGACATACAATAGACCAAGTTTGATACAACTTTTCAGTACTTCTTTTCTGACGTTCCGCTGTGGTGGAGGAGTTGCGAACGCTATCGACAATCCCGCATACCACGTTCGAAACACAGCTGCGGGCGATTTTGAAGCAGACCGCTTTGCGATGGTTTTAATACAATGCTATGAGCATCGGTCATTCAGACTGCAATGACAACATACTGAAAGTAAATTTGCCCAATAAATCACAAACAGCCAACAAAATGTCATGGTTCTTCTTCTTCTTTCGTTCGCTTGAAATATGTCTATAACTGCAATGTTGTCTCTTATATTAATCTAACAGTCTTTATAGTTCACTCAGTGGTCCATAGAGTTTATCTTCTACTGTTGCCTCTCTAGGCCAGAAGGTTCGCCTGGATATGTTGTAGTTTGGGCAGTCCTGGAGTATGTGCTCTGCTGTCTGCGACCCCAAACCACATGTGCACATGGCTGAGTCACCAATCTTCAATTTTGTATACGTTAATGTTGACTGCGGTGTTCTGTAAAGTACATCCAGCTAACTTTTTTTTTCCCAGTGAAATCTGACGAATTACATAAGTTAGTTTTCATCTTCCAGAATGCAGTTTTTGCTTGGTCTATTCTGCTCTTAATCAGTATCAAGCATCTTCCAACTAATGTCAAGATTGCACCCAAAATAACATAAGATTGACATAATTTACGAGTCACATAAATATAATAAGAATTGCTCAAGTTGTTTCTTCAATACAGCGTTTATCGACCTCTTTAAGATTATCTCACGCTGTTTATTACCGTTCCGTGCTCCAAGTTGGAGTTACAAGAGGTGAATTTATGTTGTTTTTTCCTCAGAAAGAGTTCGTTTTCAATTTGAAATTACCGTGGCGGGAATAAATGCTTCACATTCGAACAATACCTGTGACTATGTTTTTAAAGTGTTTCAGCTAAAGTATTATTCATTTATTCACTTCATGTGATATATAACTATGTCGTATACACCTGACGAGATGCAGCAAAACATGCAGGCTATAAATCATGCACCATATCGTTTGTGGCTTCTGTGCTTAAAGGTTGTCTATTTGTTAACGAATTCATTATAATATTGATATTCTTAGCTGTCATTGTATTATGTTTATTCGGGTTCTCATTATAATTTATCCTACTCCCGACCTACTCCCGAATCCTTGTAATGTGTGTACATGTTTTTATTGCGTTGTTGTTTCTTGGACATTTCCTAAACAAGCTGAACAGCGCATAAATGCCTTTGAATATAAATGCTATAGACGGCGACTAAGAATATCTTGATTACAGAAAAGAACAAATGCATCCATACGACATGATCTGAATATTGAAGAAGGTTGGCTACTAAAGACGATAAAACTAAGAATATTGAAATATTTTGGTCACTTGAAACGTGATAAAGGTCTAGAGAGAACAATAATGGAGGAGCATATGCCGGTGAAGGGTGGAAAAGGAAGGCCAAAGAGAAGATGGGTGCAGGATGTAGCGGATAATCTCCAGATTGGTGTATGATCTGACGCGGGACATCTTGCTTATGATCGAGAAGTTTTCGGGAAGGTTGTTTTGCTAGGTTCTGCAAAGGACATGCTACTGAATGAATGAATGAATGTTGTTCTAGACCGCAGGGTTCTCCTTCAGGACACCCGTGTTCGAATCGCCAGTAAGATATGGCATTTATTTCTGTCGGGGGAATGGGGGGGAGGGGGAGTAAAACCCTAGCCTGCACAGTTCGCTGCGACTGCACTAGCCAGACGGCCTTAATTCCTCATGCTCGTGGATTCCCCCCCCCCACTCCCCACACCCCTCTCGCTTGTCCTACACCGCAGTACAATAGGCAGTAGAAGACAGTTCTGAACATACCTTTTTTGTTTCCACTTACATTATCGTTTCTGGCTGCAATGAAGACCTTCCTTAATTAAAATGTAGACTCTATCTCCAGTTTCATCACATCGCGTCCCGATAAGCTTGCGGGCATATCTTTGATGCTTCTAAACAAAAATAATTAATTTACATTTTCGAAAATATAAAAACAAAACAACAATGCCAAAAAAACAAAGCACAAGAAACCTATTTAGAAAATATTAAAACGCCTCACATAATTCGGTAATTTAACCATCCTGCATACTGCAAGGACTTCTATATTTTAAAATTATACCTGTTATCGCAAGGCATCCTGGAATAATGTCACAAATTATCAAGAACCTGCAGATTTATCCTAAGACGTGCAGTTATTAGATTAAATCTGTCTCCGACATAACAGGTTTATCAAATGCGCTAATGAACGTAATCTGTAAGGAACATATAGAAATTCGAAGCCGCCACTCGTTTCTCGTGAACACGCTGAGAAAAATTTAAAATAGAATACGCATCTGAAAATGAAACATGAATTCTGATGAAAACCCGAGAAATAATTTGGCTTCTTAAATGTTTTCTCTCTCGTAAAATATTTCAAAGAAGACTTTAAAAATGTACAAAGGATAAAAACGGAAGCTAACAATGCTGATTGAAGTGTTAAAATGTAACAGTTATAAGCAATTAGAGAGGCGAACAGAGGCACCTGGAGATGTGCATATTACAGAAGAGTTTGCCGTAGTTCATGGAAACAAATAAACAATCGAGAGGTTATAGAAAAACTGGGAGTGAAAAGAGAGTTAATGAAAAAGATTATAAAGAGGCAAGTGGAATATTTCGGCCAAGTTAAAAGACAACACTTGTGTAAACACCATACTGGAGGGTAAGGATAGAAAAAAGCGAGCAAGAGGCAGACAACGATACGAGTGGGAAGATAACATCAATTATTACGTATAATGTATAATCAAGACCAGAGACAGGCAGTATTAGAGATCCAGTGTAGCCAAACTTCAATGTGGAGATGGCACCTGATTGATTGACTGAGAGTCCCCAGGGGAGTGTTGTACACCTAGCCATAGACTGCACAGGCCCGTGTGTCTTGACCTCGGCATGCATGTGGTTACAGTTCGTTTCCTCTAGACCAGTGTTTCCCAACGTGGGGCCCACGCCCCACAGGGGGGCAATTTGACTGTTAAGGGGGGCAATTCGAAAATGGAAGAAATCGGCTGAATATAACAAAACGGGGAGACTTGAGACTGAAGTTAACTAAATTGGAACCTGACATAAGATCTCTTTGCAGCAAGCATCAAGCGCAAGGATCTCACTAAATGTAAATAATAAATAATTACTAATAATTAAAATAATATAGAAAAATCTTTCATTAAAATTATTTTGTACTTGAATTTCAGTTCTCCATTATATGTTTTGAAAATTTACTTACTGTGTTTGCTCAATAATTACCTAGTGATTTCTTCCTAAAGCCTATCATTCAAGTTTCTTTAGTGAACATTTCAATTTTTGAATATTAAAAATAATGTATATGTTGAGGGGGGGGGGGGCGTGGGGCGGGGGGGGGGGCAATATGAATTTTAGAAAGGCTTAAGTGGGGCATGGTACAAAAAAGGTTGGGAAACACTGCTCTAGACAGATTCCATTCAAGGTAACGGGCTTTATTTAACCGTGGGCAGTATTCTTTACTAACTATTTTGCCATGGCAGCGGCGTTCTTTGCGGTTTCGAACGGCTGTGGGATTTTTAACTTGTTTTTCGCCCTAAACCCGAAGAGGTTAGGTATCCATTATTACTACCCGTCAGATAAAAATAAAGTTAGTTACATGTCCTTTATAGGACGTAGCAGTCAACCCCAGCATTTTCTTTTTACCTGTTTGTGATTACTGGGCAAGTTTACGTTCAGTAGTTGCCATTGCTTTCTGAACGACCGGCACCTATACCATTTCATTAAAAAAACAGCTGTTTTTCGAACGCTGGTATACGAGGTTACGAGCTGCGCCCGCAATCACTACGCCACGGAGCCGACATTCCCGTGAGATCAGGGGAACGTAAAATACGAGGGTAAGTTAATAAGTAAGTCACAATTGGCTGTAGAAAAATAACTAAGTATAATAACAACTTGAAACTAGTTTATTTGTATACATACACTGTCCCTTTGTTTCTCAACATAATTTCCAACAACATTGATGCACTTATCCCATCGCTCTATCAGTCCTCCTAAACCGGCCGCATAGAACTGCGTGCTCTGTTTTCTAAACCTCGTTTTCACTTCACATTCAACTTCGGCGTCATTCGAGAAATGTCTCCCGCCAAGGTGGGTTTTCAATGGACTTAGCCCCAAGCGATTTCCAGTAAAGCTGTGTATAGTTGGGTAGAAAACGTTACGAGGGCGAGTCAGTAAGTAAGTCACACAGTTCTGTGGGGTGGCAGGTAAATGAGAACAGGGCACGCAGATCTATGCAGTTGGTTTGGGAGAAATGATAAAACTGAGGGATTGGTGCATCAATGTTGGTAGAAATTATGTTAAGAAATAAAGGAACAATGTATGTATACAAATAAACTGGTTTCAAGTTATTATCATATAACTTTATAAATTTTTCTGCAACCATTTGTGACTTACTTATTAACTTACCCTCGTATTATTAGATATTAATGGCTCTCGGAAAATATTCCCATCCTTATGCAGAGGTCAAACTAGGTACAGCTGTAATTCCTCGTCGTGTGGCGTTGATGTGCATGTCTATCCACAGCCTGTGTCTCTTGTAGTACGAATCATTTATGATACCGGCGTTCCTCCACCCCACAATGTCATACAAGCATCTGCTCTCCTGGTCTTCTCCTGCTCCTCTTCCCCTACACCTTTCCCGTTGTGACGACATAATCCAGCTCTCCCCTTTTCATAACATACCCAAAGACTGTGGACTGGCTGGCTTCTGCTGCGAGTAACCAGTTCTCTCTGTGATTTAGTTAGTTAGTTAGTTAGCTAGTTAGCTAGTTAGTCAGTTAGTTAGTTAGTTAGTTAGTTAGTTAGTTAGTTAGTTAGTTAGTTAGTCAGTCAGTCAGTTAGCTAGTTAGTTAGTTAGTTAGTTAGTTAGGTAGTTAGTTAGTTAGTTAGTTAGTTAGCTAGTTAGTTAGTTAGCTAGCTAGCTAGCTAGCTAGTTAGTTAGTTAGTTAGTTGGTTGGTTGGTTGGTTGGTTGGTTGGTTGGTTGGTTGGTTAGTTGGTTGGTCGGTTGGTTGGTTATTTAGTTAATAAGTCGCGGTTCCACCTTCACGGTAAAGAGTCACCCCATTATGCTCTGTTCCTGTACCAGTGAATATCATGCAAAATGCTCCTCACTGTCCCATGTGAAAAGTAAAACAGACAGGAGTCTCTACAAATCAACATCCCGCACAGGTATACTATGTGAGTTAACTTATGACAAGATAGCTTCATTACTCTTTCTCTCCGTCCATGGTGTCCTAATCATTCATATATAAAACCACATCTCCGCGGTCTCCACAAAATCCTCACTTGTCAGCTAATCGCGATTGTTTCAAAATAGCTCTGAAGAAGTCTTCTTTTTTTTTTTTTTTTTTGCCTTCATTGACAAAGATAAATTGCAGAGAATATTATTGAGGACAGATTATGACATATAATACTGGGTGTTTGCGAAGTCTCACTACACTTTGTATTCGAAATTTGATCCACAGTCCATCGTGACGCAAAAGGCAGTGAATGGTTGTCGTCTGCTGGAGTAATTATTTGCACTCCAAACAGAATGGTGTTATCAACGAAAAAAAAAAAATGTATTTTTTTTTTTCAAATTTGTTCTACATGCAAAGTGTAGCGAGACTTTACAAACACCCGGTATTATTAGTCACGTTTATGTTGTTCTTGCCAAATGTTATCACGTGATTTTCTTTTCTATTATAAGCCTGATGTTCTACCCCTGCTGCTGCCGTTTGTGAACTATCAAACACATCCTGAATTAATCTCTGCTGTGGTCCTCTTTGTCTCTTCTCCCCGTGTATACCACTCTCCAGTATTACTTTTTCCCGATATGTATGTCTTTTTACATGTTTAAAATATTTATTTCTCCATTGTATTTAACTTAGCAACCATTCTTGTATTTATTACTGAGTTCTTTCTTGGGCAGATCTGCTTGTGCTCTTTTACTTCATTGAGTTGTTTAACTGATCCAGTGAAGAAGGATAATATATCGTCAGATGTTACCTTCCATTTGGACGTAGGACGATATATCGCCATACTAGGGTAATCGTTTTATTTGTTTTGTTTCTTGATATATTCCGCAACTTCAATGCTCAGTGAAAGGAAATTGACATTATAAAACTTGTTCATTTGATAGAGTACCATGTTTGGTCGAAACCTACTTATTGTTAGCCATTAATTCAGTTAATACACGCATGTAACACTTATGTTAGTTAGTTAATTAGTCGACAGATCACCCTCATTGTACATCGAACCATTCAGTCCATAAGTGCTCGGATCCCCTCAGTAAATTCCGCAGCGTGTAGCAACTGACGACAACAGTTCTGTGTTGGTTTATTAATCTTCTTTGGCTTCCTACATAGTGTTCTTGTTTGGCCACACCTCTTTTAATTTGCTGTTCTCGCATCGTGACCATTGTTGTAGATTCACAGTCATCACTTGGTTCTTGTGAACGACTTACTTCTCGTAAATCATTCAGAATGCCAGCCTGGTCCTTGGCTCGTCCGCCTTCCACAGCTTGTCAACCCGCTCATGTATTTGTACAGCCGCATGCCGTGACACGAAAATGAAACTAATCTTTGCCATCCGAGACCGCTCCAGATATTGCAACCACTCTCTTCGGATCCACCCCATCTCTATCCTCTTGAGCATGCTCATTGAGTCGCTAAGGAAACATACCCTAGTGAATGTCTGTGTCTCGAGCCATGTTATGTGCAACGGTGCATATGTGCTATTCAATTTACTTGTTTAATATCCATGGTTTACAACCGCATGTCGCCACAGGAAATACAAGGAATCAATCACCAAAACAAAACGAGAAGTAGGCGGTGGAACACGATCACAAGTAACAAAACAGACGTTGCAGTGAAAGCCATCGTCAGTACACAAACAACAAACACACACCGACACAAGTACGTGAAAAATACTACACGAAAATATAAATATGAAAGTTACTTAACTGTTTCCTTGTTGTGAACTGGACACGTGTGTAGTGGAATCCGCATGTATGATTCCAACAAAGCGACTGAAACCTTTTTTTTTTTAATTGTTGCATATCCCTTACAGGACGTTGCAGTCAACACCAGCATTTTTCAGCTGCTGTTGATGTACTAGGCAAGATTACGCTCAGGAGATTGCCATTGCTTTCTGAGCGACCGGCTCGCATACCCCCGTAAGTTATCAGCGTGGCGTGAACCGCTGCCGATTCTCGCGCATCTGTGTTACTCACGAGAATATACGGGATTACGGAGGAAGACGTTACCACCTACGCCAGGGAGACCGACTTAAAATTAAATTAGGCCCTAATAAATTACTTTATTTAGCAGAAAATGTACGAGGGATTGGATATTTTCAAGAACTTTACAACCCGAGAAACACAACAATATGGAATCATTACATGTAAATATGAAAATAGGTATGGTCTTAGGCCCGGCACCGTGGCGATGTATTTACGGACGTAGTTCGTGATCCCGCAAACCCGCGTTCGAAACACAGTTGCGCGATTTGGTAGCAGGCCGCGTTGCTTTGGTTTTGTATGAAATGGTATTGTGCCGGTTCTTCAGAAAGCAATGGCAAACTACTGAACGTAAACTTGCCAAGAGATCACAACAGCACAATATGCTGGTATTGACTGCCACGTCCTGTAAAGGATATGCAACTAACAAAACAAATGGTCTGAGTACGCTGATATTAAGGTACTATATAGATTTTAAGGAGACTCAGTTGCGCAGTGGTTAGCACTCATGCCTGTGGATCCAGTAGTCATGGGTTCGTTTCTCATCGATGCAGACTTGTAAAACTGAAGCGGGCTCTAAACCCAGCCTAAACTCCATCCATCCATCATGTGCCATACCGGTAAGCGTGGGCGGTCATGTTCTGCCATCTCACTCGATCACCAGAGTCGTGGATCAGCTCCGTGTTCCTGTCTGTACCATGCCATGTGGCCAAGCCATCCAGGTATTTATTTCTAAACTGGGCAGCTGGAGATGTTATGGGAAGTGAAGACGTCCTGTGGGGTATTGCCCACATCAGCCAGCCAGAGCTGCTGGGTCTATATACATGTGGGAATAGCACCATATACCGGAGGTCAGCGTGGCTGAATGGATACGATCTCTCGTTCTTAAACATCCGGTGTGCTGATGCCGAGGTGGCGGGTTCAATCCCTACACCGGTCAGTTGGACTAAAATGTTGACTTCTCGTCCTCGAATTTGGAACGTAAATTAAAAGCACCTCTGAAGCCGGAGTGTGTTCGCCTGATAGCGAGGGATACTGGTAATAGGGAATGTTAATCTACACATAAAAATCAGCCCAATGCACTAGAAGTGATAGCACGTGAATGGCCTACGCTTCAGTTGAAAGCGAGCGAGCGAGCGCACACAAAAGCACCATATACCCAAAGGACATCAAGACGTAGGAAAGGGTCTTTTACTTTTACTTTACGTACGTTGTTAACTTGTGTCCTGGAATATTTCAAATACAAACAGATTCGGTGTGGAAAGATAATACATGGTGCAGTTTGAAAATATTGCCGGTCCAAGTTTTGTATTTACCTGTTAAGTTGCATGAACTTTGCAGAGGATGAATACAAAACTTGGACAGGCACAGTCATTAAAAAAAGGCACCCAATATATCGCTAAATATGACCTCCCACTTGGACTGAACGGCGAAACATCGCAACACTAAGGCGATGCCAATGCTCAGTAAATGGAAACTTACATTATAATACTATTTCGTTTGATTGATTGTGTAGGTTTGAGCCAAACCTACTTCTTTTTTAATCAGTAAAATATTATTCATGCAGTAATGTGTATATGTTATGCTATGTTATTAAATTACTGCTGTTTGCTGATTAATAGATTTTACTATTTTGTATATAAGAATGCTATCAAAGCTGTGCTGTAAGTATATTTGTGTGTGCTTTGAATTTGTTCGCTATATTTTATTAAAATGTATATTATGCTACTGGTCACTAGCTAGATTTTAATAAATCATATGTATATTGTAATAAAATATATTTTTTCCTTTTTCTTGCTTGAATCAATGAGCAGTCAGACTGAAAAACATCTGATGGCTGTAGAAATGTGCTTTCTGAGGAAAATGCAAAGAATACCATTGACAGCCAGAAAGACCAATGAACAAGTCATTCAAGAATCAAATGAAGATCGTAAACTCATTAGAGATATTAGACGTAGACAGTCACAATTTTTTGGGCATGTCATGAGAAGAAATGATTTAGAGAACTTGGTGACAACTGGCAAGATCGAAGGGAACAGACCAAGGGGAAGACCAAGAAGCAAGTACCTGGATGGCTTGGCCTTGTGGCATGATTGAAACAGAAACACGGAGCTGATCCACGACTCTGGTGATCGAGTGAGATGGCAGAGCATGACCGTCCACGCTTACCGGCATGGCACATGATAGATGGATTGATGGAATCAATGTTTTTAGTGTGTTGGTTTACTTCCTCCTGGCAGCTGTATGACTGCTCCATTCATAGCCTGCTTCATTCGTAGTATTTCATTCATAAATAGACTGCTTCACTCTTAGGTAGACTGCCCCATTGATAAGCAGACTGCTCCAGTCATAAGCAGACTTCTCCATTTATAAATCGACTTCCCATTCATAAGCAGACTGCCCCATTCACAAACAACGGCCCCATTCATAAATATTGATGGAAAACTAGCATGGATAATTTCCTCCAATTACAGCTTTGGTTTCGTCTAACTTTCTGTAAATATAAGCAGTGAAGAGGGATCTACCGTGGCATAGTGGTTAGAGCGCTTACCTGCCAAGACGCAAAGTAAAGGACCACTTTATACACCCTAAAGCGCATTGGACACATGGTGCTCGACTCACATTGTGTAGGCCAATCAGTATTCGATGGGTAATGTGTCGATTGTCGTGCCGGACGCGTTTATTTCCAAGGAAATTTCCTGGGACCCATTTTACAGGTTGTGTCGACCAGAGAACTAGGTCAATATTAAGAATGTGACTCCGCCCCGATGTGGATAGAACCCGTGACGTGACCACTGGGCCGGCAGGCGAGCGTCTAGCCACTACGCTTCCGCCGCAGCCATTACAAGTTCCGTATCAGGAATCTGCTGTGGCGTCTATGTGATGTGCGAGGACTCCCATTTATTTAGGCCAGAGCGTGTAGAGGAATAAGAGGTCTTTCCCTCCCGTAGCGAATGATGAGTGTAGGAATCGAAGATTTGTCTGACAGCGCTGTTGCCATTGCCAGTGTAATGTCCTACCCTTCATGCGACGTAATGCCCCAGCCATCATGTCAGCGCAATGTCTCAGCCATCCTGTCAGCGCAATGTCTCAGCCATCATGTCAGCGCAATGTCTCAGCCATCATGTCAGCTTAATATCTCAGCCATCATGTCAGCGCTCCCACCCTGCCAAGACAGTGGTTCGGATTGCATCCGAAGCAGACAGAGAATTATTGTTTCAGATCAGTTATGTTATGTTAATGTTATTTTTATGTCATGTTATGTTTATGCTGTTATACTATGGTTATGTTTATGTTAAGTTATGTTATCTTTATGTTATGTTATCTTATGTTTATGTTATGCTATCTTTTGTTTATGTTATGTTATGTTATGTTTGCCGGCTTCCTGGCCTAAAGATTAGCAACCTGTTTCCGTAATCTCGTATACTCTCGTAGGTAACGTGACGACGGTGAGAATCAGCAGTGGTTCTAATCGCGTCGGTAACTTACGGGGTATGTGAGCCGGCAGCTCAGAAACAATGGCAAACTACTGAGCGTAATCTTGCCAAGAAATCAACAATCAGCTGAAAGATGCTGATGTTGACAGCGATGTCCTATAAAGGATATGCAAAACATTGTTTTGTGTTATGTTTATGTAATGTTACGTTACTTTATGTTATGTTATGTTATGTTGTGTTATGTTATGTTTATGTTGTGTTATGTTATGTTTATGTTATGTTACGTTATGTAATGTTATAATATGTTACGTTACGTTATGTTTATGTTGTGTTATGTTATGTTTATGTTATATTATCTTATGTTATGTTATGTTATGTTTGTGTTATGTTATGTTTATGTTATGTTACTTTATGTTATGTTATGTTTATGTTATATTTATGTTATGTTATGTTATGTTATGTTTGTTATGTTATGTTATGTTATAATATGTTATGTTATGTTATGTTTGTTATGTTATGTTATGTCATGTTATGTTATGTTATGTTACGTCCAACAACGTCGTGGTGGTGGTGGTGGTTGTGGCGGTGGTAGTAGTAGTAGTAGCAGTAGCAGTAGTAGTAGTAGTAGTGGTAGTAGTAGTAGTAGTAGTAGTAGTAGTAGTAGTAGTAGCAGTAGTAGTATTAGTAGTAGTAGTAGTAGTAGTAGTAGTAGTAGTAGTAGTATTAGTAGTAGTAGTAGTAGTAGTAGTAGTAGTAGTAGTAGTAGTAGTAGTAGTAATAAGTGGTGGTGGTGATGGTTGTGGTGGTGGTGTTAGTGAAATGTCAATAATTATCTATGCATGTATAGTCCGTAGACTTTACAATTGACCATATCTTGACAAGCCGTGCTTCAAAGTGTTGGGTTGCAAAAAAATGCACTTGGATTCATTGTGACATTCGGACGAAGGCACCAAATTGGACATTTTAGAATGAATGTGTATGATTACCACACCGACCCCCACCCCCTCTACTCACAGAGAGAGAGAGAGAGAGAGAGAGAGAGAGAGAGAGAGAGAGAGAGAGAGAGAGAGAGAGACGTCTAAGCTCGCCAACACTTCTCCACTCCCAGGCTACTCCACTGAGTATCGCGTCACGTAATTCATAAAATAGACATACTTCCCCAGATGCAGACAGACATTCGAAGGCGGAAAGTGCAAAGAGATACATAGAAGAGAACACACGAGATTTGGTCAAATTGTAAATCAAACGACCCAAATGATTCGAGTTAAGATGTCTAGCTCGACGAGTGGTGAAGTGCACTGTGTGCTTCAGCTAGGAAACAGCCTCATGTATATTTGATGGAAGAGATGGCTACTTGTTTCACTCTGAACATTAGGACAGCAACGTTGCCCCGAGAGTGGGTGCACAGTTATTTAATCCCATTATCCAAGACAGACAAGTGTCATTCAAGAGTTAGTAGCTATAGGATTATCACCTTGCAGAATAAATTAGGCAAAGATTGTTTCTGTTAAGTTGTAGGAATTCTTGGAAAGGGGAAAGCGTCTCTCATGGTGGGGGTGGGGGTGGGGTGGGTGAGGGGGGTTACTGGCCGAGGAAAGACACCACAAGAAAAGTGGCGACATTTGCTTGTGATGTTTATGACAGGTTTAAATACTGAGCACAACCCACTGCTGGCAACGCTGATCATATTTTGGTATGAACCTAAGGCCTATCCACGTCAATGCGAAAGTTTATGAGAGGTTCCAGATTAGACAGAAAACAATAGCCGCAGCACTGGATCTTGAGGGGACGTGTAGTAGAGTCAAGTGTGATCTCTTAAGCACACACTTATGGAGATGGGTGTTAGTTCCTGGGTGGTGAACTGGATAGCAGCTACCCTGCACTCTCGCAGGGTTTCTCTCCCTCTAGGTTCAAGGACCTCGGATGCGTGCTTATTAACCCGGGATTACAAGGATCCGCAATATCACTTGTGCTATTCAATGTTTGTACAAGCAAGATTTCAAACATTGAAGCACCAAGGATTGGAAGGATATTGGCATTTGCAGATGATGTCCTTGCGTATAGGCAGGGGAGTTGCAAATAGCGCAAGAGTTGCAGGAGACAGCAAACAAGGGAGAGGTGGTCAAGCGTTTGTGGGACCAGGTGGAGAAGGCGGGGAACAGATTGAGAACCCCCATGAAAAAGAATGAGATTGCAGGGGATCGGCAGGGATTCTGGAAGAATCTCAAAACTGAGATGGAAGCCCAGGAGAACGTTCAGTCATTTGTGAATTGTGAGTCACAATTGAGAATTGTGAAGGAAGATTTTGGTGCTTTTGTTTTGCCCACAAGTAGCCTGACTATGGAAGTCATGGCAGTAAGTAAAGCAATAACATGGCTCGAGACACAGACATTCACTAGGGCATGTTTCCTTAGTGACTCAATGAGCATGCTCAAGAAGATAAAGAAGGGGTGGGTCCGGAGAGAGTGGCTGCTGTCTCTGGAGCAGTCTCGGCTGGCAAAGACTAGTTTCATTTTCGTGCCAGCGCATGCGGGAGTACAAAGAAATGAGCTGGCTGACAAGCATGCAGGTAAGGCTACTGTGGAAGGCGGATGGGCCATGGACAAGACTGACATTTCGTGGTCTAGAGACCATCAATCGTGAAAAAGGGTGGGTTGAAGTTCCGGAAGACATGACGGACTGGCACAAGGTAATAATAACACTGGGTCGTGAGTGCAGGGAATGGGCAGCGGGCCGCACTGGGTTTGAAGTGCCACAGCTGATCAAGAGTCATACACATCAAGGCGACATAGTCATCTACACCGATGGGTCAGTGGTGAGAAACTGGGGCTTTATTGCAAAGACTAATTGGCGAGTCTTGAAAAAGGAGAGTCTGGCATATGAGACTACGACCTCCAGCATGAGAATGGAGGTGGAGGCAGTAACAGCGGCATTCCGGTGGCTAGTGGAGACTACTGCAACACACGTTGTGTTCATTGCGGATACAAAGAGTATGCCTAGTAAGGTGGAGAAGGGAATGTTTCGTGTGGAATGGCTATCGTCTCTTCAGAGGTCACAGATTGTGAGAATTGTGTGGATATTTTGCCCTGGCCAAGCGGGGGTGCGGGGAATGAACAGGCTGATAGGCTAGCAAGGAATGCATCGCTTGTTGGTAGATTGCCTATGGACAAGGCGGGGGGGGGGGGGGGTCGTGCGGTTGTGGGACCAGATGGAGAAGGCTGAGGAACATATTGAGAACCCATATATGGAAAGAATGAGATTTCGGGGGATCGGCAGGGGTTCTGGAAGAATCTCAAAACTGAGAGGGAAGACCAGGAGGACTTTTAATCGGGTAGCGGTGGGAACGATTAATAGTATGACTCTTCGCTGGCTGTTGAACGAGGGGACAGAGCACTATGGGAATGTCCTGAATGCAGTGATGTCGATTCTTAACTTAACTCAACTCAACTCAACTCAACTCAACTCTGAATGCTCTACGAGAAGTAAGACCTTTGCGAGAACCAAGTGATGACTGTGAATCTACAACTATGGTCAGACTGTGAGAACAGCAAATTAAAAGAGGTGTGGCCAAACAAGAACACTACGCAGGAAGGCAAAGAAGATTGATAAACCAACACAGAACTGGTGTCGTCAGTTGCTACACGCTGCGGGATTTGCTGAGGAGGGGATCCGAGCACTTATGGACTGAATGGTTCAATGTGCAATGAGGATGATCTGTCGACTAACCAACTAACTAACTTTCAGTCAGATAGCAGTGGGAACGATTAGCAGTGTGACTCTTCGTTGGCTGTTGAACGAGGGGACGGAGCCCGTATGGGAATGTCCTGAGTGCAGTGATGTAAGTTATTAGCTCAACTCAACTCAACTGTAAACAAACTGCTTGACTGGTGTACAGAGATGGATAGTGTTATTAACCCAGATAAGGCGTCTGTGTTATGGTGCTCCCTGACAATACAATTGTTAAGTCTGGCGTCCAAGGCCTCACACTAAATGGCAGAAATCTTAATTGGGCGAGCTGACTGAGATACCTGGGAATCATCTATCGAGCCTGTCATTCGGGGATCGTGTTGAAGAAGCTGTTATGAGATCTAAGAAAGGACTCTGTGCGCTAAGGATTATTGCGGCAATGGACATGAGGCAAAGAATGTTGTTCATACTCTATCAACATCTTATTCTTTCAGTAAGTGAGTAGGATTGCTCAAAGTGTCAAAGAGTCAGCTGATGAAACTAGAGCGCGTACAGAATGAACCTATGGTTGTGATACAGGGATACACAAGGAACACGCCGGTAATGTGTATGTGATATATCCTAGCCTTGCCCACGATATATACATAAACTGATTATGTGGTTGTTTCGGGATTTGAAATTTAAATATTGAGCACAACCCACTACTGGCAACGCCGATTGCATTCTGATATGAACCTAAGGCCTATCCACGTCAATATGGAAGCACTATACTCGAGTTTCGCCCTCATTTGAGCTCATCAGTAGTGCATATCCCTGACCGGATCCGGAAACAGTCCCGGATCACGCGTGTGAAGCGGGTGTGTAACCACGCGGCACACACTGGACACACCAAATTATCACAACAGAATACCACAACGCTACCCATCGTAGGCTATGCTCAAGATTGCCCAATCGCCGCGACCGACGTCCGTCAATCGATGGGACCCGAACGATCAGGACTTCTCACTGGCAAGGAACACCAGGCCTCCTAAATCCAGTGAGCAATAATCAATTGATTATGTGGTTGTTTCGGGATTTGAAATTTAAATATTGAGCACACCCCACTACTGGCAACGCCGATTGCATTCTGATATGAACCTAAGGCCTATCCACGTCAATATGGAAGCACTATACTCGAGTTTCGCCCTCATTTGAGCTCATCAGTAGTGCATATCCCTGACCGGATCCGGAAACAGTCCCGGATCACGCGTGTGAAGCGGGTGTGTAACCACGCGGCACACACTGGACACACCAAATTATCACAACAGAATACCACAACGCTACCCATCGTAGGCTATGCTCAAGATTGCCCAATCGCCGCGACCGACGTCCGTCAATCGATGGGACCCGAACGATCAGGACTTCTCACTGGCAAGGAACACCAGGCCTCCTAAATCCAGTGAGCAATAATCAATTGATTATGTGGTTGTTTCGGGATTTGAAATTTAAATATTGAGCACAACCCACTACTGGCAACGCCGATTGCATTCTGATATGAACCTAAGGCCTATCCACGTCAATATGGAAGCACTATACTCGAGTTTCGCCCTCATTTGAGCTCATCAGTAGTGCATATCCCTGACCGGATCCGGAAACAGTCCCGGATCACGCGTGTGAAGCGGGTGTGTAACCACGCGGCACACACTGGACACACCAAATTATCACAACAGAATACCACAACGCTACCCATCGTAGGCTATGCTCAATGGGTAGCGTTGTGGTATTCTGTTGTGATAATTTGGTGTGTCCAGTGTGTGCCGCGTGGTTACACACCCGCTTCACACGCGTGATCCGGGACTGTTTCCGGATCCGGTCAGGGATATGCACTACTGATGAGCTCAAATGAGGGCGAAACTCGAGTATAGTGCTTCCATATTGACGTGGATAGGCCTTAGGTTCATATCAGAATGCAATCGGCGTTGCCAGTAGTGGGTTGTGCTCAATATTTAAATTTCAAATCCCGAAACAACCACATAATCAATTGATTATTGCTCACTGGATTTAGGAGGCCTGGTGTTCCTTGCCAGTGAGAAGTCCTGATCGTTCGGGTCCCATCGATTGACGGACGTCGGTCGCGGCGATTGGGCAATCTTGAGCATAGCCTACGATGGGTAGCGTTGTGGTATTCTGTTGTGATAATTTGGTGTGTCCAGTGTGTGCCGCGTGGTTACACACCCGCTTCACACGCGTGATCCGGGACTGTTTCCGGATCCGGTCAGGGATATGCACTACTGATGAGCTCAAATGAGGGCGAAACTCGAGTATAGTGCTTCCATATTGACGTGGATAGGCCTTAGGTTCATATCAGAATGCAATCGGCGTTGCCAGTAGTGGGTTGTGCTCAATATTTAAATTTCAAATCCCGAAACAACCACATAATCAATTGATTATTGCTCACTGGATTTAGGAGGCCTGGTGTTCCTTGCCAGTGAGAAGTCCTGATCGTTCGGGTCCCATCGATTGACGGACGTCGGTCGCGGCGATTGGGCAATCTTGAGCATAGCCTACGATGGGTAGCGTTGTGGTATTCTGTTGTGATAATTTGGTGTGTCCAGTGTGTGCCGCGTGGTTACACACCCGCTTCACACGCGTGATCCGGGACTGTTTCCGGATCCGGTCAGGGATATGCACTACTGATGAGCTCAAATGAGGGCGAAACTCGAGTATAGTGCTTCCATATTGACGGGGATAGGCCTTAGGTTCATATCAGAATGCAATCGGCGTTGCCAGTAGTGGGTTGTGCTCAATATTTAAATATACATAAACGTTTCATGGCATGAATACATCTGAACTGAGAATGCATTCTGTCAAACAAACAGTTGACCATTTGTATAAGATCTAATAGAGATGTATCTAATAGACGTGAAGTTTGAAATGGGAGGTCGGCGTGGTTGATTGGATAAGACCGCTCGTTCTTAAATATCCGGTGTGCTGATGTTGAGGTAGCAAGTTCAACCCCTATACCGGTCAGTTGGGACTAAAATGTTAACTTATCGTCCTTGACTTGGAAAGCATATCTGAAGTCGGAGTGGGTTGGGGCCTTAGGGATAGTATGTATAGTGCAGAAGAACAGATTGATAATCGAGGCCTGGAGAGAGTGGCACTGCGGTGTTTGATCAAAGAATCCGGCGACACTCGTGACTCCGAGGAAAGGCCAGAAGGACAAATATTCAGACTGCTACTGGTGCCATTAATATCCGGGCTCTTCGATGGCTGTTGAAGATGAAAACGGAACACGTATGGAAATATCTAGAGTGTTGTGAAGTCGGTTCTTGACTCAGCTCAACTAAATATATTTGATGGATTCGTTTCGAGCAGTTCCTGACATCACCATCGTCATTCTCAATACAGTAAAACTTCGATTAACCGTCACCGTCGGGTCCAAGGCTGTGACGGATATCCGAATAGACGGATAACAGAAATCTCGAAATACAATTGTACACTAACGTGATTTCGTTGCGGGCTTTAGACGAAAACGAAAATAAAATCCTTTAGAATTTAATAATACATACATATTGTATTTAATTTTACAAAACAATCAATATAAACTTCAATATAAGAGTAGCAATGTACAAAAATATATTGTAATACTATAAATCTACATTACTTTAAAATAATCTGTCATCTCCTTCTGTGTCTTTGAGGTTCGAGCTGTCTGCTCGGCGATGTTCCGTATCTTACACAGAAGTAGAATCTGTGTTGCATTTTCCTCCTCTTGCATTTCAAACCTGTCGCGCACTTTGATAATCAATTTCTTCTTCTTCAGTGGTAGTCACACTAGAAACAATTTCATCATCATTCAAAATTTCAAAGCCTTCATTCATTTTATCACATTCCAACCAACCTGTTACTTCATCTGGCGTCATGTTTTCACTGATTAGTCCCCCATTGTTGCACAGTTGCACAATTTTGCCAACACTTACAGGATTAGTTCCTTCAGTTTCGTCAATAGGCTCAGGCAAGGGTTTATTCAACCCATTCTTTAGTGTAGGCACAGTAAGGTCGGTTCAGACAGTGGCGACATTGAAAATAGCTTCCTTTATGTTATATCTCTTCCAAACTTTTGTTTTTCTCCAAGAAGTTGACCGATAACAGAAACAGGCGGTTAAACGAGTGACGATTAAACGAATTTTTACTGTATTTTACTGTGCACTGCCAACTGACGTAGGCATTCGTGTCTCTCCACAGATCTACCTTGGTGTTCCTGATCAAATCTGTTGATGATATTCCTCTATGCCACCGTCTTAGTCCATCCTGTATCATTTCTTTTGGTCTTCCTCTAACTAATTTTCCCACTGATGTATCCGCTTATAATGCTGTTTTATAATGCCTGTCTTCTCAGTATATGACCAGAGAACTATGTTTTCTCATTCTTATAGGTGTATATAATGTTCTACTTCCATTAGCCTACTCATTCCAGTATTTGTTGGTTACCCTGGCAGTCCAAGGTTTCCGCTGCATTCGTTTCAGGAACCATAGCTCTGTTGCTTTCAATCTCCTCAATGTTCCTGTAGCTTTCATATCGTGAACTGCTTGGAGTCTGCAGTCTGCTCTCAGAATCCAGAGCTATTTCAGCGTTTTTTTTTTTTAAATTAAGTTGCATGTCCTTCACAGGACGTAGCAGTCAATCCCAGCATTTTCGCTGTTCGTGAGTCCTGGGCAAATTTTACGTTCAGTGGTATGCCATTGCTTTCTGAACGACCGGCTCCTATACCTTTTTTTGGGGGGAAAAACCAGCACAGCACAGCACAGCACCCGGGTATACGGGATCACAAACCGCGTTCGCAAGCCCTTAGCCACAGAGACCGGATATTTCAGTGTTAGTCTTACTTTAAACTAATATAGCCAGTCCGCCTGGGTAGTGAGATAATATACATAGTCTCTTGAGAATGGCAAACAAATAGGATGACCCGGGTTGCATAGATAAGGAAGATGATGATATAACCATCACACAAGCTCCAGAGTTACACAAATGAATTTAAAAAGAAATGGCACATTTCATTTATTTATTTATTTATTTATTTATTTATTTATTGTGGTGTCAGTGTTGAAACAGATTATGTGCCTAACAAAAAGTAGGTGTGGACCTAACAAACTGGATGTCGGAGATGGAAAGTAGGAGTGTGTCGCAGTTATGATTTGAATGTTGTTAATATGGTGGCAGTTATGACTTGAATGTTGTTAATATGGTGGCAGTTATGACTTGAATGTTGTTAATATGGTGGCAGTTATGACTTGAATGTTGTTAATATGGTGGCAGTTATGACTTGAATGTTGTTAATATGGTGGCAGTTATGACTTGAATGTTGTTAATATGGTGGCAGTTATGACTTGAATGTTGTTAATATGGTGGCAGTTATGACTTGAATGTTGTTAATATGGTGGCAGAAATTTTGTATTATAACGAAATGACAACATGTCGGCGATATATAAATCCGTGGCAGATACGGGAAGTCGCTTCAGACGATTAAACATCCCTTGGCAATTAATCAGTTAATTAAGTGATAACCTTGTTCACTTGTAATAAACCATTCTGTAAACGAGACATACTTAAATCACTGCTCCAAACACTCAATTTCACAACAAAAAGAATGACAACTACAACTGGAATTGTACGTCATCTCGTTCATGTCAAAACAGTAAGAATAATTAAAATGTTGTTTCAAAGACCAACATGTAACCTTCCCCCGGCTCTGACATGACAGAATCTTGCTTGAAATAACTAGCAAGACTCAAAAGACGTTGACAGGTAATAAAATATATTTGAACCGTGAGGCGGAAAGAAAAATTAAATAAACAGAAACAAGAAAGCCTGCACAGAACTACACAACGATACGTCCTCAAAGACTCTAGGCATGGTGAGTGTCGGCCAATTTAAGCTAGCAGCCACAATCACAGAGTTTGGGCTGCCCTCGCAACACGGTGATCCAGTCGACAATCAAAGCATCCAGCACATATATGCAACAAACCATCCTTTCGGGTTTTTTTTTCTTCGTCAGCTCGCTTTGATCTCAAGCGTAGTCCTAACACATGCTACTACTTCCAGCGTACTAGACTGATTTTTGCGTTTGTATTAGCTTTCCTTATTACCGGTGTTCCTCGCCATCAGATGAATCCACTCCGGTTTCTGGGGTACTTGTAATTTACGTAGAAGTCAACATTTTATTAAAACTGACCGGTGAAGGGGTTGAACTCGCTGCCTCGATATCAGCACACCGGATGTTTAAAAACGAGAGCTCTTATCCAATCGGTCAGGCTGACCTCTATCCTTGTGTTAAAGCTGGATGTAATAACTGTTGCCTCCTGAAAAGTCCCTGTGGTTAATTCTATGTTAGTTAGTCGCATATCTTGTACAGGACGAAGCAGTAAACTCTAGCATTCTTTGGCTGATTGTGGTTTCTGGGCAAGCTTTCGTTCAGTGGTTTACCATTGTTTTCTGAACCACCAGTACTCATACCATTGTATAAAAACCAACGCAAGGCGGTCTTCTTCCAAATCTCCCGCAGCTGTGTTCCGAACGCGATATGCGGGATTTCGAACTGCATTCGTAGCACATTCGCTACAGAGCTGGAATTTTTATCTTCTTTTTCTACTTCAGCGTTCCGAGCCATTGAGGTTGTTTGCTGCAGATACAATCCGTCTCCATTCGTCTCTCTGGTTGACCTTCTCTTGCCAGTGGAATTTTTATAACATTCAATAAATATGGATACTCGTCTCCGGCTACATTCGGTTCTAAAATTTTATTTTACACAAATGTCGACGTAGAAAACTGCATGCTAGCTAAAACTAGTAATCAGCAATGACAATGAGGTTGAACATGTGAATATCATGGCGCCATTATAATCTACACAGGAGATTGTTTAAACATCGTGGGCTGGTCATAGAATTGCAGAAGTTAAAAAAAAAAAGATTAATTAAAGTATCATTTTTGAAAATATAATCATTTCTGTGGCATTATATTGCTGTGACCCATTTATGATTTCGCAATCAGTGAAGAAATAATTCAGGGCTTTTCAGCTTAATTATTACTTTTAATCTTCTTAGAATACTGTGGGCATATAAGAAGAAATATATTAGCATAATACAAATTTGAACAACGATCCGATCTGATCCGATCTGTGGCAACAGCAAACAAACAAAAACTGGACATCGTGGGTGGATCGCTGACTTTTGATTGAGGTTTCTGGTCGGTCTGTGGTTTGGTTTCAGCTTGCGGCTTCTCTATGGGGGGGGGGGGGGGGGGAAATTCCTCACCGTTTGAGAACCACTGTACTAGCTTGTCCTGGGTTAGTTCCCTTCAGGCATTTAGTCATTCTATTTCTGTTTTGGTTGCTTACATAATTTTTTCATTCTCCTTCTTCATCTGGGCCGTGCATTCCACCTCTTGTTTGGATGCTGCGCTGGATTTCCTTCATATCGTCCAGTAGTTTTTCGTTGCTGTTAGTTGGTGTGGGGGTCAGCAGTGCCTTGATTTGCATCTTCAGCTCGTTAATCTGGCCTAGTGTCTTTCTCCTGACTCTGCTTCTCAATAGTATTTAATCTTGTCAATGGTGGGTTGTAGTCGCCCTTCCTAGCGCTCGCTTCATTTGATGTTACTGTGGGTTCTGGCGCTTTGCTGCAGCTCGCAGGCAGGTTCTCTCCTCTCATAATGTCTCCTGATTTGTTCTCATTGTACAGTGAACATATAATGAGATCTACAGAAAATATGTCAGAGATCCTGGTTAGTGGACATGATATAAATAACTGACTTTATGCTGATGATACAGTTTTGAAAGCAACAAGTCAGAAGGAACTGCAGGAAATGATAGATACGGTGGTTGTAGAACATGAAAAAGTGGGCCTTAGCTAGAATGCTAAGTCATGGTGATATTAAAGAAACAGATTGTGCCTAAATGTGCAGTTAAAGTAAATGACGTTATTTTGGGGTAAGTGCAGACATTAAGATATCTAGGCACATGGATAACACCAGATGGAAGCTGCATAACTGTGATAAAGAACAGAATAGAACAAGCAAAAACTGCATTCTATCAAATGAAGAACATTTTGTGTAATAAGTCCTTGAACTTGAAAGTTAGAAAGAGAGTTCTTGCATGTTACATAGAACCAATTGTAACACACGGCTGCGAATCCTGAACTATTAGCATCCCTTGAAGCCTTGGAGATGTGGTTTTATAGAAGAATGCTGAAAATTAATAGGACAGCCAAAATGAGCAACCGGGACATCTTGAGGGAAGATAAGTCGCAAAGATAAATTATCACAAATATCAGAAAGAAGCTGTCTTCATTTCTAACCACAATATGAGAAAGCAAAAACTGGAACATGTTGTGACAAACGGAAACAATTGTGGAAAGAAGGATATGGGAAGACAGCGTGAGAAGATTCTTGACAGTCTTGTGTCATGGCACGGAAGGGAGACAACACACGAACTGATCCAAGACGTCGGAGATGGCAATTTATGGAGGAGCATGATAGCCCACGCCAGCCGGTAAGGCACTAGATTATATTTATATTGTTGTGAGCATTAGCTAGATCTTTTCTTCAGGACACTCTGGTGTGGTTGAAAATGAACAGGCAGACAGACTGACTGTGCCGCATCATTAAGGGATGATTTGATGCATGTAAGGTAGATGGGCAAGCTTCCTGGCCTAGAGGTTAGCGACTTTTCTCCGTAATCTCGTATACTCTCGTAAGTAACGTGACGACGGTGAGAATCAGCAGTGGTTCGAATCGCGTCGGTAACTTACGGGGTATGTGAGCCGGTAACTCAGAAAGCAATGGCACACTACTGAGTGTAATCTTGCCAAGAAATCAACAATCAGCTGAAAAATGCTGATGTTGACAGCACTGTCCTGTAAAGGATATGTAATACTTTTATTTATTTAAGGTAGATGGGGCGAAGGCCCTCTGGGAGCATTTGATTGATGCAGAAGAACAGTAAGACTCTCATGGTATAGAGCAGTGGTTCTCAACCTTTTTTTTTTGCCCATGCCCCCCCCCCCCTTTCATCATATGTTGGGAATGCCATACCTCCCCTTTCGTATTTCCTCCCTATAAATCCCCCCTCTCCCACCCTGCCTCTACATAGTATACGTAAAAATGGAAGCTAACTTTAATAACACATACTAGAACACGTTTAGACGTCTACATAAAACGTGATTTGTGGGTCTACTTACGTTATAATACGAATATCAGAAGGGCGAGGAGTACAGAACCGTAAAGTATGGAGGGAAAAGACAATATCGAGTAATCGGTTCTTGTAATAACGCGATCTTGAAATAATCTTCACCCCCCCCCCTCCTCTGGAAACCCTAAACTCCCCCCCCCTCCCCAGGGGGGAATTCCCCACAGGTTGAGAACCACTGGTCTAGAGAGATTGCAGCAGCAAGGGGTGGTCAGAGGATATGGTCGACAGTGGTCACTCAGGGGTAAAGCAAGAATGACATATAAGCAGAATGCAACACCATCAACTACCATCACTGGCTCTACATCAAAGATCATCCGTGACGAGACCAAGAAGATGCCCTAGAAGAAAATGGATTGACAACATCAAAGACATTGTACAATCACACGGAATGATACTATCCAATGCCACCTATCGGGCGCTTCAGCGTCAATTATTCCTCCACACGACGCTTCACGACAAAAGTGGAAGATGATGATGATGATGCAAAGGGCACCTTTATTATTGGAACTCTTCGCTGGCTGTTGAAGATATGAGGCTCAAGAGCTTATGGGGGTGATCCGAGTACAATACTATGTATTCTTGACTCACCTTAACTATATATATATATATATATGCAGAGGAATTGAAAACCAACACAATAGTAAAAATGCAAAACGAATGCACAAAAGAATTCAGGAGCTTACTAATCAAAGAACACGTACATCAGCAGGCTGACTAAAGACAAAAGATGGAAGTCATAATAGAAAAAGATCAGATCTTACATGTATGGTCAGATTACGTGAAAAAGTTTATGATGATAACAGAGACGAACAATCTGATGTTCAAAATAAAAATGAATGACTAGTAATTTTGAAGATGGAGGTTCAGAATGCTCTTAACCATATGAAATCTGGCAAGACCCCCGGTTCAGACAGCGTCACAACAGAAATGATCAATGCTTTAGAAGAATATGGAATAGATAAAGTTACCAGTCTGCTTAAAACAATATATGATACTGGAAATATACCTCATGAATTATGTAATTCTGTATTTATTGCAATCCCAAAGAAATCAGGAGCCTTGGAATGTGATCAACATCGAACAATTAGTATAATGAGTCACATCACGAAGTTCCGAAAGCAATGGTATACTACTGAACGTAAACTTGCCAAGACATCAACAACAGCGATGTGTTGACAAAAAAAAGTCCTGTAAAAAGGATATGCAAAAAAAAAAATAATAATAATAAAATAAATAAAGCTACCGTCTCTCTCTCTCTCTCTCTCTCTCTCTCTCTCTCTCTCTCTCTCTCTCTCTCTCTCTCTCTCTCTCTCTCTATCTATATATATATATATATATATATATATATATATATATATATATATATATATATATTGGACAACAATAAGGAGGAGACAAACATCTTTCTTCTGTCATGTGATGAGAAGAGAGGCATTGGAGAACATCGTGACAACTGGAAAGATCGAGGGGAAGAGAGGCAGAGGCAGACCAAGAGAAATGATGCTGGATGGATTAAGACGGTGGCATGGAGGAATATCATCAGCAGAGTTGATCCAGAACACCAACGACCGAGATCTGAGGAGAGCCATGAACGCCTACGCCAGCTGGTAGGGAACTTGATGATGATGTTTGGATGATTTATTCTTGGGAAGAACAGTGATAAGAGGCGAGTCCTTTAAGAAGAGACACGAGGATGGATACGGGACATTGTAGACACTGTTGAGAACCGTTGAGGCCACTAAGACGATTATATAAATAGACACACATAGTATTATTTGGCGCTCACAGAAGAAGAAGAAGTAGAAGTAGTGGCCTCAACGGATCTCCCTATTGATTTCTTGTGTTTACGTGTACAGTTTAGAACCAACCAATCATTTCTCTTCTTTAAATGTTTGTTCATATATACTCGACAACAGCATTTACGGTCCGATGTGTTTGTCTGTTTGTTATTTGACCTATGCTGGTTTAATATAAATTATGAGACCTATGGTGATATCTCAATGGTTTGATACGAATTTTGTCCGTATTCCGTAGTTGTTTGGTTCATGTGTATGGTAGACACGACCAATAAAGACACTTTTTTTGGAGTGTCTAGTTGGTCGTGCGTCGAAGTACACTTGTTCCTGCAGCGAGACTGCCGTCGTCATTTGGAGGCGACAGGTTCGATCCCGGTCGGTAACTATTATAGCTTTCAAATTTTATGTTGTCTAGTGCGTCTTCTAATCTCTATTTCCTTCTGTGAGCGCCAAATAATACAATGTGTGTCTAATTATGTAGACACTGGGCATGCAAATCCATACGGCATGGAAACTGGCAGAAGATCCAGAAACTTATATGTGGTCTTGATGAGAGCGGCGTTCTGCAAAGACCAGCCACATAAATTTTCTTTCGCTTGCTCGCTTTGAACTCAAGCGTAGTCCATACACACTATTTATAGTAGTGATGTACTGAATTTTGCGAGCGTATTAGCTTTCCCTATTAACAGTGTCCCTCGCCATTAGGCGAAGCTACTCCGACTTCAGAGGTACTTGTAATTTACGTCCCCAATCAAAGACGGCAGGTCAACATTTTAGTCCAGCTGTCCGGTGTAGGGGTTGAACCCCTTATCTCTGCATCAGTAGAACAAATGTTTAAGAACACGCGGTCTTATCCATTCGGCCATGCGGACCTGCCCCAGCCAGATGATGATGATGCTGGTGTTGTGTGGTGGTCTCCGTGGTTGTCCATGTCAACATTTCCTGGTCATATTTCTAATCTCCCCAGACGGGAGAGTTCCACGAAGAAACAACAATAGACCCTGTTGATGATCTGGCCATAGGAGGATAGGAACTCCAGATTTCTACCTGCTGTTGGCAGTTTCATGATGTCTAGTTATGCTCAACGGACAAATCTGATCGAAGGAATTGGCGATGAAGTTCTTGTCGGGCTCGGGGCCCTTGTGGGAGGCCTCGTTGGAATGTTGATCTTTGTAAACCAGAGGTTACCGATGACGATGTGATGTTTTTGACATTTATCATTTTGTTTATATTTAATATTATATATTATTAATTATAATATTATATTTATCATTATTTAATTAATATTTCAGTGAGTTATTGATTGTGTTTGTCGTTAGAATAGGAACGGCTTCAACTGTATACCTTAATTAGCTAGTACTTAGCAGTCTAGTTAGATAACAACATGAAGATATTTCATTATTTGGTCGCTAGTGTGTCCCCGCCCACTGCGTGCCATATCCAACCTCTCCTTCTCAGTTTCAGGCTATAGGTTAAATTAAATTAAGTGCTTGGATCCCCTCATCAATTTCAATTCGTCGCCGTAGTAGTGATCCAGTTTTGTGCTGGTCTTGTAAAATTCTACTAATGTAAATGCATTTATAGGCATAGTCTTTGATCCACATATATAGAGCAGATATTAGAATAAATGGAAAAAGAAGAAGATAGATGCCAAAGTATCTAGTATCTATGATAGTTAATTCCATCCATCATGTGCCACGTCGATAAGCGTGGGCGGTCATGTTCTGTCATCTCACTCAATCACCAGAATCGTGGATAAGCTCCATGTTCCTGTCTCGATAATGTTACGTAGCCAAGCCATCCAGGTATTTACTGCTCGGTCTTTCCCTTGGTCTCTTCCCTTCGATCTTGCCACTTGTCACACCAAGTTCTCCAAATCATTTCTTCTCATAACATGCCCACAAAAATTTGACTGTCTACGACTAATGACTCTAATCAGTTTACTATCTTCTCTTGTCTCCTGTAGTACTTGTTCATTAGTTTTTCTGTCTGTCCATGGTGTTATTTGCATTTTCCTCAGAAACCACATTTCCACAGCCATCAGATGTTTTTCAGCTTGACTGCTCATTGTCCACGCTTCACATCCATACACAAGTACAGGTTCTATGTAGTACTTCAACACTGTTTTTCTCGTTTCAATGGATATATTTTTATTGGTCAGTATGTTTTTCATCTTGTAAAAAGCTACCTTCACAATGGCAATTCTTGTTCTAATCTCTTCAAGTCATCTCCCATCGGATGTTATGACTGTTCCGAGATAACTGTATCGATTAACTTGCTTAAGAATATGCCTATTTAGTCGACAAATCATCCACATTGCACATCGAACCATTCAGTAAACTAAAAAAAAGTGGAGAAATTTAAAGATAGATTTAAAAACAACTGCAAATCAAATGTAATTAATTAGTCATTCGAGTTACCTTATTACAACATCACCTCCTGCTCCCTGTTGAAACTAATGAATATACTGGTATATCGGATGAGATCCACACCTAAGACCCATGATAATGTGTCCACCTCATGTTGATTGTGTAAGAGAAAGTCCCACACTACCACAGCTGATTAGTATGACAGGTCTGTGATATGAATGCCAACCCTAGAACTATAAAACAAAACAGGGACACCCCAGATAGTTGAATTTATTGATAGAAAAGGAAACTATAAATGAATTGCTCATAATAATAATATCATTGGCTACAACGAAACCTGGCTATATGTTTTTAATACCATTGTATATTATTTTTTACTGATTTATACTGAGAATAAGCTGTGTATGTAAGATAATAGAAATTACCCAGCAAATATGGATATAAAGATAGGAGTAAAATGATGGTATATTTTGTTCCTTGATTGTTTAGCAATTGTTTTGTTGCTCGCTCGCTTTGAACTCAAGCGTAGTCCATACACACTACCTCTTGTAGTGCTGGACTGAATTGTACGTGTGGTTTAGCTTTACCTATTAACAGTGTCCCTCGCTATCAGGTGAACCCACTCCAACGTCAGAGGTAATTGTTTAACATATATACATATATGTCGTTGATACCATTGTATGTTGAGTTGAGTTAAGAACCGACATCACTGCACTCAGGACATTGCCTTATGTGCTCCGTCCCCTCATTCAACAGCCATCGAAGAGTCTTAACCCTTTACAGGACAGACGCTTGTCCATTTTTAAGCCCTGAATGGGCAAGATTTTTTCAGGTTCGGTAAAATTTTGGGTTGCGTTAGTAAAAACATCACAAATAAGGTGTTAGTCAACCAATTTTAGTTAAATAAACAACACAATGAAGGGAAAAGCATGCAGAATATGTTACTCACGTGATTGTTGTCGGTAATCCATATATGAACACAAATATTTACGAAATACAGCATATTGTTTGTGATTTTCCACCATCTATATGGCAATTTACAAACACATTTTCAGAATCATAATCACTTTGTTTAAAGTCCGACTCACGACTGCTAATGCAAAGTAACGCTTTTCACTGATATCTAGCTGCAATTAATAGTCAACTTCGTGCCATTTAATGTCATTTAAATTGAACCTAGCGAAATCTCGGCTATCACTTGAAGAATCGCCGAAATCCATTTTGAAAAACTAAGCGTAAAAACCCCGAAAACTTTCAAAAAAAGTCCGTAAAAGTCCGTTCAAATTCATAGTAGGTGCTTACAAATAGCGGCCACGTTGTCAAGCTATCGGTGAAAGCGAAAGTAGCCATCGGAAGTATCGGAAAGCAGAGAGATCGCGTTTTTACAATGCATAATAGTATCGGGCGGTTTGGGACGCTTCGCCCGTTTTACGGTATCGGACGTAAATGGCCGTTCCACTCTGTAAAGGGATAATACTAATTGTTCCCACCACTATCTGATTTAAAGTCCTCCTGGTCTTCCCTCTCAGTTTTGAGATTCTTCCAGAACCCCTACTGATCCCCTGCAATCTCATACTTTCCATATATGGATTCGCAATCTGTTCCCCCGCCTTCTCCATCTGGTCCCACAAATGCATGACCACCTTCCCCTTGTCCATAGGCAATCTACTACCAAGAGGTGCATTCCCTGCCAGCCTATCAACCTGTTCATTCCCCCGCACCTCCGCATGGCCAGGGCAAATTATCCATATATTTCTCACAATCTGTGACCTGTATATTATTTGTTACTGATTTAAACTGTGATACTTTTTCTGACTAGACCTCATATTTATGGCTCTGTGGTGAAGGGGTTACAGATGCAATTTGTAATCTCGCATATCACATTTTGATAAACAGCTGCAGGCGATTTGCCAGCAGACCGCCTTACGTTGGTTTTCATACAATGGTATGAGTACCGGTCATTCAGAAAGCAATGGCAAACTACTGAACGTACACTTGCCAAGACATCGAACAGCCAAAAAATTCTGAGGTCGACTGCGACATCCTGTAAATGATACGCAACTAACTTTTTTAAACACATTTACACTGTGATTAATCTCAGCAGACGAAGACAGGGGATTCATCCAGACAGCTTTGCCAATGTTGCCTCCACGAGAGAGATGCTTCAGCATGAGTCGGAGGGAGGTCGGAGTAGTCAGCGCACCAGGGCAAACCAGCGAAACAGTGGAGAACTGACTTGCCCAATTTGTCTGGGATCAGCCGTTTTTGCAGTGGAAACAAACTGCGGGCATGTGTATTGTGGTAACTTTTGATTTCAGTTGTTTTTTTTTTATTTTGTAACTAGAACAATCGGAGGAAAGAAGATATTTTCAAAGGGTCACAAATTGGGCATGCAGGCCTGTCTTACATTCAGCCCTTCCAACCATTCATCTTTTGTGCATCAGTTTTCTACTGTGCATGTTATATTCACGCAGAAAACAACATTGTCAAAGTTGTGAACATAAACAATGTATATTACCATATGCGGAGACACATAAGTACGTACATACATACACACATTCAAACATACATACATCATTTACACATGCATACATCGATTTTCTCTTCACCCATGATATTCTGTACATTTTCCTGAGAAACCAGATTTCCACTGATTATGATGATGATCCATTTATATAAGGCTTGGTTTTGTCAACGAATAAAAATGATGTCGATGTAGAACAAGAATATTTAGTTGAATACACAAGTATTCAAAGTCATTAACAGAAGATTATCCAACATTACAGTGACATAAATAAACTGTCCTTGTTTTATTTGAAAACTGTTGATTTCTTTGTAAAGTCAGTCAGTAAAGGAAAACTGTTGATTAATTTGTAAAGTTAGTCAGCAAAGGAAAACTTGATTACTTTGTAAAGTTAGTCAGTAAAGGAAAACTGTTGATTACTTTGTACATTCAGTCAGTAAAGGAAAACTGTTGACTACTTTGTAAAGTCAGTCAGTAAAGGATTCTATATACGTGCCTTGGGGCATATTGTGTCTCACTTGTAATAGACCAATCAGCATTTAGGGGTGATGGTTTGAATATCACACCAACCACCTGGAGGTCATCATGGGTGAATGGATAAGAGCGCTGGCTTTTAAACTTTGAGTGTGCTGATACTGTGGTAGTGGGTTCAATCCCTACACCAGTCAGATGGACTCAAATGTTGACTTGGGGATATAAATTACATGCAACTCATAAAGTCGCAGTGTGTTCGCCTGATGGTGAGGGACACTGATAAAAAGAAAAGCGAATCCACGCACAAAAATCAGTCTGGTACATTACCTAGTAGTAGAAAATAGTAGCACATGTGTGGACTACATTTGAGTTCAAAGCAGGCAACCACAAAACAAAACCAAAAAAAAAACACACACACCAGTCATCTTTAACTTCCAGAGACATTTCCTGGCACAAATTTTGTTAGCCTGGGTTCACCTGGGAGCCGAAGTTAGATTTGAAAATCTGCCTTGATGCGAATTTGAACCTATGGCATGCTGGCAGCCAAGTGTGCCAGTCACTGCACTACCATTGGTGACTAAGACTTGTCTTGAATTATCTTTCTAACTGTATGAAATTTAGTGCTGGCAGCGGCTTGTTGTGATGAACGAATTAAACGTTGTGCTTGTGTTAGCATACTTAATTTATTTGTGGTTTTGTTTCTATCAAGAGGTTTACCAATAATTAATGCTGTAATATGTTAAAATGCAAATAATACCATGGACAGACAGAAAAACCAATGAGCAAGTCCTTCAAGAAACAAATGAAGATCATAAACTGATTAGAGACATTAAACGTAGACAGTCAAAATTTTTTGGGCATGTTATGAGAAGAAATGAATTGGAGAACTTGGTGACAACTGGCAAGATCGAAGGGAGGAGACCAAAGGGAAGACCAAGAAGTAAATACCTGGATGGCTTGGCCACATGGCATGGTCGAGACAGAAATATAGAGCTGATCCACGACTCTGGTGATCGAGTGAGATGGCAAAACATGACCTCCCACACTTATTGGCATGGCACATGATGGATAGATGGAATTTGTTAAACTGGCAACATATTTCTTCCTGTTAGATTTGACAACTGATGATGGCTTATGACTGCTTCTTCTCCTTCATTCCTCTTTAAAGAGTAGTGTGTCACACTTGTCTGTGCAACTCAAACATCAGTGTGTTCACCTCGGCATGCATTTCTGTTAGGCGTGCTTCCATCAAATGCAACGTGCTGTATCTACTTGTGAGTAATTTTTCTGCCCTAACAAATTGCCAGGTCATGGGTTTTGTGGCCTACTCTTTATGATTTTCCAACTGCCACGGAATTCGTAACATGCACATGGAACCTCAGGTGTTTTTGTCCTTGTCTGAGAAGACTCAAAATCTGATATCACTACCCAAGAGAGCTGGAAAACATGTGATATCATTGGATATGAGTGGATCTTGGCAAAATATTCTGCGCTAAGCTGAGACTGAATCCAGCATCATCCGAGACAGAGGCAAGCACTGTAACCTCTCGCCCACGGCTCCCCAGTTATCGTTCTGACTGTATGAAGTTTGCCATTGTCTGTGGCTTGTGGTCACAGACGAGTTAAACATGATGCTTATGTTGTTGACATATAGATTACCCATGACACAGCTTGTATTATTTATGAAATCATGATGTTGACTACTTCTGGTGTAACTCTCACAGGACGCTGTATAGTCACCTACTGGCAGCATCAGTCAGTCCTGGGACCAGTCAGGTGCCCTTCCTGTAGGACTCAGGTTAGCCAGCGCCAGGAGTTTCCGCAAGTTTCAGTGTTTGTTTTTGGGCATCTATTATGTTCCTTCCCAGGGGGCATTCTTCGGCTGCCGTGGAGTGGGTTAAACTGCACTAAAAATAGTGTCATGAGAGCAGTCGGATGCCCATATTCATCATCTTGTTGAATGAGGGAAAAATTGGCCACCTGTTCCTCCGTGCACTTAGCCTGCTAAAGGTTATGACCCAATCACATCACACAACCATAGCAGTTCCTGTCTCCGGGGTGAAGTGGTCAGGCCGTCTGCCTTGTGCTCTGAAGGTTGTGGGTTCGATTCCAGGCTACATCTTTCGGTTAACGAGTGAATTTTTCTCGGAGACTCCTGGGGGTCATCACTGGAGCTATGGAGTTTGTGCTTTGTGCGACGCTTTCCCCAGACTGCCCTGCGGAAAGAAACTGAGCCACATGGGATAAAACCCGGTGCAATGAAGTTGATCCTTTAGAATTTTAAGACATTCTCTAAGTTCCTTTAGAGAGTTAGAAACTCTCTTCTTTAAACTACAGGGAATCATGATGGTTCAGTGTCTAGCTCACTTGCATGTCAACCTGGAGGGCATGAGTTTGATTTTTCATCAAGACAGATTTATAAAACATGGACTCGTGCATTGACACTGTCTAGAATAGATGCCAGGAAATGTCTTGTAATGTAAACATGGCCAGTTACCACGTCACCCTTCAAGTGTTGATTGGTCTGTACAAATATGGGGGCTGACTGACTGACTGGCACCTGGCCGTCTTGACAGACGATAGTTTGTAAAATGGAGTTATACCTCTCCATAACACAAAGTCTGGGCTGAATTTAGAGACCATGTGTTGCTCATGCAGCTTGATCCCTCTCTCGGCCTGTCTAGTTTACTCCAGAGGAAAGGTAACATCAATACATCTGGAACAAGACAAGCTGTAGAAACTGCCGGATCAGCAAAGCAATACTCTGTCTGCCTGTCGGAGCTTCCATCCTAGACCAGGTGCCGACCAAGGCTTAGGGCCTGGTCTGCCCTGCCATGATATTTAGTCTTTAGGTTGCATTTTCTCGCACTAGGGTAAGGCTTGTACCCTCCCAAATGCACTCCTCTGCAAATATAGGGCTAGCACCATATATAATCAGTATTCCTCAATACATGGTAAAGGGCCCTAATGTTTCAACTACTGCGCAGTTTTAACTTAACACTCAGTTACATGGGAATCCGTGGCACCTCAGCCCTCATGATGCTCACATAGAACCTGTATGTGAGATCCACATGTGGCAACACATAGACAGATGTGTAATGTGGAGAATAAAACCCCCAGGCAGCTCATAGGCATGTCCTAATTTGTGACCCTTTGAAAATAAAGATTGTTCATTCATTCACTAATCGGCTCAGAGTGTGATTATATCTAAGTGTATTAGTACTCGGATATCTGGTAGAGGTGTAACTCTTCAAGAGAAGGCTCTTGTTCACCATACACTTGCCATCACCCTTTATAAAAAGTAAAAGGACCCTTGTTTACACAATTTGAACTGTATTAGGTATATAGTTGAATCCCAGATGTTATACAACAAACTGAGTTTAGTTGAGCTAAGAATCAACATTACTGCACTCAGGATATTCCCATACGCGCTTTGTCTCCTTGTTCAACAGCCAGCGAAGAGTCATACTACTAATCGTTCCCACCGCTATCTAATTGAAAGTTCTTCTAGCCTTCCCTCTCAGTTTTGAGATTCTTCCAGAACCCCTGCTGATCCCCTGCAATATAATTCTTTCCTCATACAGGTTCTCAATCTGTTCCCCTGCCTTCCCATTGGCACTCGACCACCTCTCCCCTATCCATAGGTATGTTCTAGAAGAATCGGCACTCAAGGTGTGATGTAGTCATTACCACACTGGCTGCCTTTACTTCCCAGGACATTTCCTGGTGCCCTTGTTAGGCTGGGTAACCTGGGAGACCAGGTCAGTTGTAAGAATCGACCTTGATCTGAATTCGAACCCGTGACCACCAGGGTGGCAGGCAAGGAATCATCCTGTATGTAACAAGTTATATACTGAGACTGGTTGAGGGCAGCATTGTGATGTTTAACTCTCGACTTGGTTAGTTAGTTGCATTTCCTTTACAGGACTTAGCAGTCAACCCTGGCATTTTTTTTGCTGTTCGTGATTCCTGGGCAAGTTTACTTTCAGTAGTTTGCCATTACTTTCTAAATGACCAGCACTCATACCATTTAATAAAAACCAATGCTAGGCGGTCTGCTTCCAAATCGCCCACAGCTGTGTTTCGAACACGGTATGCAGGATTATGAACTGCGTCTATAACCCACTCGCCACAGAGCCGGCCTCGACAGGGAATTATGAAACTGCACACCACATTATGTGCCTTGGGCCTATAAATTTTCTATTAGAAGTAAATGTTCTTATTGTTGAAACATTTGCCAAGACAGCCAGCTGTCAATTACGTTTGCTAGTTTCTTGCACTTATCTGAGAAACCTAGGCACTGAGGCATATGTCCTACGTGAAAATAAAAGGACTCTACATGCCTGCCAGCCCCATATACACGTGGACCAATCGGATCTTGAGGGGCGATGTGGTCAGTACACCACCAGTCACCTGGACTTCGCAAGACATTTTTTGGTGCTTATTTTAGGCTCTGTCAATCTGAGAGAGGCGGATCTGTGGTGCTTATATTAAGGCTCTGTCACTCTGAGAGAAGCAGATCTGCAGTGCTTATTTTAGGCTCTGTCACTCTGAGAGAAGCAGATCTGTGGTGCTTATTTTAGGCTCTGTCAATCTGAGATAGGCGGATCTGTGGTGCTTATATTAAGGCTCTGTCACTCTGAGAGAAGCAGATCTGCAGTGCTTATTTTAGGCTCTGTCACTCTAAGAGAAGCAGATCTGTGGTGCTTATTTTAGGTTCTGTCAATCTGGGAGAGGCGCATCTGTGGTGCTTATATAGGCTCTGTCAATCTGGGAGAGGTGGATCTGTGGTGAAGGGATTACAGACACAGCTCGTAATCCCACATGTCATTTTCGAAACACAGCTGTGGGCCATGTGGCAGCAGGCTGCCTTGCATTGGTTTTTATTAAATGGTATGAGTGCCAGTTATTCAGAAAGTAATGGCAAACTACTGAACGTAAATTGCCAAGAAATCACAAACAGCCAAAAAATGCTGGGATTGACTGTGACATCCTGTAAAGGATAATCAACTAACTTTTTTTTAAACTAACAAACTGGGGGGTAAAGGTCAATTTTTAAAATCTGCCTCAATGGATTTTCAAACATGGCCACCGAGCCTGCAGGCAAGCATGCTACCCACTGCTCCACTGTGACTCCGACTTGTCCAGATGGCAGCCATAAAATACAAGAACCCTGTCGGACTGGTATATGCAGCTGCAGCTGGTGTTTGTCCATCAAGAATGATAATAACCATTCACTTCATCCAGTGGGGTTGAAAATTTGGAGCCGTGAGTTCTAAGATGGCTGGCAAGGTCTATTTTGGTTCGAAATGTTAATGACTTGAGTGATGAATTGGATTAAAGTGAGGAAGAGTTGCGCAAATCGTCAAGCACACTCTCTCGCATGAGTCCATCTGAATCCAGTGGCAAGACAAGTCAACACAACTGGAGACAAATACAGGTACAGTGGATGACCAGGGCGCTCTACATGCCTTGCTGTGCTCATTACGCTCCACAACACTTTGCAGGTAAATGCCATCTTGCCCGTTGAATCATCGATGATTTCTTCCGTGCAGTCTGCCGAATCCTGTTTTCACATGCTGGGAAGGCATACCCTAGTTCACCAATTGGTTTGACACCAAATCGGTTACCCTGGCCTTGTTTTGCCGGCCTGTCACAGCCGTTGTCCAGGGGGTGGCCGCTGCTAAGTGATCATTGAAGCATGTCCTCTAGGACTGTTAGAGCATGAAGTAATCGAGACACAGCATATCTTGTACAGCTGAGCTGAAGCAGAAACTAATTGGTGATAAGAGAAGCCTGGACCGGACAGTGAAATGATATATCAAAAGGAGAAAATTACCATGACAGTCCCTTGTACTAGAGTCATGCTCATGGGTGAGCATCTCTTCTAAAAAATGGGTTATTTTTTATAGGGGTTTGTGGTGGTGTGGTAGCTAGACACTCAATTAGGGTTTCAGGCCTCCAGGTGGGCAGTTGTATTTTTCTTGATCAAAAGTCTGATGTTTTTTTAACAGACCTCATACAGTAGTTGTTGTGTCAGCAATAACCAACTAGATTCTGCACATTCAGTAATTGTTGTGTCAGTAATAACCAACTAGATTATCCACATACAGAAGTTGTAAATGTAACAACCATCTAGTTCTGCACATACAGTATTTATTCATTCAGTAATAACCATCTAGTTCTGCACATACAGTGGTTGTTCACTCAGTAATAACCATCTAGTTCTGCACATACAGCAGTTGTTCACTCAGTAATAACCATCTAGCTCTGCACATACAGTGGTTGTTCACTCAGTAATAACCATCTAGTTCTGCACATACAGCAGTTGTTCACTCTGTAATAACCATCAAGTTCTGCACACGCAGGTGTCTCTGCTTCTGTTGAACTTCACTTCACAAGAGCACGCTGTAGAATCAGAAGAGAGGCGGGAGATTATTGAGAAAGTGAACCAGTACAACCGCAGGTTCTCCGGAGAGCCTAGATCGGTAAGTTGTCCTGGTGTTGTGTATGTTTGGTTATCTCCCTTCCAGTGTCTTCATTTCATAGTGAAGGCTAATGAATGATTCTTAAAAAAGGAGAGTCTGGCATATGAAGCTATGACCTCCAGCTTGAGGATGGAAGTGGGAGCAGTCACAGCAGCATTCTGTTAGTTAGAGGAGACCACTGCAACACACATTGTATTCATTACAGACCCATGGAGTTTTCTTGGACTGATTTTGTTTTAGATCAATAAGTCACTGCCTCGAGGACGTCTGGTCTGACAGGCAAATAGATGAAACGCAACAGGTAAATAGCATTGTTGTCACTTAACTCTATAGACTTGACCAACTTTCTCAACTAGTGAAGTATATCTAATAGAAGAAACAAGGCTGGAAGACAAATAATGTTGCAATCACAATGGCTCTATAGGCTTGACTGACTTGTTCACTTTGGAAATCATTGTGGAATAAATCAAAATGGCAGCAGTGGCGTGAAAACAAGTTAAGTTATTAGATCCATTTGGCAGGGTTAGTGTTGTCTCCAGGGGCGAAGCTGATAATGATATGAACACAGCCAGACAAAAGTTGTATGCCTGCTATGTGTATGTCCACTAAGTGAAGGACTGATACAAGTGGGAAGATTACATCAAGAGATGGACAAACATCAGTCTGACAGAATGTACAATCAAAACGAGAGACAGATAGTATTGGAGATCCATTGTAGTCAATTGTCATTGTGGAGATGGCACCTGATTTACTGATTGAAGTGAAGGAAAGACAGCCGCCAATCTTCCCCACATTCAGGCCTACCAAACAAGATGGTTCTAGCACATTGTAGACTCACAGAAAGCACCTGTTTGTTTCTTTCTTTCTTTCTTTGTTTTTGAGATGATTTGATTGCTTGGTTAAAACATGTCTTACATGCTGGAAAGTTAAAATTTGTAAATGAGATTTTTGTATGCATTTGTTTTTTCAGTTTAAGGAATATTTACAAGACCTGCCAACTCTGCTGCGGTATGCCTTTCATGAGTTTTTCAGCCTCGGTGGCCTGATGTGGATGTTTAGGTTTAGAATCGGCATTTTAGTTCTTGCAGCATTGTTGTACTTGATCTCCCCACTGGACATTCTCCCTGAGGGTGCCTTAGGAATTGTTGGATTTCTAGATGATATTTTTATTATTCTACTAGCGGCAATTTATATAAGTATTATCTATAGACAGGTTGTAGCTTCAAGAGGGGCTTAAGAAAGATGTAATTATTGTGTGATTTTTCTAGATATGTATTTGGCTATTTCAAAGACATACTGGGAACAGAACTGCTTCTACAAGTAGTTGCACTTTTGTATAATGGTTGCTTAACTCTGAAAGATGTATGCTTATGTCCCTTATTTTGTTCAGGATTATTTGCCCTTTAGCTTTTTTCAACCCCAGAAGACTGCAGCCTAATGAAGTTAATAACCACACATAATAGTATCTATTTCATAGAGGCAACATGTTCTTCATAAAACATAACACTCTTTTGCATGTTAAAGATATCTACTCTTATTTATTTAGTGTGTACAGACTAATGTAGAAGACACATACAATATCTGCTTGAATACATAGCTTCACTACATCAAAGAGCTGTAGGTGAGTAGTCAGTTTAGTCTCACTTGTTTTGTCTGCTTGAGTATATAGTTTTCTACATCAAAGTTCTGTGGCTGAGTAGTTAGAGTCTCAGTTGTGTTGTCTGTTTGATTATGTAGTTTTGCTACATACAAGTTCTGTGGTTGAGTAGTTAAGAGTCTCACTTGTGAATATCTACTTGAATATGTAGTTTCATCCTTGTGTTGTCTATTTGAATATTTAGTTCACACTACATCTGAGTATTGTAGTCGAGTAGTTAGGGTTCCACTTGTGAATATCCGCCTTCATATGTAGCTTCACTCCAACATACTGCAGTTGCATATTCAAGATATGTTATCACTTACGAATATCTGCTTTAATATATAGTTTCACTGCATTAAATTTACCATGTGGTTGTCATCTGCCTGGAGCAGAAGTGCATTCCATCATATCTGTTTAATTCACATTAGACTCCCTCAAAAGTCCAATTTTAAAAGTCAAAAACACATTTAATACTCAACAGAACAAGTTTTATTTTCAAGTTTTTAACGGGGCCGAAAAGAGTTAATAGTCATATCAACTCCATATCTGCATAACCTCAGCTGACACTGCTGTTGCCGCTAGGAAACATCCAACCACATCCTCATCAAATACCATGTCCTTTCGGTTCTAAGAATGTAAAGGACCCATTTACTTGCCTTGCCTTAAGGCATGTAGGGTAGTGCCATCTTATGTAATCATGTGCCACATCTGGTAGTGCCATCTTATGTAATCAGGTGCCATATCTGGTAGTGCCATCTTATGTAACCATGTGCCATATCTGGTAGTACCATTTTATGTAATCATGTGCCATATTTGGTAGTGCAATCTTATGTAATCATGTGCCATATCTGATAGTGCCATCTTATGTAATCAGGTGTCATGTCTGATAGTGCCATCTTATGTAATCAGGTGCCATATCTGGTAGTGCCATTTTATGTAATCAGGTGCCATATCTGGTAGTGCCATTTTATGTAATCATATGCCATATCTGGTGGTGCCATATTCTTTATAGCACGACCCGCACTCCAGGTATGGTGTAGTCATCCTTCAGTTCCCTAGACATTTCCTGTTACCCATTTTAGAATGGATTGACCTGGAACCCAAATTTCTTTGAAAAACTTGGCACAATGTGAATTCAAACCCAAGACCATTGACCTGACAGGCAAGCTTCTAACCACTATGCTAGCATGGCTCTATACTTTCAGATGATGGAAAAAAGACCTACTATGGTTGTTTACAACTGCTGGTTCTGTGAGTCTCTAGATGAGCTGTAGCAAGCCAACAGTTTCATAGGCATGGTATTTGGTTGCCAAGATTCTGCACAATACTGTATGTGTGGAATCTAGTTGGTTATTACTGACACAACAATCACTGTATGTGCAGAATCTAGTTGGTTATTACTGACACAACAATCACTGTATGTGCGGAATCTAGTTGGTTATTACTGACATAACAATCACTGTATGTGCGGAATCTAGTTGGTTATTACTGACACAACAATCACTGTATGTGCGGAATCTAGTTGGTTATTACTGACATAACAATCACTGTATGTGCGGAATCTAGTTGGTTATTACATTCATAACTACCTCTGTATGTGTAAAACTAGCTGGTTATTGCGGACACAACAGCTACTGTATGTGCAGAACTAGATGGTTATTGCTGACATAGCACCTACTGTACATGCAGAATCTACTTGATTATTACAAACACAACAACCACTGTATGTGCAGAATCTACTTGGTTATTGCTGACACAAATACTGTATATGCAGAATCTACTTGGTTATTGCTGACACAACAACTACTGTATGTGCAGAATCTAGTTGGTTAGATGACAGCAGCAGACATACTGATTTCTTTGTTGTTGAGAAAATAGGGAGCTTGCCTGCAAGTAACTCTTGTCTTCTTCATTGTCTATTACAAAGAAGATCACATATGCATTGTCAAATGTGCAACCAAGGAGAACCTGCTCCTCAACTGATATATGCCATGGGATGGTTAATCGCTTTAAGCCACTTCCCTTGTTTGCCATGGGCTTACATATTGCCAAAATGTCATTGGGTTAAAAAAAATCATTTCTGCTACCATATTAAACAACTGTTTAAGTCAAAACTGTGACATTTTTAGCCATCCATATTTGTTTGATCCAGACCTACAGTTTCTTTGGCACTGAATTAGTTAAATCTGTGCAAATTAACTCAGTGTTGTAACAGTTATTGCTTGCCTGCAAGTAGTTCTTGTGCTCTTCATTGTTTGTCTATTACAAAGAAGATCATATTTGCATTGTAAAATCTGCACCAATGAAGAGCCAGCTCCAGAATTAGAGTAAATTAACTTATGTATTTATAACAACTATGAACAAAAAACACTTTGTGATGTGATACCAATGTTTATATATCAAAGTGCATGCCACTTCAAGTGATGTCCAGAGTTAAAGCAAACATGTATATTTTTAAACAAATGCCAGAAAAGTGCCATAGTTTTTATGCCCCTAAACCTTTTTTTATATCTGTGTTAACTGCAGTATCATCAATGTGCCATTGCCTTTATTTCCTAAAATTTTCTAAATCTGTGTTAACTATATTATTTAAATGCTTGGAATTTTTATTGTCCTCCTATATTTTGTTGCTTGAAGAGTTTAAGTTTATTTATATTTTAAATTATAAATTTGTGTCATTATAAACATAAGTTAGTTGCATGTTTTTTGCAGGACGTCACAGTCAACCCCAGATTGTTTTGGCTGTTTGAGATCTTTAGGCAGTTTAATGTTCAGTAGTTTGCCATTGCTCAGTGAACGGCTGACGCTCATGCCATTATGAAAATCAGCGCAAAGCGGTCTTCTTCCAAATCACCTCTAACTGGCTTTGAATCCAGTATATCAGGATTGTGAAACTGTTTGCCACCTCTAAGCCACAGGCGGTGATATTTGTGCCATGAACTATACCACTGTTGTGGTATACTGTTAGTTGGTAGTCTAGTTATGTGGCCAAACCATTTTAACTTGCTGTTTTCCGATGAAATCTAGCACTGCTATAACCCCCACTTTAGACCTGATTTCTTTATGTCTGATTTTTTTCTCTTCTTGATACTTTGAGTATTCTTCTGAGGAATTTGATTTCTGTTGTGATTTTTCTTTTGTCTTTTTCTGTGTCTATATCCATTTGGGTCAGTCCAATTATGCTTCTTAATTTGTCTACGAGCAATATGAAAATCCCCTGCCTGTTTGCTAGACCAGTCGCAGGTTTAGGACAGAAAAATCTTACCACAACAGGCAATGATGTACAGACCAAATGAATCAGAAACAAAGGCCGACCACATAAACGATGGCTAGAGGGAATAGCAGACTCCATGGGAATCTTGACATATGAAACATAAACGGGCACTCTCCTGCTGTGTATGTTTCACCTAGACACCGCAAGCTACAAGAGGAACAAGATGAGATGAACTATACCTCATACAGCACCTGGGGTGTACAAAGTTAACATAGGAAGGGACTTCACACGAGGAAAAAACCTTCAGTTTGCTGTAGAAATGTGTAACACTGCCATTGTCAGGAAAGTTGGTCTGCTTGAATGTAATTAGTTAGTTGCATATACTTTACAGCACATTGTAGTCAACTCCAGTATTTTTTGGTTTGTGATTTCTTGGCAGGTTTACGCTCAGAAGTTTGCCATTGTTTTCCAAATTACCAGCCCTCATACCATTTTATAAAATAACCAACACAAGGCGGTTTGTTACCTCATCACCCACAGCTGTGTTTCGAACGTGGTATGTGGGATTGTGTCCGTAAGCCCTCGCCACAGAGCCGACGTGAATGTAGTAGTTTCACTATATCACATTTATGTGATTGAGTAGTTTGAGTTTTCCTTGCCAATATATGTTTGAATATGTAGTTTATATGTAGTTCAGACCAAAGTTGTTTGCTAGGGGTGGTAAGAGTGCCCTACAGGTGACATCATGGTGCAGATGAGCTGCATGACATCTGAGCAGGAGTATAAATGATGACTCCTAGAGATGACATGCCCTGCAGGTGACATCATGGTGCAGATGAGCTGCATGACATCTGAGCAGGAGTATAAATGATGACTCCTAGAGATGACATGCATCCTTAGTAACTGTGACAGTATGCTACCTGTTGGACAATTGTAACATTCTTAGCAACTTTGACAGTATGATGCCATGTTCAAGACACTCGTAACACCCTTATCAGTAGCACTGCCAGCTTACATGACTCCGGCACAATGTATTATATTTTAATTGCAGATTTTTGGTTTTCATTTGAAACTCACCTTGTTATTTTTTATATGAGTATGACCAGTTGTGCTGCCACCTAACTCTGAAAGATTTATATTTATTTTTTATAGTTGATGAAAGTGCAAATAATAGGTTCCACAGTTTATTGCCTGGTATATTTTGCTGCATCTCTTCAGGTGCATGCTGCAGAAATCAATTATCATAAAATAAAACAAACAATGAACCCTTAAAGCTGAAGTACAGATCACGGTTCAGTGGTGATTTTGAATTTGCTGTTCGTGTCATTTTCTTTACAAAGTGCGGGGTTATCCATTCATATTGCAGCTGCTTCAGCAAATCTTAGCACTCGTCCTTTTTATGTATTGTACATCATGTGGAATCAATTGTCTTTATCAATAACATGACCTGAGTTCAGCAGATGGTATGCAGTGGTAGATGTGGGTACATTTATGTTTCTTTGCCCTCTTGGATTACCAGAATATTTTTTTATTAGTTTGTACATTCAGTGCAGGACGAGAAGCTGCAAAATATGTCAGGCAATAAATTATGCGTGTATTGTTTGTGTCTTTGTTATTTAAATTCACAAGGGGAAAACATTGTTTTTGAATTATACATTTGATAACTCCTTCATTGTATTCATTTATGTTTCTTTATTTTCTGTTTGATTTGCTCTCCCTTGCAAAGTTGCGGAAGACTATTGGTCAGCGCACCTCATAAAATGTTAATCTATTAAACGTAACTTACGTAGTGTAGCATACCCATTTTTATATCAACTACGAGGTGATTGCTGTATTTTTTCTTTATTTTGTGCCATCAAAAAGAGATATATCTGGTAGTGCTATTTTATTTAATCATCATGTACCATTTTATGTAATAATCATGTATTATATCTAGTAGTGCCATTTTATGTAATCATCATGTGCCATATCTAGTAATACTATTTTATTTAATCATGTGCCATTTTATGTAATCATCATCTGCCATATCTGGTAGTTATATTTTATGTATTCATGTGCCATATCTAGTGCTATTTTGTCTTATTATCATATGTCATTTCTAGTAGTGCAATTGTATGTAATTATCATATACCATATTTAGGAGTGTTTTATGTAATCATGTGCCATTTTATGTAATCATGTGTCATATATGGTAGTGCTATTTTATTTAATCATTATGCGCCATATCTGGTAGTGCTATTTTATGTACTCATATGCCATATCTGGTAGTGCCATTTTATGTAATCATTTGCTGTATCTGATAGTGCTATTTTATTTAATTATCATATGCCATATCTGGTAGTGCCATTTTTATGTAATCATATGCCATATCTGGTAATGCCATTTTATGTAACCATGTCCCATATGTGGTAGTGCTATTTTATTTAATCATCATGTGTCATATCTGATAGTGCCATTTTATGTTATCATCATACGCCATATCTGGAAGAGCTTTTTTTTTTTAATCACCATGTGCCGTATTTTATTGTGCCATTTTATTTAATTACCATGTGCCATTTTAGACAGCCCGTTTATTTGCCTCCTTACTAAGTGACTGGCCTATGTACACACCTTGAGATGTGGTGCTGGCCACATATTTGTATCATCCAATCAGCACTCGACAAGTGGTGTGGTTAATATCAATTCAACCACCTTTATTTCCCAGGACTTTTATTTGCTACCCAATTTAGGCTTGGTTGACATGGAAGCTCCAGAAATGCTTTCAACAGTATGAAATCAGTATTAACATCTAGAGAGATTAACAACGCATTAAAAATGAGAATTGTCAAATGTTACGTATATTTTTTTTTAATGTTGCATATCCCTGCAGGACGTTGCAGTCACCACCAGCATTTTTCAGCTGCTGTTGATTTACTATGCAAGATTTTACATTCAGTAGTTTTAATAAACACTATTGTATGGCTCGGAAGCTTGGACATTGGACAAGCAACTAGAAAGTCGATTAGAGGCCCTGGAGATGTGGATATACAGAAGAATATGTCTTATTTCATGACAACAGAAACATTCAAATACATGGGTTATAGAAATACTGGGAATGAAAAGAGAGTTGATGAAAGAAATAAAAAAGAGGCAAGTGTATAATTTGGTCACGTTAAAAGACATAACACTCCTATGAAAACCATACTGGAAGGCAAGGTTGAGGCCAAGCGAGCAAGAGGTAGACAATGATACAAGTGGGAAGATAACATCAAGAGATGGACGAACATCAGTCTGACGGAATGTAGAGTCAAGGCGAGAGACAGACAGTGTTGGAGATCCATTGCAGCCAACCTTCATTGTGGAGATGGCACCTGATAGATTGATTGACATGAAAGCTCAGTTCATTTTAAAACTCAGTGAGGATTCGAACACATAACTACGAGGTTGTCAGGTAAGCTTCCATTTTTTTTGCTATCAATAACTATGCTGTTGTCAGTACTTCTCTTGGAGTCATTGTGACGCACAAGCCCGTTTACGACTACAGGTTGGAGAAGAGGTAATACACAGACTAGTCGTTGCAGAACCTTTGAGGACAGTCAAGCAGCACACAAGGAGAAGAAAGAAGTAGAGACTAGTGGACACACTAGACAACAACAAAATTAAAAGATATAAATACTAAGCCATGAATCTTCGATGCAAGGCCAATTTGACACCCTGAAAAAGATGTCATCATTTAGGGTGGGTCTGTCTTTTTATATCTAACCATTATTTCATTCTTCTACTTCTTTGATCACCAATCAATACTTGTGAATTTGAATAATGAAGACATGAACAATAGATTGTACAATCTATAGCCTGGCATATTTTGCTGTATGTCATCAGATACATACTGCAAAATTCACACAACATAAAGTAAAGTAACTAGATAAATCATAAATCCTTCAAGATGAAATGTACACATATTTGCACAGTAATTTCAACTGTCTACCACGGTAATTTTAAGCTGACTTTGATGTCTTTCCGTTTGCACAGAACTGGCCTTCTCAGATTAATCATAATGGCTTCTGCGATCTTTAACAAGCGACTATTCTGTGTGTTAAACTACATGCGAAACGCATTGTCTCTATCAATCACTTGACCAGTTTCTAAAATGTGCCGTCCAATCGATGACGTAGGAGGTTTGTGGTGTGTCTGCTTGGCCAGGTTCCCATCATCTTTGTGTATTGTCTTGTCAATCCAGTTGGGTATATATTCGACCATCCTGTTGTTTAACTGCCGCTCTGTTCTGCCGATGTAGGTAGACTGGCACCTGCATGTGAATTGGTAAATGCACTTGTGAATTTATTTGTGTGACACAGAAAAATTTTCTTTATCTGATTAGCTAAATCTTGTCTGTTGTTTGTGAAAGCAAGGTTAATATTTTTCAATGTAGTATTCACACTAGTTAGTTGTCTAGCAACCCTTTGTTCAAGCTTGATACTCTTTGTCCTTTTGCTGATGGTTTCCAGTATTGCATCAATACTTGTCATGCAAAACACTGTACATCTATTCTGATATGAGTAAATATAACTACAGCCATATGGTATGTGTTCGTGTTTATTTTTTTTTTTACTGAGACATTCACTAACTTTCAGGGTTAACATTTGTGATTGCTCCGTGTGAAGTACTGCCATTGCTGTCATCGGTTGGTATTTCTAGGCAGAACTCACAAAGAAGAGGCCGGCAACGTAAACGATCGACAGAGGGAATAGCAGAGTCCATAGGAATCTCAATACAAGAAGCCCATGAACGGGCACTCTCCCGCTGTTTATGCTTCACCTCGATACTGCAAGTTACAAGATGGGATGATGACACTCACAAAGTATGATGAGAAAGGTGAAGACATGCATGCATCGGAAAGTGCAGCAAGCTTCCATGTAAAAATCAAATATGGAGAGTGTTGGATTTTCTTTCCCAGGACATGTTGGTGTGGTGGGAAACAAGCAGGCAGACAGATTGGCCGGGTCTGCACCTCTTAGTGGGTTATTGGTGCATTATAAGGCCGATGTGATCGGCACCCTTTATTATCATGTGTAAAGTGCAGAAGAATGGGTAAATCATCACTTTTTTCGTATATCCTTTCAGGACATCGTTGTCAACACCAGCATTTTACTGCTGTTGTTGATTTCTTGGCAAGACTACGCTCAGTAGTTTGCCATTGCTTTCTGAGCGGCCGGCTCACTTATCTCGATAGTTACCAACGCGGCGAGAATCGCTATCAATTCTCGCGCGCTGCGTTACCCCACGTGGACAACAGGATTACGAAGAAAGTCGTTTAACTCCTAGGCCAGGAAGACCAAATCATCACTGCTTGGAGAGAATGCTGCTGCTGGGAGTCACCAGAGGATCTGGTCGTGACACTCAAAACAAGGAAAGGTCAGACGGACACATAATCAGACTGCTACTGGTACCTTAGTATTGGGACTCTTCGCTGGCTGTAGAAGATGAGGACGGAGCATAATGGGAATGCCCGAGTGCTGTAATGTTGGTTCTGGACTCAACTCATCTCGGCAGAATTTAGCAGACTCAGATCACCCAAGTTCAATGCAGGATATATCGATCCCAGAGTGTCTCTTCACTTAATGGGTCTCAGGGACGTTTACATCTGTAGGCTTTAGGGAGGGTTCGATAGCATTACCATCAGGCCGGCATGCGTGCTGGGCGCTGTGCTACCAGAGCGACCAAAACAGCCAGTGAGACCAGTAAATGTGACTTTGATAGTTGGAAAACAACATGGTAGCATCAAGAAACATGATGTGACATTAAGAAAACAGCATGATTGAATGATCACATCAAAAATCTGACGTGGTAGAAAATATAATGATATCAAGAAAGATGACATGACAGAAAACAGCATCATAGCATTAAGAAACCTGATGTGACATTAAGAAAACAGCATGATTGAATGATCACATCAGAAATCTGACGTGACAGAAAATAACATCATAGAATGATATCAAGAAATATGACATGACAGAAAATAGCATGATAGAATTATCACATCTAGAAGTATGACATAACAGTAAGAAAACAGCATGAAAAAATTATTGCATCAATAAATCTGACATGAGTAAGAAAACAGCATGATAGAATAATAGCATCAATAAATGGGACATGACACTAAGAAAACAGCATGTTAAAATAACATCGAGAAATATGCCGTGAGAGTAAGAAAACAGCATGACATAATAATGACATCAAGAAATCAGACATAACAGTAAAATAATAGAATGATAACATCAAGAAAGCTGACATGATAGTAAGAAAAAAGAATAGGCTGACATCAAGATATTTGTACAATCAAAGAAAACAATGTTTTGAGACATCAGCAAAACGACTACTTTAAATATCCTTTAACCAGACAAAAACAATCAAATGCAAAAGTTCTAGACTAACTGGGTATGAAAAGAGAGTTGCTGAAAGAATAAAAAAAAGAGGCAAACAAAAAAAAGTTAAATATTTCGGCCACTTTAAAAGACACAAAACTTATAAAAACCTTACTGGAGGGTAAGGTTGAAGGCAAGCGTTAGACAATGATACAAATGGGAAGATAACATCAAGAGATGGACAAACATCAATCTGACAGAATGTGCTGTCGGGACAAGAGACCGGCAACCTTCATTGTGGAGATGGCACGTGATTTATTTATTTAACCAGACAAAATAAAATATGAAGTTGAAAATCAAGCTCGCAAGAAACATATATATCATAATTATAACCCGGAATGGTTGGCGGGATATTGATGGAAAATAAGAACGAAAGCAAAGGGTGCCTCTTAGTGTACACGAGAAGAACAACCCACATATGTGTGCACGCAACGCCCGCGAAAGTTGTGTAAACATCGTATTAAAGCAATGAGGTTGAGGAACGAACATTACAGCCATACACCAATCGTTACCAGTTTAAAAACAGCCTCCCATTATATAGCGGTATAAGGAATGAATCACCAAGAATCGAGAAGTAGACGGTAAGCTTTAATAGAACAGGACCACAAGTGCGTTCACAAATGTTTGTCCTCATTCACGATCATTTTTTTTTAAAAGTATGTTGCATCGTTGTGAAATTGTTCCTGTCGTCTTATATTTACTCCCACCCAAGGAGAACGTCTTTGATAGGTTCAAAGAAAACTGAAATCATTTAAAGCGGCGAAATTTCTTTGATGTTTTGGCGAAAATGTTTTGAATTCACGCTAACATACTTGTTTTACGGCATGTCACCTCTGAACACTTCCATTCCACTATGTGACGTGCTTCTCATAAGGAAATTCCCGTGCACCACGCGGAGTATTCGTTATTGAACATTTATGTTTCCATGTGAAGATGTAATTCATTCATTCAGTCATCATATGCCGTGCCGATAAGCGTGGGCGGACATGTTTCGCCATCTCACTCGATCTTTAGAGTCGTGGATCAGCTCAATATTCTTGTCTCGACCGTATCACGTGGCCAAGCCATCCAGGTATTTACTTCTCTGCCTTCCCCTTGTTCTCTTCCCCTCGATCTTGCCAGTTGTCACCAAGTTCTCTTATATATTTCTTCTCATAACGTGACCAAAAAATTGTGTCTGCATCTAATTTCTCTAATCAGTGTACGATCTTCATTTGATTCTTGTAGGACTTAGTCATTGGTTTTTCTTTCTGTCCGTGGTATTCTTTGCATTTTTCTCAGAAACTACATTTCCACAGCCATCAGATGTTTTTTCAGCTTGTCTGCTCATTGTCCACGCTTCACATCCATACACAAGTACATGTTCTATGTAGCACCTTGTGTGTCAGGTCTTAGTCAGATATGCTGAGCTATCTATGAGAATAGACGGTACTACCTGCCTTCTGTTAGCACCGAATGTTGGGCAGCACTTATCAAACACGACATCCAACATTGTTCCAATGGCTTCGGGTGGAGGAGTGCAATTGGAAGGGTACCTTACCCTAGTTCAGGAAATGCAACCTAAAGACTAAATGTCATGGCCGGGCAGAACGGGCCCTAAGCCTTGGTTGGCAACTGGTCTAGGATCGAAGCTCCGACAGCGGACAGTTAGAGCAATGCTTTGCTGATCCGGCAGCTTCTGCAGCTTGTCTTGTTCCAGTCGTATTTGAGTAAACTCCTCTGGAGTAAACTGGGCAGGCCGAGAGAGGGATCATGCTGCATGGGCAACACATGGTCTCTACATTCAGCTCAAGCTTTGTGTTATGGAGAGGTATTAACTCCATTTTATAGACATCTGTCAAGATGGAAGGTCCAAGTCATGTAGCACCTCAACACTCTTTTTCTCGTTGCAAATGACGTCTTTTATTGGTCAGTATGTTTTTCATCTTGCAAAAGGCTACCAAGGAGTATAAGTTTGCCTCCTTTGGGAACAGATGTTAATACATTGTGCAGGTCCTCATAGAACTCGTTCTTGACATCATCTTCATTGGTCATTGTTGGTGCGTAGACACTCACAATGGTTGCATGCTTCTTTCCATTCAGCAGGTGCAATTTAATGGTCATGAGCCTGTCGTTTATAGCCTTTGGTAATCCAGCTAGTTTGCCGACCATGGCCGACTTAATGGCAAATCCCACACCGGATTGGCGTCTTTCCTCGCTTTTCCTTCCACTCCAGTAAAATGTGTAGCCGGCACCTATTTCACAGATTTGGCCTTCTTCTGCAAGTCGTGTCTCGCTCAAGGCTGCAATGTCGATGTTTTACCTGCCCAGCTCTCTCCCAGTCAGTGCTGTTCGTCTCTCTGGACCCGACGCGCCATCTCTATCAAGTAGGGTGCGTACATTCCAAGTTCCGATTGTTAAGTTAATATGGTTTACTCTTTTAGCTTTACCTGTTTTTTCTTTGTTTGTATGTCGACCGCAGTTTAGGGTACCCACCAACCGCGGCTAGCTGGTTAGGTAATGATGGAGCAGACAATGTTTAGGGCACCTTTTCTAGCCCCTTCCTCATGCTATGGAGGTGAGCAGTGTGTTCCTATAGAGGGCTGCTCAGTCGCTCAGGGGGCTGCCGAATCCCACTGCTGCTCCGGTCAGTAGAAGACGACCATATGGCCTGAGCCGCCTGTGTGCAGGTCTGCGACTACGGCTGCCAGCGTACCCACGCCTGCCGCTTCACCGCTCGCCCATCGCCACAGGGCTTGAAGGTGATATATGATGTTGGATGAAGAATGACTTGCGCGATGAATTGGATTAAAGTGAGGAAGAGTTGCGCAATTCGTCGACCTCACTCTCTCTCTCTCTTGAGTCCATCTGAATCCAGTGGCAGGACAAGTCAAGACGACTGGAGACGAATACAGGTGCAGTGGATGATCAGGGCGCTCTACGTACCTTTCCGTGCTCATTACGTTCCACAACGCTTTGCAGGTAAACGCCGTCTTGCCCGTTGAACCAGGAATGATTTCTTCTGCGCAGTCTGCCGGATCCTGTCTTCACATGCTGGGTAGGCATACCCTAGTTCACCGCTTGGTTTGACACCAAATCGGCTACCCACGCCTGGTTTAGCCAGCCTCTCACAGCTATTGTCCATGTTGTCGCATGCTGACAGCTGCTAGGAGCCATAGGCGTGAGCTGGGTGTCAGGCTTGGACCAGTGGGGGATGGGTCCTGAAAAGGACATGAGAATCATCCTACCAAAGGTGCTAAAAATGCCTGACACCCCGTACTCCCCATATAGAATATATATATATATATATATATATATATATATATATATATATATATATATATATATATATATATATATATATATATATATATATATATACACATCATGTAAGATGAGATGCTTAAGAAACGCAGCTGGAAAAACAAGAAGAGATAGAGAGACACATGAGAAACTAAGAACAAGTGTAGAGATAACACCTATTATTAACATTATAGGAACCAAAGAAATTAATGGTTCGAACATTTAGCTAGAATATAATAAAATCAGCCAGCAGTTAAAGCGTTCTAATTGAGAACATTGGCATACAAGGCGAGATGACGACTTAGAAAGCGATAGCTAGAGAGGGTAAATGACAAATCGCAAATAAAATATGAAGTTAGCACAAGCAACATGGTAAGCGAAACACGGAAAACTACGTCCACCCTCTCTATGCGACGCTTCACAGCAAAAGCAGTACGGCATAAGACGAAAAATGTACCACAGAATAGAAAGCAATTACGTAATCTTCTTCTTCTTCTTCTTTCGTTCGCTTGCAATGTGTCAATAACTATAATGTTTCTTCTGTATGAATTTAACTCTCTAATTGCTAAATAACAATGCATTCATTCATTCATTCATTCATTCATTCATTAGCATGTCCTTTTCAGAACCTCGCTCCCATAACAACCGTCTGGAGAATCTATCGGTCATAAGCAAGATGTCCCGCATCCGTTAGACCCATCAGAGATCATTCTCTACATCCTGCATCCATCTTCTCTTTGGCCTTCCTCTTCCTCTTTTCCGGGCATATAACCTCTATTATTGTTCTCTCCAAACTTTCATGATGTTTCAGGTGGCCAAAATATTTTAATTTTCTTTGTTTTATCGTCTTTAGTAGCCACCATTCTTCAATATTCATATCTTGTCGTATGGATGCATTTGTTCTTTTCTTTAACCAAGATATTCTTAGAAACCGACTATAACATTTATATTCAAAGGCATTTAAGCGCTGTTTAGCTTGTTTAGTAAGTGTCCAGGACTCAGAGGCGTATGTTGCAATGGGAAAGATGCATACTCTTAAAAATCTAATTTGTATAGGTCTTTGTGTCCAACGCAACAATTTATTCAGTTGTTTTCGTTTTTGAAGAGCACCATATATCCGTCTTTTAATTTCTTTCACTGTGTCACCATTGTTGGCATTTAATGACCCACGATATTCGAAATTTTCCATCACATCCAATTCTTCCTCATTAACATATATTTCTTTCTCTATGTTAGTTTTAACTGTATGCGTATCTTTGTTTTTGCTATGTTAAGATATAAGTGCTTAATAATCACGCTGGAATATTTTACCATGATGCATTAACAACCCGACCACCTTGCCAAACAGCAGTGCTTTAACCATAAAAAACGTAATACCAGCCCTCGAAGTGCCTTACACAACGAATGCAAGCGCGACGACAAGTGCTATCACCAAATCGGCGTATTTACTCCTTGAACAATCTCTGCCCTAAACTTATACGCTTGTACATGCATGTGCCGGAAAACAATGGTTACATCTGTATTAAGCTTTGTTCCTAGTTTACATTCGGTGTAAAACAGATCTGTTGTAAGCTTTGTTCCTCGTTTACATTCGGTATAAAACAGATCTGTTTTGAGCTTTGTTCCTCGTTTACATTCGGTATAAAACAGTTCTGCATTAAGATTTGTCCCTCGTTTACAGTCTTTTAATTACCAGGTAAATCAGTTCGAATTATCTGAATGAAGTTTGCAGTTCATTTTAGCGCATCTGGCGGCCCGGCTGTAGTTATTCAAGCGTTTATAACTTTCAGCTAATTGTCATTTCCTGGCCGGCCTCATTGCGCGTGTGTTTCAGATTTGAATCACCTGTGAAAATATTTAATATGCGCTCAGCACCGTATACCTCGTACACATCATGGCGTGGAAAGGAATCCTTTGTTTTACATACTTACTTTTTTTTAAATTAAGTCGATGGAGTCTGTGTGGCGAAGTGATTACGTCGCCTGTCTCGCGCTCTGGAGGTTGTTGGTTCAGTTAAGTTTAGTTTAGTAGATGGATCAACATCACGGCACACTGGTGCAACCCATAAGTGCTCCGTTCTCCTCCTAACTCAAACCTGAGTCTGGAGAAACTCAGCTCAGTGCACGAACTCCGTAGCACCGCCGAGGATCCTGAAATACTTTGGGTAGATTTAATATTCGAAATTTTGCCCGGGCAGCGCCATTAGGCTACTCTTTTTCGATTTCCAACTGCCAAGGGATTTTTTCCGTGCGCAACAATACACACGGGCGTCCGATCTCACTACCCAGAGACCAGGGGACATTTTATTACCAGAAGTCCACGAGAAAAAATCCCGGCATCACCGGGGCTTGAACCCGGGACCTCCAGCACTCGAGGCGGACACCATAAACTAGTTCGCGTGTGCAGTTTTCTCATGAGGGGTTGTTGCGGGATTTGTGCTGTCTGCGGAGATGTAGGCAGATCGCCCTGGGGACAGATGCCTTATGGCAGGGGTCACCAAACACTACGGCGTGCGGGCCGGATCCGGCCCGCGACGTCAGTTCATCAGGCCCGTCAACGGTATTCGAATTTGCTTGATAAAACGTATGGAACACGAGACGGTGTGATACAATTTAAATGTAAATATTATGTTTAGAATAATAGGAGATCTTCACACGTGCAGATACCTCCTGGCTGCTACGTGCCTTAAATTTACTATTTTCAATTTTAAATTATTGTATCTAGATTTTCTTATTTTTTTTTTTTTTTTTTGGTAATGTTTGCTTATTTCGCGCCATCCCAAGCCCTTCTCCGGCTCATGATAGCTCCGCCTGCTCTCTGACGTCACCATGGTTTCCATAGCAACACACACAAACACGCATCTTTCCTGTCCCCAGATGCGTCCGGCTGTCAACACAGGTCTAACGCTGCAGAAATATTTACTTCTTTTTGCCTGTCATCCATTTTATAGTTATGTTACACGGATTTCGTTGTTTGATAGTTATAGGTAAGTGAACTACACGTTTGAATAGAGGAAATAAAGTAGTAAACATGGCATTAAAATTCCATAGAAGCCTTGTGTTATTACGAAAATATTATACCCAGCTCAGAAAAATTCCTCGGTGAAGGTGTTAATCGAGCTGGTCTCTAGGCCAGTGTTTTTCAACCTTTCTGCTGGAGCAGATCCTTACGCAAGTGTTTACGTTGCTCAAGGAACTCTGTGCGATATTTCAAGTGACTGTACTACTTTATGTAATAAACCAAATGAGTAGAAATCTTGCATTTAGGAGATTTCGGTCTGTTTCGTGAATCATCTGGTTGCCCCTCGCGGAACCCAGATTGAAAAACACTGCTCTAGGATTTTTATTTAGGTCGACCCTATTTATATGTTTTGCAAACCTTATTAGGTGATATATGCTATTACCAAAGGTATCTATAAACTTTATATGTACCTTTGGTGAGCCTTAGCTTCACCAGTTACCTGCTTATCTTGTGTTTCGACAGGACTGTAATTATTTTTCTAATTCAATGTATTTTTCATTTTCAGATCCCGTTTACTTCACCCTTCATTATGGCTTCTAAGAAAAGAAAAGTGGTCTCCGAGTGTTGTGTTTTCAATGAAGAATGGGGAGTAAAGTACTTCTTTGTGGAAGCAAAGGACCAGAAAACCAATTGCGTAACATGCAGCGAAAGTGTTGACGTTTTGAAAGAGTACAATCTTCGGCGTCACTATGAAACAAAACATCTATCAACATATTCAGAGTTTTCTGGAAGTTACGCTCTGAGAAATATGAGTCCGTGAAATGTGATTTAGAAACACAAAGAAATTTCTTCACGAGAAAGTTTGCTGAAAATGAATCCGTCACTCGTACAAGTTACAAAATAGTGCATACTATGGCAGAACGAGGAAAACCGTGCATTGATGGCAACTTCATCAAAGAGTGTATGATGGAAGCAGCAAATGAATTGTATCCTGTGAAAGTCGATTTGTTTGGATCTATCAGCTGTTCAGTTGTGCGGAGAACAGGAGAACTTTGAGAGAACATATTGCTACATATACGCGAGAAAGCTAGGAACTTGTGGTATTCTCTGGCGCTGGATGAGTCTACTGATCTCTCGAGTTACTCACAACTTCTCGTATTCATTCGTGGTGTCAATTTGGACTTTCGGTTAACTTAAGAGTTGGCGTCCGTTTACAGTATGCATGGAACAACAACTGGAAAAGACATTTTCGTGGAAGTGCACACAATTTTGCAAGACTATAACGTTCAGTGGAATCAGCTTCGATGTGTTACAGTTCATGAAGGAAACAACATTGCTGGAATGAGGAAGGGTCTGGTGAGGCAGATGAGGACTCAATTGGAAGATTTGCAAATTCCGAGCGCTCTGTTCATGCACTGCATCATACATTAGCAAACACTCTGTGGGAAAAACTTAGATATTTCTTGTGTAACGAAACCAGTCGTTTCTGCTGTGAACTTCATTCGGGAACATGTACTCAATCACAGTCAGCTCCAGGCTTTTCTTGAAGAAATTGATTCTGAATTCTGTGACTTGCCTTATCACACATCATTGAGGTAGCTCAACTGTGGTAAAGTCCTGTTTCGTTTTTACAAACTCCGAAACGAGATAGATGTTTTTCTCACTGAAAAAGATGGAGCTGATCCACAGCTGTCAGATCTTACATGGCTGTCAATATTGTCATTTTTGGTCGACATCACACCCCACATGAAAAATCTTAACTTGAAACTTCAAGGAAAGTATAACCTAGTCTGTGATCTTTACAGAATCATCAAAGGATTTCGGAGAAAGCTATCATTGTTTGAAGCACAACTGGAAGGAGAAAACGTTTATCACTTTTACTGTTTCAAAGAGTTTTGCGCTACAATCGCAGAAGATGTAAACCTCAATTTTCCGGGTGGTAAAAAAATCCGTTTGATTGTAACCTTGATGATGTGCCAATTGAATTACAGTTGGAGCTCATTGATTTGCAAGCAAATGACTTGTTGAAAAAGACGTATAGAGAAGGAAACCTTGTTGAATTTTACCGCTGCTTACCTGATGTTGAATTTCTGAAACTGAAGAAATTTGCCGCTGGCATGGAATCTGTAGCTCAGCTGTGGATCTGTGTTTGGAACAATTTATTTCTATTAGCAACTATTTTTAAAAATGAGGTATATGATGTCAACACATCTAACGAGATTTACTGGTGAACATTTTAAAAGCGATTCTCTTGATTGGGTGCAGCAATTCCAAACCAAACATTGATGATATCTTGAAAGCCAAACGTCAGTTTCACAAATCTCACTAAAATTTTTTGCTGCTTAGTTTATGAGATTCGGATAAGTGCACACTAGGTCTGATGTAACTATTTATTTTGTCTTTTTTGGTTTTGCTAACGTCGCCTTCTTTGATAAAAGAAATATTTTGTAAATAAATATGTTGGTTGTCTTTGTTTTGTTTTTGTACATTGCACGCCACTCATCTATGATTAACATGGAATGCTAAACTTAGTTTTTCGCTTATTTTTTTTCCCCAGAGCTTTCGGTCTGGCTTGCAAGTATTGTACAGAATGATTATACGGCCAGCGCTCGTCATTTTATCATTTATCTTGCCCGCAGTGAAAAAAAAAAAACCGTTTGGTGATCCCTGGCCTAGGTGATAGGAATGAGAGAGATGACGATTAATAGGCGAAATGAGCAGGACAAAAACTTGTCTGGCACATTCAAGGCCTGCGTGCACTTACTTATATTCGCACTATCGAAAGGCCGCGCAAGTTTATGGGGTTTATGTAGACAAATATTATGTTTAGAGGAAATATCGTTTATGTTTGTAAATTTCATTAATTTTGAACAAATAGTTCCCCCCTCTCCCTGTCCCTGTCCTCTCTCTCTCTCTCTCTCTCTCTCTCTCTCTCTCTCTCTCTCTCTCTCTCTCTCTCTCTCTCTCTCTCTCTCTCTGCCAAATTCTGATGCAATTACGTTTGCTTAGAGAATATTTAAAATATTATAATAGCATGATAGTAATGCCTTAATTGGTCACTATACTTATTAATAGAATACTTGGTATTAAGTGGCAAGACAAAATCACAAATACTGAAGTATTGGAAAGATCAGGTTGTGTGACGGTGTATTCCATGCTCAGTCTTCGTAGACTTAGATGGATAGGACACGTTAGGAGGATGGATGATGGTAGAATACCAAAGGACATCTTTTTTGGTGAATTACAGACGGGTAGGAGATCTCAGGGTCGGCCTCTACTACGATACAAAGATGTGTGTAAGCGGGACATGATTGATACAGGCATTGATAATGCACATTGGGAGCATGTCGCCGCTGAACGTGTTGCATGGAGGGCAACTATCAGAAACGGAATAAAGACAAAGGAGAAAATGATTGCAGATAAAGCACACATAGAGCGTGAGAGACGTAAGATGGTGCAAAATGGTGGAAATGACCATGGTTTCACATGCACCAACTGTGGGCAAACATTTGCAGCAAGAATTGGCCTTACCAGCCACACTCGCCACCGCCATGGATCGTAGTTATTAAGCCTTTTTGAAGCACAATGTACCAAACTATCGTCTGTCAAGACGGAAAGGTGCCAATGTATACTTATTAATACTTATGTTCAAGCATTCTGCGGAATTACTAGATATCTAAAAAAAAAAAAAAAAACACCCATGATAAGCAATGAGTAGGGGACATAAACATCTAATATTACTACAAGGGAGATTACTAGAATTAAAAAATGGAAATTGTATACTTAGCTATAATATAATTAACTAACGCATAAATCTCTCTACTATTCTTCTAAAAATAAAACGGTAAATACTGCAGTCAGATATTATAATCTCAGGAATAATGTTTTTTGCTTACTTACGAAAATGTGTTTAATCTTTACTTACTTACATTTTATAATCAAGTGTTAACGTTCCACACTTATGTTAACTTCCAACACTGTACTTTTAATTACTAATAGTGTTAATGCAATCAACTCTCCTCTCCGAGGAAACATTTTTTTACTGGCCTCCTAAGGCCACACAAAATTTTAAAAAATTATGCAACGCCCATCCCAAATATTGGTAACAATAAGAAAGAAATGAGAAGACTGAATATTAACATGTTAGGTATATATGAGCCGGCTCCATGGCCGAGGAGTTAGCAGCTTTCTCCGCTAACCCCCGAATACGCTCGTCACGTGACGCGACGAGAATTAGCAGTGGTTCGAATCGCAAAAGTGACTTATGAGAGTATGGAGCCGGTCGCTCAGAAAGTCGTGGCGTGCTGATGAGCGTAATCTAGCCTAGGAATCAACATACAGCTGAAAGATGCTGGTGTTGACCGCAATATCCTGAAACAGGATGGAAACGCGGGAAAACAAAAGAAGTCTAAGTATATATGAGACCAGAGGGCATTATAACTTCCGAGGAAAGTAGTATAAAGCATTCTGATGAAGAGAAGAAACAAATATAGGGGTATCAATTATAATGGATATATAAACAGGAGAAGAACAATGTGGATTTGTCGAAGGCAAAGGTTCAGTAAATGCGAAAGATGCTCAATGCCAATGAATTTCTTCGCCTCACGTTTTCGTGCCCAGGGCTTCTTAAATGATATAACGAATTAGACATGGCCGAGGACCAGTGTAACAATTTGAAATGACTGTCATCCTCGGGGATTTCAACGCCAAAATAGCAACGAGAATGTGAGTGGTGTGACTGGTATAAATAAAAAATGGCATCCTTATGGTATAAACCCGTTGCAATGAAATCGGTCCTATTGCCTGTAAACTTTGCCGGGATTTTTTTCACGTGGACTTCTAGTAACAAAGTTTCCCCTGGTCTCTGGGTAGTGAGATTGGACGCCCGAGTGTATTGTTGCACACGTAAAAAATCCCTTGGCAGTTGGAAATCGAAAAAGAGTAGCCTAACGGCGCTGCCCGGGCAAAATTTCGAGTTACAAATCTACCCACAGTATTTCAGGATTCTCGCCGGTGCTGCGGAGTTCTTGCACTGAGTGAGATTCTCCAGACTCAGGCTTGAGTTAGGAGTAGAACAGAGCACTTATGGGTTACACCCGTTTGCCGTGATGTTGATCCGTCGACTAAACTAAACTAAACTAAACTAAACTAAACTAAACTAAACTCAACTCAACTCAACTCAACTCAACTAAACCTTTAATCTGTGTCGACTCCCCAGCTGTATTGGTTGGACATTCAAAACAATGTACTCCCTTAGTGAATGTAAACACAGAAGCCGCAAACAATATGTTGCGCGATTTATTTCCTGGTATAAAGAATAATAAAGAATATATACTGGAACCAAGTAGCGGCAATTAAAATGGGAAATAAAGAGGGATGTTACGAACAGATAAAGCTAGGGGTACGACAGGGGTGTGTCTTGTCACCGGATCTCTTCTCCCTCTATAGCGAAGTAATAATGAGAGAGATCAAAGAGAAGCCAGGAATACTAATCGGAGGATATAATATAAACAATATACGTTATGCAGATGACACAGTATTGGTGGCGGATAATGCAACAGACCTACAACAATTATTGAACATTGTAGTATCAGAGAGTGCACAGAAAGGACTCTACTTGAATATCAAGAAAACCGTAACAATGGTGATATCAAAGAAAACGGGAACACCAAAATGTGACATAGAAATAGAGGGGGAAATTCTCAACCAAGTGGATAATTTTAAATACCTAGGGACACTTATAACATCGGAAGGAAGATGTACAACAGAGATTAAGAGCAGAATAGGTCACACAAAAGCCCCATTTCAGAAAATGAAGAGTATCTTATGCAATAAGCCGCTACCAATGAATGTAAGAAAGAGAGTGCTAAAATGCTATATAGAACCAATTTTGCTGTATGGCAGGGAATCTTGGAATGTAAATGAACAAATTAGGAAGAACTTAGAAGCAACAGAGATGTGGTTTTTAAGACGAATGTTGCGAATTCCTTGGACTGCCAGAGTAACTAACAACGATTGTCTGAAAGAGGCTAATGAAACTAGAACATTATATACAACAATAAGAAAAAGACAAACAGCTTTATTTTGGTCATGTGATGAGAAGAGAGGCATTGGAGAACATCGTGACAACTGGAAAGATCGAGGGGAAGAGAGGCAGAGGCAGACTAAGAGAAATGATGCTGGACGGATTGAGACGGTGGCATGGAGGAATATCATCAGCAGAGTTGATCAAGAACACCAAAGACCGAGATCTGTGGAGAGCCATGAACGCCTACGCCAGCCGGCACGGCACTTGATGATGATGATACTTCACTGCATCTCGTCAGGTGTATACTTTTTTTTTCTTTTTTTTTCTTCCGCATATCCGCTGCAGGACATCGCTGTCAACATCAACATCTTTCAGCTGAGTGTTGATTTCTTGGCAAGATTACGCTCAGTAGTTTGCCATTGCTTTCTGAGCGACCGGCTCACATACCCCCGTAAGTCCAACGCGACAAGAACAGCTACCGATTCTCGCGCAGGTTACGTTTCTCACGTGGATATACAGGTTTACGGAGAAAGACGTTAATGCCTATGCCAGGGAGACCGGCCAGGTGTATATGCAAAGTTATAAATCATATGAAGTAAATAAATGAATCATACTTGAGCTGAAGCAATTAAAACACATTGTCAATGTATTATTCGAAGGTGGAACATCTGTTATCCTTATCCCCAGGGTAATTTCCTGTTCCGTGGCGAAGAAGTTACGGACGCAGTTCATAATCCCGCATACCGCGTTCGAAACACAGCTCCGGACGATTTGGCAGCAGGCCGCCTTGCGTTTTTTTTTTTTATAAAATGGTACGGGTGTCGATCGTTCATAAAGCAATGGCAAACTCTTGAACGTAAACTTGCCAAGAGATCTCAAAAATGGCCAAAAAATGCTGGGGTTGTCTGCGATGTTCTTTAAAGGATATGCTACTATCTTTTAACTCTTTCTGTTTGCATACAACTGGCTGGCACTGCCAATTGGAGATGTTCAGAAATCGACGAGGGGGTGTTTTATAGCTCTTCGACTTCACGGGGATTCCTGAAGACTGATTAACTCTCTTTTCCACCCTACTGATATATGTGTCGGTTACTCGATTTGCTAATTACCTTTCCGTTTTACCTATGTAAGTTCCTTGACACTCACACTGGAACTAATAAATTCAGTTTGATTTAATCATCAAGAGAACTAACTTCTGCGCCTCCTCGGGTCACTATATTACGAGGGGTGTCAAATGAAAACCTTATTTTTAGGGCTGCGACCGATTAATTTAAATTTAATAGTTAACTTTTTAAAAATTAACGATTAATTAATAGTTAATTTCGATTAAAGCAAAAGATTTATAGTCACATAACTCACATTAAAGTCGTATTTGTCAAAAATCAAAATAACACTGGATTGTCTTGTTCATATGTCATCTAATAACCAACTATGCAAACAGACGAGTATGTTGACAGCATTTGGTTCAAGTGACGAGCGCGTCTTATTAACAATATAACCAGCAGAGCTGAACAATCGTTCACATGGAACTGAGGTAGCCGGTATGCACAGAATGGTCTTGGCAAGGAATGCCAATTGTGGATATCGATGTTCATTAAGTTTCCATCATTGTAGTGGGTCAACCGATTCAGCAACTTTCTTCTCCATTTCAGGCTCCATTAGTTTAATACGCTTTTCATTTAGTTCACATATAGTTTCATTGTCAAAGTCAGTATCATTCGTTGCAGAAGTCTCCATCTGCTCATCATGAACATCAACTGCTATTTGTTGTTCAGTACGTGACCAAGTTCGTTCATTTGCATCTTTTGCGTGGATCAAGTCTGTTGCAATCTGTAGTATTTCAATACTTGTCATATTAGCTACACGTTCACTGAAGTCATTAATACATGCTGCCTTAAATTTAGCTATGTAACCCGGATCATCATCGTGCACTGTCATATGCTTTGTCAACGATGATAGCAGTGGCAATACACAGCTACATGAAACAAAATCTTGACCGCCAAGCAGGACCGTGGTCTGGCAGAATAAGTCCAAAACTTTGACATCGGATCATCATCGTGCACTGTCATATGCTTTGTCAACGATGATAGCAGTGGCAATACACAGCTACATGAAACAAAATCTTGACCGCCAAGCAGGACCGTGGTCTGGCAGAATAAGTCCAAAACTTTGACATATTTCGAAATCTTCTCCCAATCTGAATCTGACAGTTTTGGACCTTTGTTTTGCTTCTTTTCATCTGACATGTAGACAGTTAATGCTTCTTTGGCCTGTAGAAGACTCCGTAGCATAATAAAAATACTGTTCCATCTTGTTGGTACATCTTGCTGCACCTTACACAATGGTGACTCAGTACAATTTTGCAACTCGGTTGTGTTTGCGGCACTATGTTTAAAATGTCCGACAGTTTTTCGACATCTGGTTCATTTGTATAAGTGATGGGAGAAAAGTTTTCGATTAATCGTTAAAAACAAATTAACGATTAATCGATTAATTAATCGTTAACTTCCGCAGCCCTACTTATTTTTTGTTTGTTTGTCTGTGTTGTTGTTGTTGTTGTTGTTGTTGTTGTTGTCGTTGTCGTTGTTGTTGTTGTTGTTGTTGTTGTTGTTGTTGTTGTTGTTGTTGTTGTTGTTGTTGTTGTTGTTGTTGTTGTTGTTGTTGTTGTTGTTGTTGTTGTTAATATATTCTGAAAAAATAAAGAGCAGATGTATCATTTCTGTAGTTACCACTGCGTTCAATACAAGTCCGATAGCCGATAAAGTGTATGGATTCCTGCACAGAAAAATTATCATGGTCGCGTATGTAACCACTCATACACCACTGGCTGTACATCTTCACAGAAGTCACGCCGTTTTGAAACTTCCTACTTCACTCATACACTTTCTACACTGACATGCATGTATCATCATACTGGACCTTCATTCACTGATGAATTTCTATATATACGTTTTACCCTTTCACTGATCAAACATCGGATAACAGAACGTTGCTCCTCTTTGGTGCATGTCAATAGTGGGGCGGCCATCTTTCAACTGTCCTTATGACGTCACCATGTTCGTTTAAGCCTTGATGTCACGCTCTGGACCTCTTGGCATCCTCAACAACAATACAGACAGGTGACAAGACAATGGCGGCGTGGTTAATGTAATTTCTATCAACTTTTGCTTGGGTTGATTGCAACATCCTGTAATGGACATACAGCTAACTTCTTTTCTTAACAAGATAGTACTAATTTTAACTGATTCAGTGACGAGGGGTAATATATCATCGAATTTGACTTTCCTTTGGACAGACGGGCGATATATCGACATATTAGGGTCATTGTGTTATCTGTTTTGTTTCGTGGTATCATCCACAATTTCAATGTTCGGTAAATGGACATTTACATTATAATACTTGTTCATTCGATTGTGTCTAAACCTAATTTTTGTTCGGCACTGAATCGGTTAAAAAGTACGCACTGGGCTATAAGAAGTTAACATCCTTGTTTCCACGTTATTATCCTAGCCGAACCATACCGTTTTTTTATCCCTACGTTATGAGTTATCAGTTCGACCCTTGACCCGTGCAGAATTGATTTTCTCTCAACTGCCAAGTCTCTCCCGGATCGCAGGCGGTTTTTGTCAAAGGAGAGAGGTATATTAAACATACCAAGTCCACATTGTTATCTTTTGGGGCGGGTTAGAATAGAATCTTCTGTAATGGCAGAAACCGAGCGAAGGGTAGAGGGAACAACGACACGGCCATTGTACGCGTGTCTGTTCCACTTGTGAGGCGGGAGACGTAATACAATTTATGGTATATTATTCAAATTACAGTATCGATCACTGTTCTAACCAATTGTTACATGACGTTACGCACTCGTAGTTACTTTGTTAACGCTTTCAACCCACGGCTTTTCTTATATGAACTCCTTAAGTCCCTTAAGTTTTCTCAAAAGACAAGGAGGGGGGATAGAGAGAGAGAGAGAGAGAGAGAGAGAGAGAGAGAGAGAGAGAGAGAGAGAGAGAGAGAGAGAGAGAGAGAGAGAGAGAGAGAGAGAGAGAGAGAAGAATAATCACTCTGAAAAATCACCAGTGCCTAACTTTCAAAGAGGCTAAATATGCACTGGCCAGTTAAGAGACTACTTTTCTTGAGTAGTAGATACGCGATTCGTAATCCCGTATACCCGGGTTCGAGACACGGCGGTGCTGGTTTTTTTTCGAAAAAGGTATAGGTGCTGCCGGTCGTTCAAAAAGTAATGGCAAACTTTAATTTAATGTTTGCATATCCTTTACAGGACATCGCTGTCAACATCAGCATCTTTCAGCTTATTGTTGATTTCTTGGCAAGATTACGCTCAGTAGTTTGCCATTGCTTTCTGAGCGGTCGGCTCACATACCCCGTAAGTTACCGACGCGATTGGAACCACTTCTGATTCTCACCGTCGTCACGTTACTTACGAGAGTATACGAGATTACGGAGAAAAGTCGCTAACTTCTAGGCCAGGAATCCGGCAATGGCAAACTACTGAACGTAAAACTTGCCCAGGAATCGCGAACAGCCAAAATGCTGAGATTGACTGCTACGTCCTGTGAAGGACATGAAAAAAAAAAAACAACAACAAAGATAAGAGGTGTGTAGAAACAGGTGTGTAGACAGAGGTGAGTGGATAGTTCAAATGTTTAACAAAAGCCTTTTACCCGCTTTAGGCAATTAGGCATGTGGTGCTCGACCAATATTTTATAGAGCACTCGGCACACCGGGAAAGTTTGGTCAATATCACTGTGGTCGTCTTCACTTTTCAAGACATTTGCTGGAACTCATTTCAGGTGCGGTAGACCTGGGCGCCCAGATCAGTTTACAAATCCACCCCCTCGTTCAACAGCCAGAGAAGAGTCATACTACTAATCGTACCCTCCGCTATCTGATTAAAGGTTCTCCTGGTCTTCCCTCTCAGTTTTGAGATTCTTCCACAACCCCTGCCGATCCCCCGCAATTTCATTCTTTCCACATATGGGTTCTCAATCTGTTCCTCCGCCTTCTCCACCTGGTCCCACAAGCGCACGACCACCCCCCCCCCTTGTCCATAGGCAAAATTACACCAAGAGGTGCATTCCCTGCTAGCCTATCAGCCTGTTCATTCCCCCGTACACCCGCATGGCCAGGGCAAAATATCCATACAATTCTCACGATCTGTGACCTCTGAAGCGGCGAGAGCCATTCCACACGAAACATTCCTTTCTCCACCTTACTAAGCATACTCTTTGAATCCGTAACGAATACAACGTGTGTTGTAGTAGTCTCCTCTAGCCACCGGAATGCCGCTGTTACTGCCTCCACCTCCATTCTCATGCTGGAGGTCGTAGTCTCATATGCCAGACTCTCCTTTTTCAAGACTCACCCATTAGCCTTTGCAATAAAGCCCCAGCCACTACGTCTGTTTCTCACCACTGATCCATCAGTGTAGATGACTATGTCACCTTGATGTGTGTTGCTCTGGATCAGCTGTTGCACTTCAAACTCAGTTTCAGCGTTTCATACACCAGTGTCTCCTACCTTTAGTTTATTAAACACTAGCTGACCCGGCCCGGCTTCGCCCAGTCCCTCGCGGGGATCTATCTATCTATCTATCTATCTATCTATCTATCTATCTATCTATCTATCTATCTATCTATCTATCTATCTATCTATCTATCTATCTATCTATCTTTCTATCTATCTATCTGCCTGCTTGCCCTGGAGGGGAAGGGGGAAGAGGAGGGGAAGGAAGGAAGGAGAAGAGGAGGAGGAGGAAGGGGAGGAGGGGGAAGGGGAGGAGGAGGGGGAGGAGGAGGAGTGGGGGAGGAGGAGGGGAGGAGGGGGGAAAGGAGGAGGAGGGGAGGACGACGGGGAGGAGAAGGAGGAGAGGAAGGAGGGGGGAGGAGGGGAGGAGGAGGGGAGGAGGAGGAGGGGAGCAGAAGGAGTAGGGGAGGAGGAGGAGGAAGAGGAGGCGGAGAGGAAGGAGGGGGAGGCGAGGAGGAGGATGAGGGGGAGGAGGAAGTGGAGGGGGAGGAGGTGAGAAGGGGGATGAGGAGGGGGAGGAGGGGAGGAGGGGGAGGAGGATCAAGAGGAGGAGGGGGATTATAACGCATATGTCTGTAGATAACTGTAGCGAAAAGGTCCACCTATTTGAGAAATATGCAACAATTTTACATATATAGCAATGCTATTAAAAGTTATGTCCCCTCGCTATATATAAATTATAATGTAATTAAAATATTACATAATATTAAGTAAATAACTGTTTGTACACTAACAAACTATGACAGTTGGCAGAATTGGGATGAGAAGAAGACGTATAGAAAATTTCATCTCAATCGGATGGACCGTTCGCGAACGCATAAATAACATACAAACAGACATTGCATTTTATATATACATAGATGTGGTCTTTAAACCAGTTGTGTATCTTTAACTCTCAGAAACTTTCATAGCAGAGATCCAAGAGAGGAAATAATCATGTTGAAGTATCACAAGTACATGAATTTAAAATAGATTAAATACATAACGAAAGTGACCACTGGACGTGCCAGATTTAAATGAAAATCAAGAAAGATTTTTATTTAATTACAGCTGTCATTTGAGGGGAAGAGAAAATCGGGACACGGGCGTCTAGAAAACATGTTTGTGACAATGAATTATTTCATTTTTTTTTAAATCTGCCTGCCAGTGCTCGTCGTAACCCTAGACAGAGTTGTTGTTAAAATCTTCTCCATGCTTCTAGGGAATGCCATATTGCATTGTTATAGCAATTGTTAAAATTGACAAAAACCGGGCAAAATTGGCGTCTCGAAACTATTTTTCGAACCAATTAATGTTTCATTTTCAAGAAGAAGAAGAAGAAGAAGAAGAAGAAGAAGAAGAAGAAGAAGAAGAAGAAGAAGAAGAAGAAGAAGAAGAAGAAGAAGAAGAAGAAGAAGAAGAAGAAGAAGAAGAAGAAGAAGAAGAAGAAGAAGAAGACGAGGGGGAGGAGGAGGTGAAGGAGGGAAGGAGGAGAAGGACAAGGAGAAGGAGACTAACTGACCTGACAACCGTAGACAGAGATTCTGTTAAAATCTGTCCCATGCTTGTAGCAAATGCCACATTGCATTTTTATAGCAATTGTTCAAATTGGTATAGAAAGAGCGGGAAAATGCGGTTATACTTTGCGTGCGCAAACAGGATTTGTCTCCCGCCTTGCTGCCTGTCTCTGTTCTTCATGGTTTCTGGAGGTTTTGCTTCAAAAGTAATGACTTGTGTCGTGTCTAGACTTGCTTATTAGCCAGCTGTAGTTTGTTCAACAAATGAGATCTCCGCATGAGATAGCTGTCTACGATATGATAGAACATTAACTGAGTGAGAGCGATATATTCGTAATACAGACGTATATTCAAAAGACCGACAGATCTGTGTACGCTGCTGTTATGTGACTGACAGTTGACGGAATAAGAAATGCCCGAAAACAGATGTACAGATAAACAAATACACAGCTAGTCGGACTGACGAACAAATAGACCGAGAGACAGGCAGACGGAATGGGAATGACAGACAGACAGACAGACAGACAGACAGACAGACAGACAGACAGACAGACAGACAGACAGACAGACAGATAGACAGACAGACAGACAGACAGACAGACAGACAGACAGACAGACAGACAGACTGACTGACTGACTGACTGACTGACTGACTGACTGACTGACTGACTGACTGACTGACTGACAGACAGACAGACAGACAGACAGACAGACAGACAGACAGACAGGCAGGCAGGCAGGCAGGCAGGCAGGCAGACTGACAGACAGACAGACAGACAGACAGACAGACAGGCAGGCAGGCAGGCAGGCAGGCAGACAGACAGACAGACAGACAGACATATAGGTTGAAGGTAGGTAGTAGGCAGATAGATAGGCGGATGGGCTGGCAGGCAGGCATGCAGGCATGCAGACAGGTAGGTAGGTAGGTAGGTAGGTAGGAAATTTTGTTCCCAATTTTATTTGTACTATTTACGACTCTTATAGCTAACGGTTGTTCAATATATGGAGAGCAAACTCAACAATTATGTATACATGGTTACATGTAAGTTAACGAATTTTGTTACAAACCCTTAGAGAAGAGTATTTCGGGAGCATGTCAGTTCATGTCTTTGTTGTAACAGTTGTAACAGTTTACATTGTTAGTGTGTGCTGTTCACTGGTATAAGATACCGGTAGCCGAAATAAAATCAACACCGTAAAGATTTACAATGCCTGCGACGAGGCACTAAACTTCTCTGGTATGTGTCCACAAAAGGGCCGGGGGAAACACGAGGTGTCCTTACCCTGTGTAGCAACGGAACAACAGAAACAGAGACTTAACTGTAACGTTCTCATGAAGTCGTTACTTTTTTGTTTTTTAAACATGTCTGAACTTAGCTCATTTGTAAAAAGGCAGAGGGGTCAGACAAGGTTAGGGGGGGGGGGGGACCAGAGTGGTTAGCGGTGATTGTACCCTTTATTGTAACTTGTAACTTGACAACAAGCAACAAGCAGATTGAATGTACCGTTGTGATATCTTGGATATACAATTCTACATGTCTGAACAGCGTTCCCCTTTCGCAGAATTATGGCTCCGCTTCTACCCATTGTCGTAATAGAAAAAATGCACGTTATTGTTGATATGTTGTTGTTAATATTACCTGCTGCGTTGCCCGTGGACTGTAGGGGAAGCAGAGAATCGTGTAGCTGTAAGCTCTCATAGCTGTGGTCAGAGGCAACTGCTACTGTATACAACTTTAGTAGCCGCAGATTCCAGCCAATCGTATATAACCCAGCCAATAGTGAATCCAGCTAATCGTATAGAATTCGGCCAATCGTAAAGAATCTGGCCAAGTATAGAACACAGCCACGTATAGAATCCAACCAAGTATAGAATCAAGCCAAATATAGAAATCAGCCAAATATAGAATTTAGCCAAGTATAGAATCCAATCTACTGAAGTATTGGAAAGATCAGGTTGTGTGACAGTATTTTCCTTGCTAAATCTTCGTAGACTTAGATGAATAGGACACATTAGGAGGAAGGATGATGGTAGAATACCAAAGGACATCGTTTTTGGTGAATTACAGACGGGTAAGAGATCTCAGGGTCGGCCTCTACTACGATACAAAGACGCGTGTAAGCGGAACATGATTGATACAGGCATTGATAATGCACATTGGGAGCAAGTCGCCGCTGAACGTGTTGCATGGAGGGCAAATATCAGAAATCGAATAAAGACAAAGGAGAAAATTATTGCAGATAAGTAACACACCGAGCGTGTGAGACCTAAGATGGCGCATGATGGTGAAAATGACCATGTGTTCACATGCATCCATTGTGGACGAACATTTACAGCGCGAATTGGCCTTAACAGTCACATTCGCCACCGCCATGGGTTGTATTTATTAAGCCTTTTTGAAGCACAGTGTAACAAACTATCGTCTGTCAAGACGACAAGGTGCCAATGAATAAATGAAATGATGAATGAGAATCCAATCAATCGTACAGATTCCAGTCAAATATAGAATCCAGCTACATATATAATTCAGCCAAGTATAGAATCCAGCCAAATATAGAATCCAGCCACATATAGAAACCAGCCACATATAGAAACCAGCCACATATAGAAACCAGTCAAAAAATAGAACTAATGGGCGCGCGTTAGTTGAGGGCCTATGAACGGGGAGCGGGAAGGGTAAAGACGAAGAAGAAGAAGGAGAAGAAGAAGAAGAAGAAGAAGAAGAAGAAGAAGAAGAAGAAGAAGAAGAAGAAGAAGAAGAAGAAGAAGAAGAAGAAGAAGAAGAAGAAGAAGAAGAAGAAGAAGAAGAAGAAGAAGAAGAAGAAGAAGAAGACGACGACGACAACAACAACAACAACAAGCAGCAGCACTCACACATAGCCACACGAAGAAGTCTAGAGATACAAATGGAGACTGGATGTCTCCTCGTTTCTCCATGAGTTAGAAAGGGAGACTGGATGTCTCCTCGTTTCTCCATGAGACACAAAGAGAGTCTGGATTTCTCCTCGTTTCTCCATGAGACAGAAAGGGAGATTGGATTTCTCCACGAAATGACAACGCGGTTACGCCGCTTGCCCCAACTCCGAAGGTCATGGATTCGAGTCAGGACTTTCTCATTCGGTTCAGGAGTGCAGTATTCTCGGAGACTCCGGGGGGGTTGTCGCTGGAGCTACGGCGTTTGTGCTTTGTGCGACGCTTTCGGCAGGCCTCACTAAGTAAAGAGACCGAGTCATATGAGATCAAATCGGTGCAATGAAAACAACCATCTCGTTTTTACTCTTTCTAAAAGCATGTTTCTTTCTTTCTTTCTTTCTTTCTTTCTTTCTTTCTTTCTTTCTTTCTTTGCCCTTTCCCAATTCTTCTCTGTAATGTGAGAGAAAATGTCACCATGATTTAGCAGGTCCTCCCAAGATTGTCGTTCTCATGACAGCTCTACAACAACAAAAAACCCACAATCTGTCGCTAGTTCCCCTGCTTCGTGCATTGTCATATCTACAATACCATACCTTCACCTGATTGTTGGTCGAACTCCTGCCACTTGTTCCAGGAACCATGCCTTACATCATTGTTCCTACTCAGCCACTGTAACGTCTCATGTGGCCACGGTATTTCAGTTTCTGTGATGTGGAATGTCAGCCAGTTTTCTTTGAAGTTTATATTCTTTTGAGAGTCAGTAGGTTTCTTCTTATTGAATTTAACGTATAACTAAGGATGTTTCTAAAAAAATTAGTTCAAAAACGTCCATTCTCCTCTTTCGTGATTGAAAGATTTATTGCCTGGAATATTTCCCTGCATCTCGTTGCATCCCAGCAGAGCAAAACTAAAATAATAGATTAATCCATCAAATAACCAACTTTGCGCAAACACAAAGGCATGATAGTCAGTTAAAAATTCCCATAGTAGACAATTCAAATTACTGTGTGAATATGTGTGTTGTATATTTCAAATTGAAGGATTTATATTATTGCTTTAGTTTATGTTGTATGATTTCTGCGGTATACACCTGACGAGATGAAATACTCCAGACAATAAATCATGCAATCTACTGTTTGTGTCTTCGTTATTGAATTTATTGTCTGATTGAGTGATATACAAAGCTATGCAATGGTATACAATGATATCCAAGATATACAATACACCTACAGTGTAGACGTGTTAGAAAAGATCAGAGCGAGCGCTCTTAAACATCGGGTGCCCTGATGGTGAGGTATAACGTTTTCAACACTACACTGGCATTATTAAGTTGGATTTAAGAGTTGAAGTTTCGTTTAGAAAGCAATGGCAAACTACTTTACGTAAAATGGTCAACCTGGAGTTGATCCCAACGTCCTGCATAGGACATGCAGAATTGGACATGTGGATCTAGACATATATTTGTATAGACCAAACAGCACTGAGGGGATTATTTGGTCGGTATCTGGCCGACCGCCTTTATTTCCAAGACATTTCCAGCTATCGGTTTTAGGTTGGGTCCAGCTAGAAGCTCAAATCAAACCCTGAAAATGTTGTTGCGGGGCGAACCTTAGATCACCAGCACGGCAGGCGAGCGGCCAGTCTTACACTACTACGGCCCCACACAATAACAGAGAGCTGCATAATTTAAGCGCCCAATTCCATACCGAATAGAGGCCTAATTTGTGTCGAGTATGCTTTTCTGCAGGCGGAAAATCGATATTCGCTTAATAAAACGTTATTAGGTGGCATCTACTCCCAGACTGCAATCCACAACAACCTAAAAGAAGTCATCGATTGCTGTTGGGTTTGATAATGGGTGAAATTAAGTAAATATATGGCATAATTTTGAGACAAGTGCACGAATTCAATCAGCTGAAAGTTGAAGAAAAAACTGCATATTATAAATGGACGAATATCATATGTAATGAATTCTTATCAACAGTAATCAGAAAAAAAAACATCCTAAAGTGATACACAGGGGCAATTCAACATGCATGAATAATTAATAAGCGTCAAGAAATTAAAGTCCCAGATTATTAAAGTCCCAAAAATGGATTGTGAAGAAAAGTGTTATAGTAGTACACATGCAAGCAAAATTTGCAACGAAAATAATTAGCAAGAGTCCAACATAGACACAGACATCATATTATTCAGAAAAAAATATTCAATAATTGGCCACTTCATGATACGAGTCATGTCGGAACAGGTTTCAGCAACTGGGATAAAGTACATGTCTCATTTCCTGTGCGGTTCTTCAATCAATCCCAACCACAGGTTGATTGTTTCAGCAAGTTTACGTTTAGTAGTTTGCCATTACTTTCTGAACGGGAAGTCAACGTTAAAGTCTAACAGACCGATGTAGGGGTTGATCCCCGTACGCCTGTCATCAGCGCATCGGAAGTTTAAGCACAAGAGAATTAATGCCCTCGACCAGGCAAACTAGCAGTTGGTATCTGCTGTATTAAATTCAGGATGTTGTATGGAATCCCATAGTTCCTCATTTGTGTTCACGGAGATTCTCTATCAATGCTGGCCAAGGCTCTTTCAGATTTCACGAATTCAGAATAAAGTAGAATTCATTTCATTGTGTCGTTATATCATTGTGCCTATTGTGGCTATCTGGCCAGTAAATGATCTGTTTGATCGGAACTGTCCGTTTATTCCTAAGTTGGAATGAATGGAAGCAAAATTAGAAAGCTGGACTAAAGGAAAGCCAGACACAGACATAGTCTAATGTTTCGACCAAAGTTCTTATCTTCTTCTCATAGTCCATGCCATGGGGCGTTGGCAGTCATGTCTGTCCACAATATTTTGTATGTGTTTTGTCAATCGTTTTGTTTTTTAAATACTGATATTCCCCCATGCCATGATGTTAAACTGTCCAGCATCTTCTTTCTTGGTCTCTTGCTGCCTCTCCAACTTTCCCTTTATAATGACATACTATAGTTTGTCTCTTCTTATGACATAGCCACAGAATTTGAATTTCCCTCTTTCTTTTTTGTTTTTTTGAGTAGACAGTTCTCTTTGTGAGTTAACTTCTTTCAAGATATCTTCATCACTCTGTCTATCTGTTCACTGTATTCTTATTATTCTTCTATAAAATCACAGTATAGACACACTATGTCAACACAATTTTGTTGATTTTTAAATATCGGTCCTTGTCCACGTCAGACTGGATGCACTAGACTCGAGTTTCGCTCTCTTTTGAGTTCGTCAGTAGTGTATATCCCCAACTGGTCCCGGGACCGAACTCCTGATCACTGGCATGTCAGGCGGGTGTGAAAACACTGACCACGGGACACACACACTAGTGATATTGCAGCCTACTCTTTTATAATTACAGCGTCCGTTTATTTATTTATTTATTTAGTTATTTATTTATTTTGTTAATTGGTGCTATTTTTACACTTTCCGCTCTTATCCAAGCAGACTAGATGTAATCATTATCAAGAGATCACGCGAACTTTTGATATCACTAGAAAAAAATCAGGTCACCTGTAAATATTCGCCTGGAAGCGAATTTGAACCCATAACTACCAGGCCGACAAGCAATGGTGCTAGCCATTTAGCTACCGAGACTCCCTGTCATCATCATCAAGTACCATGCCAGCTGGCGTAGGCAGTCATGACTGTCCACAGATCTCGGTCTTTGGTTTTCTGGATCAACTCTGCTGCTGATATTCGTCCATGCCGCTGTCTTAATCCACCCAGCTTCATTTCTCTTGGTCTGCCTCTGTCTCTTTGCCCCCTCGATCTTTCCAGTTATCACAATGTTCCCTGGTGCCTCTCTTCTCATCACATGACCAAAGAAAGCTGTTTTTTTTTAAATCTTTCTTATTGTTGTATATAATGTTCTAGTTTCATTAGCCTCTTTCAGGCAATCGTTGTTAGATAAATTTAAAATAGACTCTCTGTAGCTCGAGTAAATCAAAGAACACGAAAAGGGGAATTGGCAAGATTTTCAAAAACACAATCATAAGTGACAAAATCGACGTTGCAGTTGTAGCTTTCGTCAGCACACAGACACACAAAAACAAACAAACAAATAAACAGACACTGATACAACTATATATATATACAAATATGCAACATTTTCCAAGCCGATACTGATCTGACATCAGTGAGGCGGTGTATGCACCTATCCCTAAAACGTGTGTGTTTACGCGTGAATATAGCTCTTCTGCCAACAATACCTCCGCTGACATTCATTTCCATTTTATAACTATGTTTGGCAAAGTTGTGTCGAAGCAGAGAGATTGTGTTACTACCTGGCCTTGAACAGGCATTGCACTGATTGCACCGGGCTTGAAGTTGCCACATTGCCACTCGCTGAAGATGGAGAAATGGAAGACTGAAATCACGAAAACATCAACTACAGCAAACACTCTGCAGATCCGCAGTAGAGGTTGCTGACTAAAGACGATCCTAATCTACAACATCATGTGTCATGACAACTGGCGTAAGAGTTCTTGCAACTCCACAGAATTTGGGCTTTGGTGTTTTGGATCAAATCTATTTATGGCATCCTCCATGTCATCCTCCCAATCCATCCAGCTTCATTTCTCTAGGTCTGCCTCTGTCTATACTACCGCTGATATTTCCAGTCGTCACGATGTTTCCCAAAGCCCCTCTACTTATTACATGCCCAAATAACACTGTTTGTCTCTTTGTAATATTTGTATATACTGTTGTACTATCTCTAGCCTTTTCCAAACACGCGTCGTAGTTATTTTGGCAGGCCAATATACTCACAACATTCGTCTCAAAACCTACATTTCCTCCTAGCTGTCTGTGATTTGTTTATGTTCACTTTCCTTGACTCGCTGGCACACAGAACAGGTTCTATTTAACATTTTATTACGTTCTTTCCGAAATCCAATAACAGTGACTTATTGCATAAGTTTTTAAAAACATATTTAGTTCCGTATCCTTTACTGGATCGTTTGCAATAAGGCAGGACAGCAATAAGGCAGGACAGTAATAAGGCAGGACAGCAATAAGGCTGGACAGCATTAAGGCTGGACAGCAATTAGGTAGGACAGTAATAAGGCAGGACAGCAATAAGGCAGGGCAGCAATAAGGCAGGACAGTAATAAGGCAGGACAGCAATAAGGCAGGACAGCAATAAGGCAGGACAGCAATAAGGCAGGAGAGTAATAAGGCAGGACAGCAATAAGGCAGGACAGAAACAAGGTAGGACAGCAATAAGGCAGGACAGTAATAAGGCAGGACAGCAATAAGCTAGGACAGAAATAAAACAGGACAGCAATAAGGCAGGACAGCAATAAGGCACGACAGCAATAAGGCAGGACAGCAATAAGGCAGGACAAAAATAAGGCAGGACAGCATTAAGGCTGGACCAACAGGTGACTTTAGGGAAAACTGGGAATCTGCTTCCTTGTCCAGAGTGAGAGAGATGGGAGTGAAGCGGGGACATGAACATCTTGTCAAAAGCACAAAACATTTGATTTATCAACACATAACGATAAACACTTGTGAAGATGTTCTGGGCGAGATCGGAGCGCCTATGGACCTGTCCGCAGTACGATAAGGATGATCCTCACTAACCACTAATTGAGTGCGTGCGTGCGTGCGTGCGTGCGTGTGTGTGTGTGTGTGTGTGTGTGTGTGTGTGTGTGTGTCTTGTTTGTTAGCTCGCTTTGAACTCAAGCGTTGTCAACACAACTGCTACCATTAAATGTCACTACTAGGCACTGGACTTATTTTTTTGTTAAGTGTTAAATTTTCTTATTATCAGTGACACTCGCCATTAAGCAATCCCGTCCCGTTCTGACTTCTAAGGTGCTTGAATGTACGTGCCCATGTCATGGACGAGAAGTCAATATTTACATCCAAATAACCGGTGTGTTGCTTGAACCCACATCTTACCATCAACGCAATAGAAGTTTAAGAGCGAACGCTGTAGTCCTTTCAGCCAGGTCGATTTCCGTACTAAGTTTTAAGGTACTGTGGTACATATAACAATACTTCGGCAGCAGATACTGTTGTTCCGTGGGTGCGAAACCCTAGGTTCATCATGTAATAATAGTCACAGATATTGTGAGCTGCGGTTGACTAACTCCATTTGTTTTGCTATTGCCTCCCAACTAACGAGTCGAATCGTGTACTTAACTTGACGATTCAGTGCGTCACGCTGAAGCTGTGACCTTTTTTTCCAAACGGTGATAGAGGTCACGGACGTCAAACACCTCGGTGATTTGAAAATGAATATTTATAGCATTTGTAGTGGGCCTGTGTTCGAAATCAACCGCAGTCTTTTTGGGAGAATATCGCTTTGCGTCGATTTTGATGGTATGATAGTCGATCATCCAGAAAGCAATGGAGAACTACTAAACATAAACATTGACTAGTAAATAATATAAAAAGTAAATAAATGATGGAGTTGATTGCAACGTTCTGTAATCTGTAAAATAACATGCAACTAACGATCTAGGTTCACGTTATTGTGGTCGATACGGAACTACGTGGATAATGTCATGAGCGCGAGCGGGCGAGGGTTCTACTCCTACGTTCGTCGTCCGCTAATAGTCAGTTATTTTTCTATTACCCCTACCCCGTTCAACCTCATAAGAGAAGTTATAATTAGGGCCCATCCAAGCCTCAGATTACTAATCATGTGACCGAATTAGGCACATATCGGAAATTATTTTGAAAGCGATTGTGTATGGTGTATTTTTAATGACTGCAGTGTTTGAAAATATTACCTGTCCAAGTTTTGTATTCACCCTTTGTAAAGTTCATGCAACATAATAGGTTAGGGGAGGAAATACTGACTACTTATTCTCCCGTGCAATGGCTACTTATTCTCCCGTGCAATGGCTACTTATTCTCCCGTGCAATGGCTACTTATTCTCCCGTGCAATTTCTTCTTATTCCCCCGCGCAATGGCTACTTATTCTCCCGTGCGATGGCTTCTTATTCTCCCGTGCAATGGCTACTTATTCTCCCGTGCAATGGCTACTTATTCTCCCGTGCAATTAGTACTTATTCTCCCGTGCAATGGCTACTTATTCTCCCGTGCAATGGCTACTTATTATACCGCGCAATTGCTACTTATTCTCCCGTGCAATGGCTTCTTATTCTCCCGCGCAATGGCTTCTTATTCTCCCGCGCAATGGCTACTTATTCTCCCGCGCAATGGCTACTTATTCTCCCGTGCAATGGCTACTTATTCTCCCGCGCAATGGCTTCTTATTCTCCAGTACAATGGCTACTTATTCTCCCGCGCACTCAGGTCTGCAAAATATGAAGACCCTATGACGTCACAGATCCATGGCAGGTTTCTGCTTCGTAATATGTTTATTTTGAAACTTGAGTTGCCAGGTTGGCCTAGCCTAAAATTGGTACCAAGACATGTCTGGCGAAGTGAAGGACGCCACGTCACCCCCAGTGTGACGATTGATCAATAAAAGGGGGCTGCGTGGTCTCGAGGTATGTTGCCCGCCTCGAGTGCTGGAGGTCCCGGGTTCAAGCCCCGGTGAGGGCCGGGATTTTTTCTCGTGGACTTCTAGTAATAAAATTTCCCCTGGTCTCTGGGTAGTGAGATCGGACGCCCGTGTGTATTGTTGCGTGCGTAAAAAATCCCTTGGCAGTTGGAAATCGAAAAAGAGTAGCCTAACGGCGCTGCCCGTGCAAAATTTCGAGTTAAAAATCTACCCAAAGTATTTCAGGATCCTCGCCGGTGCTACGGAGTTCGTGCACTGAGCTGAGATTTTCTAGACTCAGGCTTGAGTTAGGAGGAGAACGGAGCACTTATGGGTTGCACCCGTGTGCCGTGATGTTGATCCATCGACTAAACTAAACTAAACTAAACTAAACTAAACTAAACTAAACTAAACTGATCAATAAAAGCAATTTTCTAGCGCAGTAGCCGGCTTCGTAGGGAAGGTGTTAAAGATGCCGTTCGTAATTCCGCACACCGCTTTAAAAAAAAACATATGCGTGCGATTTGGCAGCATACCGCCTTGCGTTGGTTATTTACGAAATGGTATGGGTGCCGGTCGTTCATAAAACAATGGCAGACTACCGAACGTAAACTTCCCCAGGAATCACAAACAGTCAAATACATCTTGAGGTTGACTGCGACGTCATGTAAAGGATATCCAACTAACATTTACTAGCGCAGTATACCCAATGTGTCGTAAAGTGTGTCAAAGGGGACTATACTTTATTTATATTTTGAGAACCACTGTTTTACAGATTACACATAGTTCTCTCTACACGGGCTACCTGTCAGGTCAGGTCAGCTGTTTTTGCTCTAGTGTTTAAACAACGGGACTTTCCGTTTGTCCCAAAACAAAAACTTGGTCAAGAATGCAAAAAAAAAAAATAAACTGTCTATATTTTAGCAACGCTCAATTAGCAAAGGCTAGCAAACAAACGTTTGTTTTTCATCATCATGTGCCATGCCGATAAGGGTGGGAGGTCATGTTTCGCCAGCTCACACAATCACCAGCGTCGTGGATCAGCTCTGTGTTCTTGTGTTGATTTCCCATGTGGCCCAGTCATCCAGATATTTACTTCTCTGCGTTTCCTTTTTACTTTTGCCTTCAATCTATCGGGCGAGTATACACGAATGGATCCGCCATTTACGTTAGTTGTTTGATTTTCTTTGAAAGTTCTATGAAAAGATGATTTTCTAGACGTCTGTAGAGAAGGTCAGAAGGTACCAGGGGGCTTCAAATGAAAACCGTAAAAGTGTGATATGCGTGGGTAAGTTAATAAGTAAGTCACAAATGGCTGTAGAAAAATAACTAACTATGCTAACAACTTGAAACCAGTTTATTTTTATACATACATTGTCCCTTTATTTCTCAACACAATTTCCACCAGCCAGCATTGATGCATGAATCCCATCGTTTTATCAGTCCTCCCAAACCAGCTGCATAGAACTGCGTGCTATGTTTTCATTTACCTGCCATCACACAGAACTGTGTGACTTACTTATTGACTCTCCCTCGTAACGGTTTCTGCTCAGATATGCACTGATTTATGGGAAATCGCAAGGTGCTAAGTCCACTGAAAACCCACCTTTGCGGGAGAAATTCCGCGAGTGACACCGAAGTTGAATGTGAAGTGAAAATGTGGCTTAGAAACACAGCACGCAGTTCTATGCAGCCGGTTTGGTAGGACTGATAAAACGATGGGATAAGTGCATCAATGTTGGTGGAAATTATGCTGAGAAATAAATGCACAATGTATGTATAAAAATAAACTGGTTTCAAGTTGTTATCATATTCAGTTATTTTTCTACAACCATGTGTGACTTACTTATTAACTTACCCTCGTAAATTACAATAACCATCCCATTGTTTTGTTACCTATCAATATTGTTGCTAAGAATGTCAAGAGTGTTAAACACCTGACATCACGGTGCAGACGAACAAGATGACGTCATAAATGCAATTTAAAGATAACACCCCCCCCCCTCCCCTCGCCGCGCTTTTGACATGCTCCAAAGAGGAGGAGCAGTTTTTATTTTTTTTTTTATTGACCTCCACTTTCAGAATGTTCTACATCCGCCATTATCGTCAGACGTAACCCCAAGTGATTTCCACTTGTTTGGACAACTCAAAGAGTCATTGGGGGGAAAAGACTTTTTTCGGTCCGATGAAGAGGTACAGCAGGTGGTGCATATACGTGGTTACAGAGACGAACAAGAGAATTTGTATCTTCAGGAATCCAAGCATTTTATCGGCGCTGGAGGACTTGCATTGAACGCAGTGGTGACTACATCGAAACATGATACATTGTTCTTTATTTTTTTCTCCCAGAATATATTCTCCCTTCACCCCCACAAAAAAACATGTAAGGTTTTAATTAGAAGCCCCTTCGTAGTTTGCCAATGCTTTCCTTCTTAGCAGTGGCCATGCTTGTCGATGGCCGTAGCGATTGTCTCCAAAAGGAGATCCTCTGCCTACGGTTATCAAATTGAAGACCATAACCTACAACTAGATGCCGGCTGCTCTCCAGCTCCACCCACAACCTGCATCCATGGCTTCACATGACCCTGATCGTGGTGGGGGAAGGGGGGGGGGGGCTCTAATCGGGTATTCCAACTTGCCCAAGCATGCCCTGTAGGTTAGCAGGGGGAAGGGGGCACCTTACTTCTTCTTTGCTAGGGGGTACCCTTAACCCGCCGTTTCTCTTAGGCGGAAATAGATGCTTATGATGTTCAAAGATTTTAGCGTGTGTGCAAACTCACCCCGTAACTAATGAACAGTCTTTTTAAATTACAAGGTTTGCCATCGCCGACTCCATTTGCAGCCGCATCGTTTTCATAGCTGTCTCCTGAGTGTATTTATGTGAGTTTGAAGAAGAGGTGTGCACCGGATATTCAATTTGTGTCTGCGCTGGTTATTGCAGAAGTTTCTTCGTCTTTCTTCTTTTTCTTCTTATTCTTCGTTTTCTTCTTCTGCTGTTCTGCTGCTACTGCTGTTTGTACCTACTACTACTACTACTACTACTACTACTACTACTACTACTACTACTACTACTACTACTACTACTACTACTACTACTACTACTACTACTACTACTACTACTACTAACTACTACTACTACTACTACTACTACTACTACTACTACTACTACTACTACTACTACTTCCTCTTCTCCTTCTTCGGTTTCTTCTTGCTCCTCCTCTTCCGATTCCTCGTTATTCTTCTCCTCCCCCTCCTTCTCCTCCCCTCCTCCTCCCGCTTTTTCTTATTCTTTTACTCCTACTCCTCTTCCTCCTCCTTCTTCTTTGTCTTCTCCTCCCTCTCTTCCTCCTTCTTCTTCTTCACCTTCTCCCCCTCATTTTTTTTCTACTTTTTTCTTCTTCTTCTTCATCTTCTTCGTTTTCGTCTTCGTCTTCTGTTGCTGATTAGGTTTTCTATTTCGGCTTGCTCTTGTCTGTTCCCAAAGGCCAAGGATCAACATATCCTATCTCATCATCAACATATCATATCTCATCATCAACATATCCTATCTCATCATCAACATATCCTATCTCATCATCAACATATCCTATCTCATCATCAACATATCTTATCTCATCATCAACATATCCTATCTCATCATCAACATATCCTACCTCATCATAGGGGGAAATATATGATCATGTTCTTATTCTCCAAGGAAACTGCACGGTACAGATCAGGAATGGAACTAGATCTGCACGAACCAGAAGCACATATCTTAACGGCTAGGTCACTCGGTCCCTCAAAGGCAGAGGAGTACAAAGGTACCTGGACATTGGCATTTTCATCTTGTTCGTCTAAGGGATGGTCAGTATTCTACTCAGAAGCCGTAGTTATGCCCCCTTTGCTTTTTGTTACGGGCGCTTTGGTGTAGGAGTTACGGACGATTTGGAATCAGACCGCATTGCGCTGTTTTCCCACAACAGTATAAGTGCCTTTCGTTCAGAAAGCAATGGTAAATTAGTGAATGCCAAGAAAGAACAAACAGCCACGAAATACTAGGGTTGACTGCGACTTCCTGTAAAGGATAAGCAACTACCGTTTTCTTTTCTTCTTTTTTTTTTTTAGCTGTCTATTGAATTTGGTATCCAAGGTGCACCATTCACGGGCATTCTGCAAAGCAGTAATTTATAATACACTCCGGACAAACAACTAGATGCTTTTTCTTCTTCATCATGTAGTGGGTACCAAAAGTAGACACTTCTCTCTTACAAAGACTTAAAGTTATTTGCAAGTCCTCTACAGGACGTTCCAACCAACTCCAGCATGCATTGGCTGTTTTTCTGTTGCTAATAAATTTTACGTTCAGTACTAAGTAATTGATAAGCAATTTTACGTTCAGTACTAAATAATTCATAAGCAATGTTACATTCATTACTTTCTGAAAGACCGACGCCTCATACCATCGAAATCAACATAAAGCGATCTGCTCCAAACTGCTCCCGGCGGACTTCGAACCATCGACTCGCAATGTCGGGGAATTGTCAAACTGCGTTCACTAACCCATCAGCCACAGACGCCGGCTCACATATATGAGGGTCGTTCAGAAAGTAATGCACCACGTCGTTTTTCCCAGGTAATAAAGAAGATAGAAGCATAATTGTTTACACTTCAAATATTGCATATCCGATTGAGTGCACGAAATTGCAACCCAATTGGCCAAGTAATATGGCTGCCCTAAACCATAATTGCTTCTTGTGGTATACTCTCAGTTTATGTGGTCATAATAGCAATCCAACGAAACAGTTTATTGATGGAAGTTCTATACAAAACTATAGAGGATGTCGCTCTGGGACGAATGGGGTTACGAATGCAATTCGTAATCCCGCACACCGCGTTCAAAACATAGATGAGGGCGATTTGGAAGCAGACCATTTTGCGTTGGTTTCTATACATTGGTAAGAGTAGCGGTGGTTCAGAAAGCAATGGCAAACTACTGACCGTAAACCTGTCATGAAATCACAAACAGCTCCAAAAAAAAAAAAATGCCGGAGTTGACTGCTACGTCCTGTAAAGGATATGAAACTAATTAGCTTACACAGCTTAAACTTCTTTTCGGCTCACGGCATGGTTGTGAGTTCACTCCACACACACGTCAGCTGGACTCGCACGTTCAGAAAGCAATTATCATAATCACGCGCCATGCCGATAAGCGTGGGCGGTCATGTTTCGCCATCTCACTCGATCACCAGAGTCGTGGATCGGCTCGGTGTTCATGTCTCGACACGTGGCCAAGCCATCCAGGTATTTATTTCTCTGCTTTCCCCTTGATCTCTTCCCCTGTATCTTGCCAGTTGTCACCGAGTTCTCGAATTTATTTCTTCCCATAACGTGACCAAACAATTGTGATTGTCTACGTCTAATTTCTAATGAGTTCACGACTCATTTGTTTCTTGTAGGACTTGGCCATTGGTTTTCTGTCTGTCCATGGACTTTTCCTCAGAAACCACATTTCCACAGCCATCAGATGTGTTTTCAGCCTGTCCGCTCATTGTCCATTCTTCACATCCATTCAAAGCACAGGTTCTACTTAGCACCTCAACACTCTTTTTCTCGTTGCAAATGAATCTTTCTATTGGTCAGTATGTTTTCCATCTTGCAAAAGGCTACCTTCGCCATATCGATTCTTGTTATTGTTCGGAGATAATTGCACCGATTCACTTGTTTAAGAATATTCCAATTCACTTGTATATTACATTGTGATATTTCCTTCTTCCTAGTGACGACCATAATCTTGTCTTTTTACAATTTAATCCTAACCTTAGCAATGGCAAACTACTCAGCTTAAAACTGCCCAAAAAGTCAACCTGGGATTGATCGCAACGTCCTACCATGTACACGCAACATTGATATATCATAAATCTCCTACAAATCCCGCTTTCATGTATAGGAATATAAAAAAGATATGGAGAAACATTCTCCCGCCCAGGACAGAATAAATTATGCAACAGACATTTGTATAATAGCCAGCCCGCTTGTCGGCATGTGTTAGTGCGCATGTCCGTCCGCCATTATGTTATGTTTTTTAATGCTCTAACTTATTTTAACTCATAATGATATGGAGAGAGAGAGAGAGAGAGAGAGAGAGAGAGAGAGAGAGAGAGAGAGAGAGAGAAGAGAGAGAGAGAGAGAGAGAGAGAAGGAAACAAAGGGTTTATGTAAGTTACCATATAGCCACGATTACCGGCTACTCAGAAGTCGGAGGGATTCGATTGATGGCGAAGGACACTGGTAATATGGTAAGCTAATCCATACGCAAAAATATGTCTAGTGTACTCGATGTAGTAGCTAGCGAACGCTTCATAAAACAATAATAACAACAAAGAAAGAGACGGTGGAGGTAACATTTATTGTGGGAGGAAGAGGAAAATATATGAAAATAAACAAACGCGTTTTGAACTCAAGAACGTATGGTATGCTGCTTGCTATAATGGCAATTAACAACTCTTTGAGACATACAAGGCTATAGTAGCAATTAACAGCTCTCTGAGACATACAAGGCTATAGTGGCAATTAACAGCTCTCTGAGACATACAAGGCTATAGTGGCAACTTGCAGCTCTCTGCGACATACAAGGCTATAGTGGCAATTAGCAGCTCTCTGAGACATACAAGGCTATAGTGGCAATTAGCAGCTCTCTGAGACATACAAGGCTATAGTGGCAATTAGCAGCTCTCTGAGACATACAAGGCTATAGTGGCAATTAGCAGCTCTCTGAGACATACAAGGCTATAGTGGCAATTAGCAGCTCTCTGAGACATACAAGGCTATAGTGGCAATTAGCAGCTCTCTGAGACAAACAAGGCTATAGTGGCAATTAGCAGCTCTCTGAGACAAACAAGGCTATAGTGGCAATTAGCAGCTCTCTGAGACATACAAGGCTATAGTGGCAATTAGCAGCTCTCTGAGACATACAAGGCTATAGTGGCAATTAGCAGCTCTCTGAGACATACAAGGCTATAGTGGCAATTAGCAGCTCTCCGAGACATATAAGGCTATAGTGGCAATTAGCAGCTCTCTGAGACATACAAGGCTATAGTGGCAATTAGCAGCTCTCTGAGACATACAAGGCTATAGTGGCAATTAGCAGCTCTCTGAGACATACAAGGCTATAGTGGCAATTAGCAGTTCTCTGAGACAAACAAGGCTATAGTGGCAATTAGCAGCTCTCTGAGACAAACAAGGCTATAGTGGCAATTAGCAGCTCTCTGAGACATACAAGGCTATAGTAGCAATTAGCAGCTCTCTGAGACATACAAGGCTATAGTGGCAATTAGCAGCTCTCTGAGACATACAAGGCTATAGTGGCAATTAGCAGCTCTCTGAGACATGCAAGGCTATAGTGGCAATTAGCAGCTCTCTGAGACATACAAGGCTATAGTGGCAATTAGCAGCTCTCCGAGACATACAAGGCTATAGTGGCAATTAGCAGCTCTCTGAGATATACAAGGCTATAGTGGCAATTAGCAGCTCTCTGGGACATACAAGGCTATAGTGGCAATTAGCAGCTCTCTGAGACATACAAGGCTATAGTGGCAATTAGCAGCTCTCTGAGACATACAAGGCTATAGTGGCAATTAGCAGCTCTCTGAGACATACAAGGCTATAGTGGCAATTAGCAGCTCTCTGAGACATACAAGGCTATAGTGGCAATTAGCTGCTCTCTGAGACATACAAGGCTATATTGGCAATTAGCAGCTCTCTGAGACATACAAGGCTATAGTGGCAATTAGCAGCTCTCTGAGACAAACAAGGCTATAGTGGCAATTAGCAGCTCTCTGAGACAAACAAGGCTATAGTGGCAATTAGGAGCTCTCTGAGACAAACAAGGCTATAGTGGCAATTAGCAGCTCTCTGAGACAAACAAGGCTATAGTGGCAATTAGCAGCTCTCTGAGACATACAAGGCTATAGTGGCAATTAGCTGCTCTCTGAGACATACAAGGCTATATTGGCAATTAGCAGCTCTCTGAGACATACAAGTCTATAGTGGCAATTAGCAGCTCTCTGAGACAAACAAGGCTATAGTGGCAATTAGCAGCTCTCCGAGACAAACAAGGCTATAGTGGCAATTAGCAGCTGTCTGAGACATACAAGGCTATATTGGCAATTAGCAGCTCTCTGAGACATACAAGGCTATAGTGGCAATTAAGAGCTCTCTGAGACAAACAAGGCTATAGTGGCAATTAGCAGCTCTCTGAAACATACAAGGCTATATTGGCAATTAGCAGCTCTCTGAGACATACAAGGCTATAGTGGCAATTAGCAGCTCTCTGAAACATACAAGGCTACAGTACCAGCTAGCAGTTCTTTGAGACATACACGATTACAGTACCAACTAACAGCTGTTTGAGACATACAAGGTTATAGTAGAAACTAGCAGTTATTGAAACATACAAGGCTTTAGTAGCAACTAGCAGCGCTTTGACACATACAAAGCTACCGTAGCAGCTAGCAACTCTGTGAAACACACAATGCTACAGTACAAACTATCAACTCTTTGAAACATACAATGCTACAGTATTAACTAGCAGCTCTTTGAAACAGACAACTCTACAGTACCAACTAGCAGATGTTTGAAACATGCAAGTTTAAACTAGCCCAGTATGAGATCATTATTGTTATCATTTCCCGCCTTTTCTACGCAACAATTCCTAAACAAGACAACCATTAATCCCCACCACGTGATCTCTTATGTTAATGGTGTTACTCCCAACCGCTTTACCCCCTCTCCCGATAATCTGACCACGTATAGCAACCAGTCGCGAGAAACGTTTTGTTTACCGTTGTCATGGCTGCGGCAGAGGCGAACAGAATAAAACCCCAGACCAGAAGCGCTGAAGCTGTTACTCAAACCTCACGACGACGCCATCAAGTCACTGTGAGCTGACCCATTCTCGCCGCTTGTTTTGTTTATCCGGAGTGCGCTGAACTTTTTCTTTAGCAATTCAAAATGGTGAGTCACCTAAGTCTTGTCTGCATGAGTATGTGCACGATGTTTTTTTTTTAGGGGAGTTATAGAAACGTCTGTAACAATGCTAACTTTTGTGGCGTTGCATCACGCTTTGTTTATACGAAATATAACTGTAACACTCAATGAATATTGGGAAACGTGTAGTGAAACCAGAAAATTATATAGTATTATAGTATTTTACCCTCGTTTATGTGTTGTGTGGTATGTATGTATTTATTTGCTGATGAAAGCTAGTCACCGCAACGTCCTATGGTTTCCGTAATTGCGTTCTGTAAAGCTGCATTACTTTGTATTATGTTATATTGTTTACAGAGTTAGTTAGTTAGTTAGTTAGTTAGTTAGTTATTTAGTTAGTTAGTCGACAGGTCATCCTAATTGCACAACGAAACATTCAGTCCATAAGTCCCTTCTCAGTAAATCCCGCAGCGTGTAGCGTCTCACGACACTAGTTCAATGTTGGTTTATAGTTTATTAATCGTCTTTGGCTTCCTGCATAGAGCTCTTATCTAATCACACCTCTTTTAACTTGCTGTTCTCGCGGTCTCATCATGGTGTAGTTTCACAGTCATCACTTGATTCTCGCAAAAGTCTCACTTCCCGTAGAGTATTCAGTATATCAGCCTGGTCCATGGTTCGTCCGCCCTCCACAGTAGCTTTACCTGCAAGCCTGTCAGTCTGCTAATTTCCTTGCACACCCTCATGCCCTTGCACGAAAATGAAACTAATCTTTTCCAGCCGTGACCACTTCAGAGAAACCAAGACAATAAATAAATAAATACACACGTATTGTTTGGCTCTCATAAAATTAGGGGTACCGTCGCTCTGCTACTGAGCTGAGTGCGTGGCGCGACACCATGAGCTGTGAATTTCGTTTGGAATGTTTGTACATCTGTCCGCAGATGTTGTAGCGTTAACTGCATGTTCGGAACGATGGCGGGCGGCCTATCACTTTGAATTGACTGGATTACCCTTTCGGTTCACGAGTGCATTTTGTTTTTCTCGGAGACTCCTGGGAGACGTCGCTGGAGCTACAGTGTTCGTGCTTTGTGTGATGCTTTCAGCGGGCCACCCTGCCGACGGGGAACGAGCCAAATGGGATAAATCCCGGGGCAATGAAGTCGATCCTCTCGACTTTAATTTAGTAATGTGTGGTTACTGGTTTTTTAGTGACTGCCGCTTCCATCGACTATGAACTGTATTTTCCGTGGAGGACTTTTGTGTTGGCATTCTGACAGCGGCATTATGCACAGTGCACCTGTGCGGGCTGATGGCTTGTCGAGACTCCTGTCTATTCCACTGTTCACATATTGCAGTGAGGAACATTTCGTGTGATATTCACTGGTACAGGAACGGAGCGTGATGGGGACGACCTGTTGCCATGAAGTTGGAACCGCGACCGACTAACTAACTAACTAGAAGTAGGGGTAAGCATTATAGACTAGAGGACGCACTAGACAACATACAAGTTGAAAGCTATAGTTACCGACCGGGAATCGAACCTGTCACCTTCAACTAACGACAGCAGCTCGCTGCAGGAACAACACCAACCACTGTCAGAAGGTTTACGTGGTATTATATGCTACTATAAGAAAGATACAAACGTCATTCGTTTGTCATGTGATGAGAAGAGACGCATTGGAAAACATCGTGACAACTGGAAAGATCAGTGAGAAATTAGGCTGAGGCAAACCAAGAGAAATGATGCTGGATGGACTGAGACAGTGGCATGGAGGAATATCATCAGCATATTTGATCCAGAACACCAAGGGCCGAGATCTGTGGAAAGACATGAACGCCTATGTCAGCTGGCAAGGCACATGATGATGATGACTAGAAATAGACAAGGAGTAAAGGCCAACTTTCCAAAAAGACGATCCAAAAAAAAAAAAAAAAAACTTTTTGTTTGGCACTGAATCTAGTAAATTACCAACAGTTTTTCATACGAGAATAGAATTGCAAACTATGTACTCCCCTTCTTGAATATAAACACAGATTTTTTTTTTCCTAGCAGAGAAACAGTAACTTTACAGGACACATTACTTGCACAGAAGCAAAGTTACGTTTACCAAAAACATTTGGGCACGTTAGCCAGGCGATCAATACTGCTGGGCGGGGAGGGGCGGTGGCTAGCATGATTCACATATTTGTGGAGAGTGCCAATGAATGAATCATCCTAGAGAGAGGGATCATAGTGTAGGCGTGTGCTCTCTCTCTCTCTCTCTCTCTCTCTCTCTCTCTCTCTCTCTCTATCTATCTATCTATCTGTCTGTCTATCTATCTATCTGTCTGCCTGCCTGCCTGTCAGTCTATCTCCCCCTCCTTCCCTCCCTCCCCCGTCTCTCTCTCTCTCTCTCTCTCTCTCTCTCTCTCTCTCTCTCTCTGTTCTCTAAAGGAATTACCAACAAATCGGTTTAAATTAAAGTGATAATTATTTCCGTAATTATATGTAAACAGTAACAAAAGAAAGGAAAGATCTTAGGCAGCATGGCTTAACTGGGCTGTTGGGCCGAAGTAAAAGATTCTTAAACACACATCAAAGCAATAATGTACATAGAATGGGTACAATTTACATAGAATGTGTACAACTGACAAACAATGGGTAAAATTCACATAGAATTGGTACAGTTTACATAGAATGGGTACAATTTACATAGAATGGGTACAGTTTACATAGAATGGGTACAATTTACATAGAATGGGTACAATTTACATAGAATGTGTACAACTGACAAAGAATGGGTAAAATTCACATAGAATGGGTACAATTTACATAGAACTAATCAATTTACATAGAATAGGTACAGTTTACGTAGAATGGGTACAGTTTACATAGAATGGGTACAATTTACATAGAATGGGTACAATTTACATAGAATGTGTACAACTGACAAAGAATGGGTAAAATTCACATAGAATGGGTACAATTTACATAGAACTAGTCAATTTACATAGAATGGGTAGTTTACATAGAATGGGTACAATTTACATAGAATGGGTACAATCTATATCTGACTCGGACTGCCAAGGTTAACTAATAAAGCGCCATGGGATGATTATTCGTCTTAGGTGACTCTTGTATCTGCCATGGGCTTATATACAGCAGTTTTCCTTCTGCCACTCCATTTAACATGATAAATAATACATGTCTGCTACCATATTTTAAGTCATAACTGTGAAACACCCCTACTTCCCATTTTCCGTCATCAATTATTGTTTTGTTTAAATCTACGTCTTGTTCGACACTAATCTGTTAAAGGAATACAAAACAATGTACTCCCCTTCTTGAATATAAACACAGAAGCCCCAAACAATATATTGCACGATTTATTGCCTGGCTTGTTTCGCTGCATTTCGTCAGGTACATGCTGCAGATTTACATATCATATGAAGTGAATAAATGAATAATACTTTAGAGCTGAAACACTTAAAACGGATAGTCAGAGGTATTGTTCAAATATGGAGCAGCTGTTATCCCCACAGTAATCAAAAAACGTCATTTTTAACACGAACTCTTTATATTTGCATAAAACCGACTGGAACCACATAATTGCTAACAACTCACTATATTTGAGTAATTGTTTATTGTCCGTAGGATACCGTATACGAAACGCTTTATATGCTTGCTTACTTGGTGTTCGTTGGCTTGATCTCCAACGCGAAGTCCTGTATGTCGGATGAATACATCCTGTTGTCCAACATCAGTGTGATGTCATACAGGACCTGAGGTTTGCGTGAGTATCCGTTGTCCCATGTCTGGCTTATTGGTGTGCAGACTGGTGGTTCCTCGCCGTACAGGCAGACACTCTCCGACTTCGGAGGAATCGGCGATCCTACTGACTTTAGCCAGGACCCCGAAGGGACCTGTTGCCCAGGACGCTCGACGAGGACGCGTCAATAGGTCTTGGCCAGTATATAACCCGGCCCTGGTGCCTTGGAAACACCGCTGCGTCCAAACGCTTTATATGTTTTCACATTATCGCCATAGTTTATAAGTTGTTGAGAAATCTACGAGGAGGACATTTATTTTTAGCCTTTCAACTGCACAAAGATTCGTTAAAGAAATAGCTCGGACATTTAAAGTAACAACTTGGATAGAATGGATACACTTTATAACTGACTGGGACTGTTTGGGTTAAAGTTTGGGTTAGAACATAAATATTTACAGTAACAACTAGGAAACAATAGGTACATTCATATTTGACTTAAAAGAGGCAAAGAAAAGCGAAAATATGTTGGGTACAGGGGAAGTGACTCACAAATTAAAAAAAAATGTTTTGGTTTAGACAGAGTTAGGCTTCTTTGTTACAAACCTAAAAATATTCAAAACAATATTTTCCCGTAGTGTATTTGAATAACGAAGACGCGAACAATAGATTGCAAGATTTATTGTCTGCCATATTTTACTGCATCTCGTCAGGTACATACTGCCAACTTTGTGCAAACAAAATAGACGTGATAGTCAGTTTAAAATTACCGTGGTAGACAATAGGAAATACTTTGTGAATATGTGTGCAGGATATTTCAGCTTGAAGGATTTATCTTATTACTTTAGTTTATGTTGTGTGATTTTGTGCAGTATGTACTTAAAATAATGTCAGTAAGTTGGGTGACGAGGTGATGTAGTGGTAGAAGATGGCCTTCACATTAGTCACGGTTTCGAACCCACATCTGATGGATTTTTTTAATAACTTATCCTAGCTCCCAGGTTCGACCTATCCTAAAATTAGTGCCAGAAACTGTCTTGGAAAGTAAAGGCAGCTGACATGATACTGACCTCAATACCCATTCAGTATGAATATGGATCTAGAAACATATGCCCATTACACTGATTACGTTCTTGACCCAATTGTATTCAAAATGAAAGTGGCCTGAAGATGCTACTAGCACCTGACATTCATTTTGTTATAACAAACATTTTGTTTCTATTTGCCAGCGTGAATGTATCTCCATCCATGTTGGCCAAGCTGGAGTCCAAATTGGCAACGCCTGCTGGGAGCTGTATTGTCTGGAGCACGGAATCCAGCCTGATGGCCAGATGCCCTCAGACAAGACCATTGGTGGTGGTGACGATTCCTTCAATACATTCTTTAGCGAGACCGGTGCTGGCAAGCATGTCCCCAGGGCTGTCTTTGTTGATCTGGAGCCTACTGTTGTTGGTAAGAGAATATGCATACAATCATCATAATCAGATTATTGTTTTTAAAAGAAGTTAGTTACATATCCTTTACGGCATTTTTGTTTCTGTTTGTGATCTCTTGGCAAGTTTACGTTCAGTAGTTTGCAATTGCTTTCTGAACGACCGGCACCCGTACCATTTCGTAAACACCCATCGCAAGGTGGTCTGCTGCCAAATCGCTGGCATTTCAAACGCGGTATGCGGGATTACGAACTGCACCTGTAACTCCTTCACCGCGGAGCTGGCCGTCAGATGATTAGTCAGTTCAAATTATTTCTCTAGGGTAGTCTTTGTTGATCTGCAGTAAACTTTCCTATGTTAGAGAATCTTCAATCAAGTATCTTGTTTCGTGCAGGATAGCCTGACATATGATACCACATCTAGTCTGAGAATGGAGGTGGAGGCAGTCACTGCGGTGTTCCACTAGCTGGGTAATAAAACATCACACACATTGTAACGGACTCGCAGAGTAAGCTGCGAAGGTTTAAGACAAGTGCACTTCTTGCAGTGTGGCATGCTTCCATTCAAAAATCAAAGATAGGGATTATTTATTGGAACATTTCCCCAGGACATACTGGTGCGCTGGGAATCGATCAGGTGAACAGACTGGCTGGGTCTGTACCGCTGGGCAGGGTATTAGTGCACCACAAGGCAGACGTGGTCAGATTTCTTTGAGATCACGTGAACTGTCTGAAAGAATATCATAGTCTGGAGAAAACTGAAAAGGAAGGATTGACTAGATAGAAGATCTGCCTGGTGTTAGGGTTCTTCTTAGTTTTGTTTTCTTAATAATTAGTTGTTTTTTGTTTGTTTTTGTTTTTTTTGTGGGTCAAAATTATCAATTCCAAACCAACTTCTTACAGATGAAGTTCGAACCGGCACCTACCGTCAACTGTTCCATCCAGAACAGCTGATAACTGGCAAGGAAGATGCCGCAAACAACTACGCCCGTGGTCATTACACCATTGGTAAAGAAATTGTTGACCTGGTTCTTGACCGCATCAGGAAGCTGGCTGACCAGTGTACGGGCCTGCAAGGTTTTCTCATCTTCCATTCCTTTGGAGGTGGCACTGGTTCTGGGTTTACGTCGCTGCTCATGGAACGGCTGTCTGTGGACTACGGCAAGAAGTCCAAACTGGAGTTCTCCATCTACCCAGCTCCTCAGGTAAGACAAGACAACGGAAGCAACAAGTATTTCTTGTAGATATTCATTGCTTTATTACCTCTCTCTGTTCTTTACAGATGCCTGGAAAATAATGTTTTGCCAACTGAGATGGCAAAACATGACTGCCCACGCTTATTGGCATGGCACGTGATGATGATGTTCAAATAAGTTTGTTTTTTTAAAAAGAAGTCCAATTGTCATTACGATCATTGGACAACAATCACTTTCAAATTAATATCCTATTTGTGGCTAACTTGGTCATATGATTATTAATCTGTGCCTGGGATGGACCCTAATATAACTTCTCTTCTTAGATTTAATGGCAATGAATGAATCACCCAAATAAACGAGAAGTAGATTGTGAGCTTTACTGAAACACGACTACAGGAGACAAATTGGACGTTGCGGCCAAAGCCTTCGTCAGCACAGGACAAACAAATACAAACCAACACAAAACTACATGAAACACACTATGACAATATTAAACTATTAAACTAATTAAAATTGAATGTACTCATCTGAATACCGTGTCCTAGCTTGGAAGGTCTGACACACGTAGGGCGCCAGTGGATAAATAGGTTTAATGGGTAGGGGTAATTATGTAATGGAAAAATAGTCCCTTATCTAATTATCAGATATCTACGTTAAAATATCAGATTAACTTTTAGTACACAACTGTACATTATATAAACTTTTAGTACACATTTTTACAGTTCATGAACTTTTAGTACACATTTTTTTCCATTTCATAAACTTTTGGTAGACATTTTTATAGTGTATGAACTTTTAGTGAAAATTTTTACACTGTATGGACGTTTAGTATATGTGGTTACACTTTATGAACGTTTAGTACACATGTGTATCTGTTCCAGGTTTCAACAGCTGTAGTTGAACCGTACAACTCCATCCTGACCACCCATACCACACTTGAACATTCAGACTGCGCGTTCATGGTGGACAACGAGGCCATATATGACATCTGCCGCCGCAATCTGGACATCGAGCGCCCCACCTACACCAACCTGAACCGTCTGATCGGTCAGATTGTCTCCTCCATCACCGCTTCGCTGAGGTTTGATGGCGCCCTGAATGTTGACTTGACTGAGTTTCAGACCAACTTGGTGCCCTACCCACGTATCCATTTCCCTCTGGCCACTTATGCTCCGGTGATCTCGGCCGAGAAGGTATGTATCTGAGTTTAGTCCCCAGTATGTGAGTTATTCTTAACAGCTGAGGTCAGAAAGGCTTAATGAATAAGAGCCCTTGCTCTTAATTAAACTTCCGGTGTACTAATGCTGATGTAGGATGTTCAACCCCTACACCGGTCATTTGGACTAAAATGTTGACTTCTCGTCATTGAGGTAAATTACAAGTACCTCAGAAGTCGGAGGAGGGGATTAGTCTGACGGCGAGGGAAACTGGTAATAGTGAAAGCTAATCCACACGGAATAATCAGCATAGTGCACAAGAAGTAGTATCACATGTATGCTTTACGCTTGAGTTCAAAACTATCAAGCGTCAAAAAGAAATTATTATTATTATTATTATAACAGATAAACGACATGCAGGATAACAGCACTCTAGTTCTTAAACTGATGGTGTGGTTAATAGATCATTCCCTACACTGGATAGTTTTTGGTGGAAATCCGATTCCAGAACTTACATATGTAGAATGACTGTAGATAAATTAAATGATGGTACAGACAATAAATATTACGTTACCTGCCTGGCATAGTCAAATCTATGCTGGCATGACAACCCCACATCAATATGTTGCACAAAGTATTGCTTGGCATATTTTGCCGTATCTTGTCAAGTGTATCCTACAGAAAAAGGTTTCACATATAATAAAGTAACATATTGAATTCTATCAACTGAAATACACAGACAAAACTACATTGTCACCGTGTCACTGTCAACACACAGCTGCCATGTGTACCAGGAAATGTATTGGGAAGTAACAGCGGCTGGTGTGATGTTGATCACTTGACTCACTGAGTACCAATTGGTCTATAAAACATAGAACTAGCACCATATACCTAGCAGACCCCAAAGCATGAAAACGGATCCTATACTTCATTCATTCATTCATTCATTCATTCATTCATTCATTTGTGCATTCATTAATTCATTCATTAGCATGTCCTTTGCAGAATCTCTCCCCTATAACAACTTTCTGGAAAACTTCTCGGTCATAAGCAAGATGTCTCGCGTGCGATACCCCCATCTGGAGATCATCCGCCACATCCTGCACCCATCTTATCTTTGGCCTTCCTCTCTTCTCGGGCATATATTCCTCCATTATTGTTCTCTCCAAACTTCCATGACGTTTCAAGTGACTAAAATATTTCAATTTTCTTTGTTTTATCATCTTTAGTAACCAACCTTCTTCAATATTCAGATCTTGTTGTATGGATGCATTTTTTTTTCTTTTCTGTATCCAAGATATTCTGAGCACTCGTCTACACTTACTTACTTTATTTACCAATACAGGCCTACCACGAGCAGCTGTCTGTTGCTGAGATCACCAACGCTTGCTTCGAACCAGCCAACCAGATGGTGAAGTGTGACCCCCGCCATGGCAAGTACATGGCCTGCTGCATGTTGTACCGAGGCGATGTGGTCCCCAAGGATGTTAATGCAGCCATCGCAACCATTAAGACCAAACGTACCATCCAGTTTGTGGACTGGTGCCCCACCGGATTCAAAGTTAGTATTGGTTTCTTCACTTCTAATCTACTATTGTTAGTCGTTAGTTAGTCGTTAGTTACGGTTTCAACTTCACGGCAAAGGGTTATCCAATAATGCTCTGTTCCTGTGCCAGTGAATATCAGAACCCCAGCGACCGAGAAATGTGTAGATGCATGAACGGCCAAGCCAGTTGGCAGAGCACATGGTGAATGTTATCAGGGTCGGCAAGGATAGCAAAGAATACATGTACTTTGTTACTGAAAACATCAGCAGCTACAACTTCCATATTTGCTTAAGTATTCTGCAAATCTACAGGCGTGCCTGCTGCGCTGTAATGTTGTTTGTTAACCGTTTTCACGAGGAAAGAATTTACTTATTGCCTGACAAGATATTGGGATCGGCGATAGAAATGTTGCTGTGGTGGTCATATGTTCGGATGCCCTTGAAGTCAAGGTTTTCCACTGACATAGGGTCCACAGTTGACCCAGCCTCACAATGGGTACCAAGATATTTTTGGAAGTAAAAGCCACCGGCATGATAGTGACCACATCATCAGTCAAGTGCCAATTGGTCTAAATATGTGGGCTAATATCTAATATGCATCAAAGCGTGAAAATCGGTGTTTTTAATCGTCTTCTCCTTTATTTATTTATTTATTATTTTGTGCATCTTTCGCGTCCTCTTCCTCTTTGAAATCTTTTGCTTCTTCTTCTTCGCATTTTTCGCTTCTTCTTCTTTTCCTATTTTTGCTTCTCCCACTTCTTCTTTTGCATCTTTCCTTTCTTCTTCTTTGCATCTTTTGCTTCTTCTTCTGTTTGCATCTTTCGCTTCTTCGTCTTCATCTTCTTATGTTGTTGTTGCTGTGGCTACCTTTCATCTCCCGAAGGGTCACAAGTCCTCAACCAACTCATGCCTATCCCTGTGTACACTTGTTAATCATTACCTTGATTCTGCACTGAAAGCTGTTTACGGGATGAGGTATTTCCTTACGTTACTATACCTATCAATGGCAAACTACTGAACGTAAACTTGCCACGAGATCACAACAGCAAACAATGCTGGTATTAACTGCAACGTCCTGTAAAGAATATGCAACAAACTTAACTATAAATGTACGGTTATGAAGGGACACCACAATCAAACTAACGACCATATTGTTGTATCCACAGGTGGGCATCAACTACCAACCCCCGACAGTGGTACCTGGAGGTGACCTGGCCAAGGTCCAGCGGGCCGTCTGCATGTTGAGCAACACCACGGCCATCGCCGAGGCCTGGGCTCGTCTTGACCACAAGTTTGATCTGATGTATGCCAAGCGTGCTTTTGTCCACTGGTCAGTATTATGGTCATCTGGTCACAACATTGATTTACCAAATAAATTGGGACAGCTGTTCTCTAATGTTCTTAACAATTTTCTCCACTTTTATAAATACATTTGTTTCTGCCTACAAAAAAAAATAAAGTATGTGTATTTAATGTTTTGTAGCCCACAGTTATGGCTTAGGGACAGAGACCTCATTCATTACGTAGATGTCCTTTGCACAACCTCACTCCCATAACAACCTTCCGGAAAACTTGGTCATAAGCAAGATGTCCCGCGTCTGATACACTCACCTGGAGATCATCTGCCACATCCTGCACCCATCTTTTCTTTGGCCTTCCTCTTCCTTTCTTCCCGAGCATATACCCCTTCATTATTGTTCTCTCCAAACTTTAATGACGCTTCAAGTGACAAAAATATTTCAATTTTCTTTGTTTTAATCGTCTTTAGTAGCACCTTCTTCTATATTCTGCTTTTGTCGAATTGATTCATTTGTTCTTATCTTTATCCAAGATATTCTTAGAACTCGTCTATAACAATTATATTCAACGGCATGTATGCGCTGTTCAGCTTGTTTAGTAAGTGTCCAGGTCTCACAGGTGTATGTTGCAATGGGAAAGATGCATGCTCTTAAAAATCCAATGTTTGTAGTTCTATTTGTCCCACGCCACGCAGAGACCCCAGTTTGACAACTCCGTGTAGCAATTTTGAAATCAGCATACGACTTGGAAGCCGACTGCCTTGGATTGATTTTCAAAATGGTATAGGTTGTGGTCATTTATAAAGCAATGGAAAACTGGTGAACCTAAAGTTACCTAGAAAATCACAACCAAAACCATGCTGGAGTTGATTGTGACGTCTTGTAAATGACATGCAACTAACTTTTAAATGTTTAGTAATACAAGTAAATATTGTATTTTTCAAGGTACTCAACATCCATTTCGTTAGGCCATTTTGTTGGATTTCATTATTTATTAATTTTCAGATCTAGACCACATTTATTTCCATGGCTCTTATAAGGTCCATAGGCCGGACGTTGCCCGTCCCTACTCTAAAGTCATTTCTATTCTTGTTTTGTATTGTTGTTGTTGTTGTTAGTTTTTTATAGAAGGCTTGTTGCCGAAAATGTTGTTGTTGTTTTTCAAAATTTTTATTTTTCATTCTATTAAACTGACTTTCTACACTTCTTCTAATTATGACATGAAAAACAAATACTGTACTTGTATCTGAACGATCCACTCACAATCTGCATTGCCTTCACAGGTATGTGGGCGAGGGAATGGAGGAAGGTGAGTTTTCAGAGGCTCGCGAGGACCTGGCCGCTCTGGAGAAAGACTACGAGGAGGTTGGAGTTGATTCTGTAGAGGGTGAAGAAGAGGAAGGTGAGGAGTATTAGGTTCCAGTCCCTTGACCTGGTCCTTCAGCAACTACCCGGAATAACTGAGCATGACATTGCTCGTTCCTCTTTCAATTTCAGATATCAGGAATCCTCTCCAATAAAGTGGATAATAAAATATATTTATTTGCCTTTACTCTTTTGCTTGTGTGAATGATTCCATTTGTATGAATGAATCTGTGGAGAAATGTTGATGTTCAAACATTATAGCATTTTGCTATTATTTATAAACTTATGTGTATTGTATCTTTGTATACCCGAACATGTGTGTATGAATGTTTGTGAGTGAATGTGTGTATATGAATGTGTGTGTATGAAGAAAAGAAGAAGAAGAAGAAGAAGAAAAAGAAGAAGAAGAAGTAGAAGAAGAAGAAGAAGAAGAAGAAGAAGAAGAAGAAGAAGAAGAAGAAGAAGAAGAAGAAGAAGAAGAAGAAGAAGAAGAAGAAGAAGAAAAAGAAGAAGGAGGAAAGAAAGAAAGAACAAACAAACGAATGAACGAACAACGAAAGAAAGAAAGAAAGAAAGAAAGAAAGAAAGAAAGAAATTGATGAAGAAGAAGGAAAGAAAGAAAGAATAAACAAACGAATGAACGAACAACGAAAGAAAGAAAGAAAGAAAGAAATTGAAGAAGGAAAGAAAGAAAGAAAGAACAAACAAACGAATGAACGAACAACGAAAGACAGAAAGAAAGAAAGAAAGAAAGAAATTGATGAAGAAGAAGATGAAGAACAACAACAACAACCAGGCTAGCTAATATTGAATGCCTGGAATGAAATTAAACAGTTATATACAACTATAAGATAATGACAAGCAATGGTCTTTGGTCGTGTTGTGAGAAGAAAGACATTGGGAAAAAAAATCATGACGACTGGGAAGGTCAGTGGTAGGAAAGACTGACAGAGAAAAATTACACTGGATGGAATAAGGCGGTGACATGGAGGAATAGCGTTAACAGCATTTGTCCAGAGCACCCAGAACTGAGATCTGTAAAGATACACGAACCCCTATACAATTTGGCATGGCACATGATGATGACGTCATGCGTATCAATAAATGTCTGCGTACGATACACTTCTTGGCTCAACAATACAATCAGATGCCATCTCCGCAATAATGTCCGCTTGCTCGTTTTCCACCACACCAGTATGTCGTGGGGGAAAGATCTAAACGCGTCTTCGTGTCTGTGATTGTTGAATTGAAGCATGCCGTTCTGCACGAATAAAATTAGTGGAGTTGCGGTAAAGCTGTGGAAATGTAAACAATATAACATAAAACAAAGTAATGCTGCTTTAAATAATACAATTTCGGAAAGCACAGGACGTTGCGGCGACTTGCCTTCATCAGCAAACAAATACATACACAAAACGCAACATATAATCACGGAGAAGACCCTCCAGTGACTACATTAAGGCGTAAGAACGGGATGAAAAGAATGAATTTTCATTTTTTCTTCATTGTTCTAATTTTTTGCATTCTTTAAAGTGAAAACACAGCAATAGGAGACAAAAATGTCAAGCGAAAAGCAGCAATAAGTGATCAACATAACACTTGAAAAACAGCAAAGGTGATCAAAATAACACTTCAAAGAAACAGCAATAAGTGACCAAAATAACACTCGAAAAACACAGCAATAGGTAAAGATAGAATATTGAAATATAAACTGTAATTTCGAACAAGCAATCAAATTCGTACCAATATATATACATATAAAGAAACTTTCTATTGTAAACGATCCACGTGCCTGATGTATCTGTCGGGTGTAAATCTACTTGTAAAATTATGTGGTAATGTCTGTCTTCCGCTGTGAAAGGTGTTACGGACGCAGTTCGTAATCCCGCATACCGCGTTAGAAACACAGCTGCAGGCGATTTGGCAGCAGATCGCTTTGTGTTGGTTTTTTTACGAAATGGTATGGGTGCTGGTCGTTGAGAAAGCAATGGCAAACTACTGAATGTAAACTTGCCAAGAGATCACAACAGCACACATTGCTGGTGTTGACTGCGACGTCATGTTAAGGATATGCAACTAACTTAACTAAACTTAATGTATGTCTAAATACAAGAAAGGTACACAGACATTAGGAAAATGCATACGCAAATCTAAGCAAATGAAATGCAATATGCTGAAAAATATATTACAAATAAGAACACATGTCAAATATACATAAATAAATGACTGTAGAATTCGCACAACATAAGTTAATTGCATATTCTTTACAACACGTCTCATCAACCATTGTATTCTTTAAATGTTTGTGATTTCTTGGCAATTTTATGATCAGTAGTTTGCCAATGCTTTCTGAAAGACCGGCACACATACCACTATATAAACACCAGCGCAAGACGTCTGCTTCCAAATCTCCCGCAGCTGTGTTTCGAAAGCGGTATGCGGGATTTCGAATTACGTTTGTAGCTTCTTCGCCACATAGATGCTACACAACATGAACTAAAGCAATAATATGGATACATCTCTCAAGCCTTCAAATATATAACACACATTCCCACAGTCATTGGAATTGTCTACCGCGGTAATTTTAGACTGACTGTCATGTCTTTTTATTTCCACAATGTTGGCTGTTCATTATGAATAGTAATGACTTCACACTCTGTCCCATATTGTGGAAACATGTGTTATATAGTTTAGCTTGAACGATGATCTACTTGTTGCTTTAGCTGTGTGAATTCTGCAGTGAGCACCTGACTAGATACAGCGAAAAATGCCAGACAATAATCTGTACAATCTATTGTTTCTGTCTTTGTTTATTCAAATTCAATACAGGAAAACAATGATCTGAAATCAATGTCTATTCCACTTAATTAATCCACAAATGTAAAGACCACTTAGGTCCAATTAAGCGGCCGCACAAATTAAGCGAAATTGTAACCAGTTAGAAACAGCTGAAACACCAATGTGACATGTAAGAAAACTACACACATAAACCCAAAAACTCCGGTGATACGGAGTTCGTGCACTCAGCTAAAATTCTCCGCACTCAGGCTTGAGTTAGGTGTAGAACGAAGCACTTATGGGTTACACCCGTGTACCGTGATGTTGATCCGTCGACTAAACTAAACTAAACTAAACATAAACACCAATTGTCCGGGACCCCTTGAGTCCACTGAAAAAAAAAAACATGAAAAATATATTTACGAGCACTGCTGGGCAATCATAGAAGGAAAGGGAACGAGTAGATATCATATTCCATACACTAGATGATCCACAACAACAACAAAATAAGAACATTGCGTGTCCTCTACAGGACGTTGTCATTACAGCGAACCCACACTGACTGTTTGTGATTTACTGGGCAACTTACGTTCAGTAGTTTGCCATTGCTTTCTGAACGAGAATGAGAAGTCAACCCTGAAGTGCAAGTGACGAGCAAGTAGAACGAATCCACCACGTTGCCGTCAGAAGAGAAAGTTTAAGAGCGTTTTCAGCCACGCCCAAGTGAAAATTATAGACACGCATGGATTCAAACCTGCCGCTTCCTATTAACGACGTGTTCAAATTCTGACGTGGCTTGCAGCACTGGATATTTCAATGATCTAGTATGCCCTATAATGTCTACTTTTTTTTTTTCTTTTCTTTTTTTATAAGTGTCTATTAATGTCTGCATTTGATTTACGTTAATGCGAGCATTCATTAAAACATATATTTAGCTACAGCTGAAGATAAAAACAGTGAATACAAATCTGTAATAATGCATTTTGCAAACATTGTAACAAAATTCAATGCCAGTGTCAAGCCACGGTCAAAACAGAATGATTTGATATTGAACAGCAAAAATAACAAATGTTTTCTGAAGTATTCTTTTCTTGAGTGGGAAACAAAGTAGAAAGTCAATGAGGGATCACAATCTTATCACAGTTTATCATCATTGCTGTCCTGTATGATATACATAGCATCTTCATTTATAGTTTCCTCCTTCTGTGTGTTGTGGTTGTTGTTGTTATTCTTCCTCTTCTTCTTCTTCTTCTGCTCCTCCTCCTCTTCTTCTGCTCCTCCTCCTCTTCTTCTTCTTCTGCTCCTCCTCTTCTTCTTCTTCTGCTCCACCTCCTCTTCTTCTTCTCCTCCTCCTATTTCTTTCTCTTCTCCTCCCCCTCTTCTCCTGCGCCTCCTCCTCCTCCCAGTCTTCTTCTTCTTGTGTGTGACAGGTATGATTATAAATAGCGTTGTTTGGTTCCAAAAACAAAGAATGCATGTCAATTGGAACGAGAAAAAGTGTGTTGAAGTGCTACATAGAACATGAATTGTTTCATGGATATGAAAGGTGGACAAAGAGCAGACAAGCAGGAAAAACATCTAATGACAGTGGAGCTATAGCCTCTGGGGACAATATAACAGACAGAAAAACCAACAAGCAAATCCTATAATAAATAAATCAAAACCGTAATGAGACTAAAGAAATAAAAAACAAAAATTTTTTTTTTTTTTTGGGGGGGGGGGGCACGGTATAAGAAGAATTAAACTGAAGAACTTGGTGACAACTGGCAAGACGGGTGGGGGGTGGGAGAAGAGCAATGGGAAGGCAGAGAGATAAACATCTGGATGGCTTGGCCACGTGGCATGGTCGAGATAAGAACACGGAGCTGATCCACGACTCTGGTGATCGTAAAACATGACAGCCCACGCTTATCGGCATGGCATATGATGATGATGTTTGGTTTTATAATTTTATGTTGAACGTATGGTTAGTTTGAATAAGAAAAATGCTAAATTGTCTAAGGCAATTACAATAATTCAGCTATAACTCTCTAATACATGAGTTCAAATATGTTAACTGACATTTAATAGGTAGACAGAGCCTGTAACCTTGGATGGAATCAGTGTTGCCATTTTAGTGCTTTTCGCACTAAATTTAGTGCTTTTTCAAGTCATTTAGTGCGAAAATTTGCTTTTAGCGCGGCCGCGCGAATTTGGTGCTTCACAAAATTTTGTGGGTGCTTTTTTTGGTGATTTTTTGGGGTGGGTAAAAATTACTTTAAAAATCATTTTGGGAACACGAAAAAGCCGAATTTGAACTGAAGCGAGGGAGTAAAACAGTCTTAGTACGTTATCGCGCAATATTCAACTAATTTAACTCCCTTTAATGCGATTTAGCTAAAAGCGAACGCCATATTGCAGACACGTCCAAACGCCAATACACTAGCTTGTAATCGAGTTCATAATTTTGTGGTGTCTACATTATCCTTTATTTTAAGCTTGTTTGTGTTTCACCTTGAGCAAGAATATTGTCAACATTTCAGAGAACAGTGGCTCAGTGAAACGAGATTTCAAAAATGGTTGTTAAAAGTAGAAGGGGATAATACTAAGTGTTTTTGCAAATATTGCAAATGTTCAATTGCAGCCAGGTTAAATGATATTAAGAGGCACAAGAATACAACAAAACATCAGAAAGCCGAACAACCATTCAGTACACAAAGGCAAACAACAATTGCATTTGACGAACTGAAAGATGATGTCAAAGAAACAGAAGGATGCATGTCTTTGTTCATAGATGGCTATTGTTCGCTTCGCGTTGTTGACCATTTAAGTGAACTCTGCAAGGTGCACTTTGGTGACAGCAAAGGTTGCAAGAACTTTACGCTTAGGAGAACTAAGTGCAGAGCAGTTATTTCAAATGTACTTGCACCATATTTCACAACAGACTTGACAGCTGATATTGGAAAAGTAAATACAGTTTATTGATTGATGAGAGCAATGACATTTCTGAAACTAAGCTACTTGGAGTAGCTATTAGGTACTAATCAGAGACAAGAAAGCAGTTTGTGGTTACTTACTTAGATTTAGTTGAACTGAGTGACTGCAACGCACTGGCAATATGCAATGCGTTAAAAGATTGTTTAAACAAGAATGGAATTGAGTTGCAAAGACTAGTTGCACTCGGCACTGACAATGAGTCTGTCATGACAGGTGTAAACAATGGAGTATATACACAATTAAAATCCGAAGTTCCTCATCTGGTACTAATTAGGTGCGTATGTCATTCCCTTCAGCTGGCAGTGTCACAGGCTGCAGCTGCTTGTCTGCCCAGGAACATAGAGTTCATGATTAGAGAAACATATAACTGGTTTTCTCACTCAAGTCTTCGTCAAGCAAAGTTCAGGGAGCTTTTTGCTTCAATAAATGATGGACAACATCCGCTGAAGATTGTTCAATTAAGCCAGACACGATGGATGTCCATTCAATCTGCCATTGTCAGAATATTGCAGCAGTGGGTCGAGCTCAGAACTCATTTTGATGTAGCAAGACTCAACGAGCGCTGATATACAGCAAACCTTCTACATTCTATGTTTAGCGACATGAAAGACTATGTGTATCTCATATTTCTCAAGCATATTCTCGGAGAAGTTCAAAGTGTGATTAAGAAATTCGAAGCAGATATACAGGATCCAACAAAACTACTCAGCGATCTTGTCCAGCTCATTGATTCTATCAGTTCAAAGATTGCTATTCCTGGGGAAAAAATAACAGAAAGTGATGCTATTCAAGATTATTTAGAACCTAATCCCAATCTAGGTTATGAGTTTGAGAAAGAAATAGCAGACTACAAGTTTCCCGATGAGAAAGAAATTCGTGGAAGGTGCATCCAGTTTTTAATAAAGCTTTTGACACAGCTGCGTTTACGTACACCCGATAACGTTCGAGTGTTGCAGTCCATGTCATGTCTTAGTGGAAGTGAATGTCTTAGTGGAAGTGAATGTCTACAGCCAATGAAGCCCTGTATATTGGATCTTGCTAAAATGTTTGTAGAAGATGCAGCTACTCTCACCCGCATCGATTTCCAGTGGAGAAAACTTCATCATATGCAGTGGACTCAGACCTCTGACACACTTGGACTGTGGGAAGAAATAGCCTCATACAGGGATGCCACCGGTGAAAATCCTTTCTAAGATCTTACAGTTTTAGCTTTAACTGTGCTCATTTTACCTCATTCTAATGCGGACGTGGAGCGTATTTTCAGTCAGATGGTAGTTATAAAATCAAATCAAAATTGCGGAACAGACTGAGCATCAAGAGTTTGACAGCTGTTTTGACTATTAGATATGGAATGAAAAGATATGGCAAATGCTGTCATGATTATAAACTACCTAAGGATATTCTGCGACAATTTTGATCACAGGAGGCATATACATGTTTCTTTCAATCATCCTCATCATCACAGGAGCAAACACAGCAGGAAATAGATACAGAAACTGAAGAGGAGTTGTTTGACTGGGATTTGGCAGATCTGGAATAAACTTCATTCTAACATTCAGTGATAATAATAAATTATAATGTGCTACTTTATAACATTTTGAATGAATACCACCAGTGCTTGTTTTAGTGATTTCCAAAAAAATAGTATTGCAATTTGGTGCTTTTTTGGCTAGAAAATAGTTCTGATTGGGATTTTGCGGATCTAGAATAAACTTCATTGTAACATGAAGTTATAATAATAAATTATACTGTGCTACCTTGTTACATTTGTAATAAAAACAGTTGGTGCTTTTTTTTTTTTTTTTTTTTGGTGCTTCCTAAACATTTTTGTGCTTTTTAGGTTGATTTTGCCGGCTTCGTGGCTTAGAGGTTATGACTTTTCTCCGTAATCTCGTATACTCTCGTCAGGTAACGTGATGACGGTTCAAATCAGCAGTGGTTCGAATCGCATCGGTAACTTACGGGGTATGTGAGCCGGCCGTTCAGAAAGCAATGGCAAACTACTGAGCGTAATCTTGCCAAGAGATCAACATACAGCTGAAAGATGCTGGTGTTGACAGCTAAGTCCTGTAAAAAGGATATCATCATCATCAAGTGCCGTGCCGGCTGGCGTAGGCGTTCATGGCTCTCCATAGATCTCGGTCTTTGGTTTTCTGGATCAACTCTGCTGCTGATATTCCTCCATGCCACCGTCTCAATCCATCCAGCATCACTTCTCTTGGTCTACCTCTGCCTCTCTTCCCCTCGATCTTTCCAGTTGTTACGATGTTCTCCAATGCCTCTCTTCTCATCACATGACCGAGGAAAGCTGTTTGTCTCTGTCTTATTGTTGTATATAGGATATGCTTACAAAAAAAAAAAAAAGGTTGATTTTGGTGCTTTTTTATCAAAAGGAGATGGCAACACTGGATGTAATCTGTCTAGAGGTAACAAACATTACAAACATGTAAGCCGAAGTTGGACACACTAACTTTTAAAGTGCATAACTGGGTGTGACCCACTCCCCTAGAAAGTAGAATAAGAAGAACAAGAAGAAGAACAAGAACAAGAAGAAGAATGTATTTTAAACTTTAATCGTAGCTTGTCTTAAATATCTGACTTAAATATGTGTGTGTGTGTTGTTTTTTTTAACCTTGCAACATTCTACATTTGTTTTGTGTGCAGTTCTCTTTCTATGATCTCAAGCATAGTCCATATACGCGGGACTACTTCTAGTGCCCTGGACTGACTTTTGCGTGTGGATTAGCTTTCCCTATTACCAGTGTCCCTGGCCATCAGGCCAATCCACTTCGATTTTACACGTACTTATAATTTACGTTCAACGCCTACACAGTGAGAATCACCAGTGAGCAGATCACTGGACCTGGCAGGACATTGTCATATGCCGATGATGTTTTAGTGTATCGTCAGGGGAAGGATAGAGAGGAGGTTGCTGTGGAACTACAAACCGAACTCAATGGCATAAGTACTTGGTGTGATGAAGCTGGGGCAATGGTCAACCCAACAAAGGCAACAGTGACTTGGTTCTCGTTGAATAATCATATTGCCAACACTCCAACACCAACTGTAATGCTGTGTTCAGAGACGGTGGAAAGAACGCAGGCAATGAATTATCTGGGGATACGGTTTGATCGAAGCCTTGCTTATAATGTGCACATAGACCAGGTGATAACAAAGGCCAAGCGGGGTTTGGCAGCGATGCGGGTGATGGCGGCAGCAAACTGTGAGCAGCGCCATCTATGTCTTCTGTACGAGGGGTTGGTCATGTCCGTTTTGGAGTATGCAATGGCAACCCTGACTCTCAGCCATAAGCAGATAGAAAGGATGGAAAGGATACAGAATGAAGCTATGCGCATTATTCTTGGATGTACAAGAGATACAGCATGCAGGGCGATGCGCTACCTTCTTGGTTTTCCAACCATTGAAGAGAGAATACAAGGTTGCAGGGCACGCGCCTACCTCAGAATTAACGCAAACACACAACATCCACTGCATAGTGAAATTAGGAAGGTGAAGGGCAGCAGGTTAAAAAGAGGACGGTCGTGGATGGGTCAAGCCGAAGACATTCTTCAACAGGTGTGTTCACTTGAGGACTTAGAACCTGGCGAGGAGTGGGTGCAAGTGCCAACAGACTTCTGCACATCCTTTTCAGTTTGCATCCAACTAGATAGAAAATGCAGACATGAAAATCCGGCTGCTGTTGAGGCTGAAGTACAAGCGTTGATTTTCGAGAATTCGCTAGACGGTGACGCGGTCATCTACACAGATGGGTCGGTCGTCCGACATGTGAGAAGCTCATGGGCCTTTACAGCTCGGGCCGGAGGGAGAATTGTGAAGGAGGACTCTGGTGCTTTCACTGAAACCACAAGTAGCCTGACCATGGAAGTCATGGCAGTAAGTAAAGCAATAACATGGCTCGAGACACAGACATTCACTAGGGCTTGTTTCCTTAGGGACTCAATGAACATGATCAAGAGGATAGAGGAGGGGTCGATCCGAAGAGAATGGTTGCTGCCTTTGGAGCGGTCTCGACTGGCAAAGATTAGTTTCATCTTCGTGCCAGGGCATGCGGGAGTACAAGGAAATGAGTGGGCCGACAAGCTCGCAGGTGAGGCTACTGTGGAGGGCGGACGCGCCATGGACCAGGCCGACATTCTGAATGCTCTACGAGAAGTAAGACTTTTGCGAGAACCAAGTGATGACTGTGAATCTACAACAATGGCCAGACTGCGAGAGCAGCAAATTAAAAGAGGGGTGGCCAAACAAGAACACTACGCAGGAAGCCAAAGAAGATGTATAAACCAACACAGAACTGGCGTCGTTAGCCGCTACACGTTGCGGGATTTGCTGAGGAGGGGATCCGAACACTTATGGACTGAATGGTTCGATGTGCAATGAGGATGATCTGTCGACTAACTAACTAACTAACTTATAATTTACGTTCCTAAGTCAAGGACGAGAAGTCAGCAATTTAGTCCTACTGACCAATGTTGGGATTGAACCCGCTACCTCGGCATCAGAACACCGGATGTTTCAAAGCGAGCGCCCTTATCCATTCGGTCATGCTGACTTCATGCAACATCATTGATACAACATCATTGGAACCCTTGGCCAACGTCACCCGATTTTACAAGCACATATATCAAATCTCTAAACATGAAAATTGTGTACACAAAACAACATCCACAGGAACGTCTAAATATAATCACATACAATATACAGCGCAAACCGCTTAAGGCGATTTCACATGTGACGAAAATATGTTGTGAAGAACAATGTTCTTTTCTACGTTGTAAATTCATTACTATATGCTTGAATTCTTATAAGAGAAATTTCTGATAAGAAGAACTATTTCTTCGGTCCCAGGTGAGTTTGCCTTATCAGGTCTGCACTGTATTTCCAAAAGTTGGTTCTCCGTGACGAGGTGGCCAAGTAGTTTGCCTGGCGTACCGAAGGTCGGTAGTTTGATATCGGATTCCGTCATTCTGTTCCTGAATGTAATGTGTTCGGAGATCCCAGGGGGTTGTCTCTGGAGCCACGGAGTTCCTAATCCGGGCGATGCTCTCGGCAGGCGACTAGCCGAACTGGATAGAGAAACTGAGCCACATGAAATAAATCCTCCTGTTTTAAACCCCCGCCATCACACCTTTAACATTATTTCAAAATATACTTTCTTCAATGAAAAACAACACAAAAGTTTAAAATATAACAAACAGATAAATACAAATAAATAGGGATAGTGATGTTAGAAGATCGCCATATTTTTCTATCTGATTTGACTGTCACACCTCACATGATTGTTCTTTTTCACGACGCTTTGTAATTGATGTACTACAATTAGACTTAAAAATACTTCTTTCACTCAGTCTTCTCCTTCAAATGGCGGAGCGGATGCCGTGATAGGTGAGAATGGGCGTTCGTTTTCTGTAGGTACCAGAGGCAGCAGCCCACCCGAAGATCGTCGAGAAGTGTTTCTGACATCTGCAGGTGGAGCCATGATGCTTATACATGGCAATGCAGACTGTTTAGCTTGTAAGTGTTGCCTAGCAACTTCTATAACGCTTTGGCGGGAATCAAGAACCTGTTCGTGAATTTGGGACACGGGCATGCTTTTGGCGGAGTTGCCGATTAAAGGATCTCCGTAGGGCTTATTGATTCGCTGGAAAGCCCTGTTTAGCATCTCTTTCTCATGCTGAACTGTGCTGGCTTCAGACCATTCTGATGGCGTCTTCGATCGATTGTTGGTTTTTGTAGACGAAGATGTGATTGTTTTTGGTTTTGTTCCGGAAACATCCGACCAGTATCGCTCTAGAGATGTTGACATCTGATTGTTTCTTGGCCATGAACTTGAAAGGTTTGCTTCCTCAACTTGCAGAGAAGCTGTATGATTTGTTGGTGATGTTTGGTGACTCCGCGAATTTGATATAGCCCCTTGTTTAAATTTCCCTTTTCCCAAATTGCAGTCCTGCATCGATTCCTGCAGTTTGTGAACCTCTGCTCGGACTTCCAGATGGAAATGAGGAGGGCTTTGTTTGCCAGACTGCTCTGTTTGGTATTTATTAGAATCTTTGCTTTTTCGTCTGCTGTTTCTTTTATTCCTTTTTCGAGTCCTTTCTTGCTCATCTTTCTGCATCGGGGCATATATCTCACGAATTTCTTGCGCATATTGTCTGACCGTACCTAACAGATCAGCAATGACCTCGTCGTCTTCTTCACCACTCGACGCTTGATGGACTTTCAGATCACGTCCAGCTGCATGTCTTGTCGATCGGGGTCGTGCTGGTCCGGAGATAGACAAGGACGAGCCGGGTCTTTCAGGAAACGAGGTGTTCTTGTTAACTGACCCATGTCTAGACGACGGTCGGTGGGCAGGGAATTCTGCCTCAGGTAGTGATTTCCGAGAAGGGTGGTATCTTTCCCCTAGATCCTTTACATGAGTTTCTTGATGGTTCGTTGTGTCAGTAGCACGGCCTCCGGGTGAGCTATGCCTTTTATAACTGTTATTCCTTATAGCTTTGTAGTGTTCTGAATACGCTAAGTCTTCCACATTGGGGTCATTATCCATGTCTCTATCCACGTTGACTGCGCTGTGTCTGTTCATTATGTGTATCACAAGCAGTAATGTTATCACTGTGCCGCGAGCACCATAGTTTACAGGAAATGGTATCTGGGAACGCGTTACTGTTGTGTTTCTGTGGATGATAAAGAAGAGTTAAATTATCGGTGCACATAATGATCAGTGTTTATAATCACTCTTTCCCTTCTTCTTCATCATCAGCAAAACCATAATCATTATCAACTTCTTCATAATTATAAGCACCATCGTCGTCATCATCTTCCTCCTCTACCTCAACTACAACTTCATCATCATCATCTTGTCCTTCTTACGTGTCCGTCTGGCTATTCCTCGGAGTACTGAGTATCGGCAGATCTTCTGATCACTCCCTGCAGCACCATTCTCTCCAGGCCATGGTGATGATGGATCAGGTTTACAAATCAGTAGAAGCTTTGATCTGAAAATAAGTAATATATTCTTATAAGAAAGTTTCCCTCGTAAGTACAGTGCATTCCATTACATGTGTTCATGTCTGCCATTCCATGACAGCAATTAACTCCCTCTTGCTCTGACAGGCTCTGTAAAGACTCGGAAGAGTTCGGACTAGTTCGGAAACATTCGGATACGAATTCCCGAATCTGATGATGCTATTTCATTAGGTAGATACGAATTCTATTCATATTTCATTGTTGTGGGTTTAGGTCGTGATTAATGGAGACATCCGAAGCTGGAGCCTGCTGTGGTTCTCTGATATGCTAGGACCATCGCATGTTCTAGGCAACACAGTGGGGTGGATTTTCTCAAATCTTCGAAATATCGCCACTTACATGTTGTTTTCTTTTAAAATTACGCTCCTTATGAAGCCCCATTACTGTGCCGCCTGAAGCGGCAGCTTCTCTGTATCATCCCTGGTTCTAGGCTAGTCTTTCCCTTCCATAGTGAGCGAAGAGCCCAGGGATAGAACCCTCGCCCGACCTCCCCCATGCTATTGTCAGCGTAACTTCTTATCCGTTTCATAAAAACCACCAATACAGACTCACTTTCAGGGGTGTCTGGTTGTCCAGCGTCTGTGTATACATGTTCCTTCAGCGAGGCGCTGTCGTTATTTACAGGGGACAGGGTCGAATCTCAGTGTGGCCTCTATGGCTTTCAGTTTTTAATATTGTCAACTGTGGCGTCAAATCTCTATTTTGAGGTAAGCGTGGCCGAATGGATAAGAGCGTGCGTTCTTAAACATCCGGTGTGCTGATGCTGAGGTAGAGGGTTCAACCCCTAAACCGGTCGGTAGGACGAAAATGTTGACTTCTCATCCTTGACTTGGGGACGTACATTACAAGTATCTCTGAAGCCGGAGCGGGTTATCGGGACACAGGTAATAACGAAAGCTAATCCACTACATCTGATAGGAGATGCCTTGAAGAGATTAGATCAAAAATTGCCATGGCGAAGGTAGCCTTTTGCAAGATGAAAAACATTCTGACCAATAAAAAGATACCAATTGAAACGAGCAACAGAGTGTTGAGGTGCTACATAGAACCTGTACTTTTGTATGGATGTGAAGCTTGGACAATGAGCAGTCAAGCTGAAAAACAGCTGCTGGCTGTGGAAATGTGGTTTCTGAGGAAAATGCAAAGAATACCATGGACAGACAGAAAAACCAATGAATAAGTTCAAGAAACGAATGAAGATCGTAAACTGATTAGAGTCATTAGACGTAGACAGTCACAATTTTTTGGGCATGTTATGAGAAGAAATGACTTGGAGAACTTGGTGACAACTTGCAAGATCGAGGGGAACAGACCAAGGGGAAGACCGAGAAGTAAATACCTGGATGGCTTGGCCATGTGGCATGGTCGAGACAGAAACACTGAGCTGATCCACGACTCTGGAGATCGAACGAGATGACAACACATGACCGCCCACGCTTATCGGCATGGCACATGATGGATAGAATCCATTAGGCAGAAGGAAATACCACAATGTAATATACAAGTAAATGGGAATAATTGTCTCGGAACAGTCATAAAATATGATGGGAGATGCCTTGAAGAGATTAGAACAATAATCGCCATGGAGAAGGTTGCCTTTTGCAAGATGAAAAACATACTGACCAATAAAAAGATGTCAATTGCAACATAAAAAGAATGTTGAGGTGCTACGTAGAACCTGTGCTTTTGTATGGGTGTGAAGCGTGGACAATGAGCAGACAAGCTGAAAAACATATGACTGCTGTGGAAATGTGGTTTCTGAGGAAAAGAAAACCATGCACATACTTTAAAAAAAAAAAATCGAAACAAGAATACTGAGCTGATCCGCGACTCTGGTGATCGAGCGAGATGACGAAACATGACTCCCACGCTTATAGTCATTGCACATTATGGCATATTAAGCAAGACATTGTATCCAATTTTATTTAAAAAAACGCCGTTGGAACTACATCGGCCATGTACTCAGAATGGACAAGACAAAGACTCCCCAGCCAAGCCCTCTTATGGTCACCAGTAGGGAAAAGAAAACGGGGAAGACGAAGAGAGACCCTGCATAGAACCATCATCAGAGAAGGCTCATTCAACGGCCAAGTAAACATCCAGGATCTACAACAGGTAGCAGCGAACCGCCAGACATGGAGAGCCAGGACTTCTGCCCTATGCGCCGCCTTAGGCTCAAGAGGAAAGACTAACTAACTAACTAACTAACTAACATTATGAATGAATCTACACGCAAAGTTCATCCCAGTGCAACTAGAAGTATCAGATATGGACTACACTCGAGTTCAAAGCGAGAGAGCGCAAACAATAAATCTCTATATCCTCCCTATACTTCTTTGTGTACCGGCGTCTGTGGTTTTGGGGATAGTGAAACGTACAGTTTCATAATTCCCCGGCCGTGCCGAGTCCAGGGTTCGAAATCAGTCATCAGCGATTTTGAAGCAGACCGTTTTGCGTTGATCCTCATGGTTTGAGACGTCAGTCGTTCGAAAATAATATCAAGCTATTGAATTAGTTAGTTAGTTAGTCGCGTTTCCAACTTCACGGCAACGGGTCGTCCCCATTATGCTCCGCTCCTATGCCAGTGAATATCACACAAAATGCTCCTCACTGTCCAATGTGAAAAGTGGAACAGATAGGAGTCTCGGCAATCCAACAGCCCGCACAGGTACACTGTGCATAATGCCGCCACCAGAATGCCAACACAGAAGTCCTCCACGAAAACCACAGTTCATTGTCGATGGAATAGGCAGTCACCAGAAAGACTTCACTGACTCGGGTTATATCCCACATGGCTCGGTCACTTTCCGCAAAAAGCAAGAACTCCGTAGCCCCGGCGACGACTCCCAGGAGTCTCCTGAAAAATGTACTCGTGAACCGAAAAGACAAACCAGTCAATTCAGCGACAGCCGCCATTGTTTCGAACATACAGTTCACTGTGCAAACAACAGTGTTCAGATGTAAAAGCATTCCACACGAATTTCACAGCTCACAGTGTTGCGCCACGTACTCACTCAGTAGCAGGGAGACGGAACCATGCACTACTAGTCCAACATGAGGAACATGCGAATACAAACCGTAGCCACAAGCATAAACACGACAGAGGCCTTAACGGTTCAATGCCTAATCGCCATGGTGGGGACCGGAAGTCATCAAGCTACTGAATTAACATTGCCTAGAAACTTACAAGCAGCCTATAAATGCTGGGATTTACTGCAAAGTCCTGTAATTGATTGATTGATTGATTTAAGAACCGACATCACAGCATTCGGGGCATTCCCATAAGCGCTCCGTCCCCATCCTCAGAAGCCAGCGAAGAGTTCCAACCCCAATAGTACCAGTAGCAATCTGATTATATGTGCGTCTCACCTTTCCTCTAAGCGTCGAGCATCGGCCAGATCCCATCGACAGTCCACGCTGTCGCATTCTTGCCAGACCATGGTGATTCATTAGCTCCTCCGTGGTGTACATGTGCTCCCACAAGACCGCAACCACGTCTGCCTTATCATGCATCAATACTTCACCAAGTTTTGCAGAGCCAGCCAGTCTGTCTGTCTGTTCATTCCCCAGCACAGCAGCATGCCCTGGAGAAAAGATCCAGACGATGCTTGCAACCCGTGACTTCCGAAGCGAAGCAAGCCACTCGGCACGAAGCAAGCCACTCGGCACGAAGCAGTCCACTTACCCTTAACTGCTATGAGTGTCATTCAATACGTGTGACATTATTTCTCAAGCTGAAATAACAGGAGTACTTCGAAGTACGTCAAACGAGGCACCATGGACGTCAAGATTCTAACAAAACCCAACGGTCCATCTAAAATGCGGGTTCATAAAATGACGTCATCAATTCTAGCTGTTGAATATTCTGGCTGTCACTACTGCAGAAACAAGGCAGGTATTGTGAGGTAAAGTTGACCAAAATAGCTTGTCTTTTCTTGCTGTTCCCAGACAATGGTTTCATTGATTGGTGAGATTCTGTTTGACGTTTCAATCAATTTTAAATGCGACCATAGTTTATTATCAGACTTCACAGCACTGCTGAAAACAGGAAGAGCGGGAGAAGGAGTTTAGAAACCAGAAGAAGAACGAAGAGAAGAAATGCATGTATAACAAAAGGACCGAAGAAGCAGTAGTAGTAGTAGTAGTAGTAGTAGTAGTAGTAGTAGTAGTAGTAGTAGTAGTAGTAGTAGTAGTAGTGATAGTAGTAGTAGTAGTAGTAGTAGCAGCAGCAGCAGTAGTAGTAGTAGTAGTAGTAGTAGTAGTAGTAGTAGTAGTAGTAGTAGTAGTAGTAGTAGTAGTAGTAGTAGTAGTAGTAGTAGTAGTAGTAGGAGTACCCGTCGTAATAGTAGTGGTCGTAGTAGTGGTAGTATGAGAAGTCGTCGTAGTAGCAGTGGTAGTAGTAATTCATACATCCATTCAGTAGCATGTCCTTTACAGAAACTCGCTTCCGTAACAACCTTCCGGAAAACCTCTCGATCATAAGCAAGATGTCCCGCGTCCGATACACCCATCTGGAGATCATCCGCCACATCTTGCACCCATCTTCTCTTTGGCCTTCCTCTTCCTCTCTTCCTAGGCATATACCCCTCCAATACTGTTCTCTCCAAACTTTCGTGACTTTTCAAGTGGCCAAAATATTTCAATTTTCTTTGTTTTATCGTCTTTAATAGCCAACCGTCTTCAATATTCAGCTTGTGAAGTATGGATGCATTTGTTCATTTCTTTACCCAAGATATTCTTAGAACTCGTCTATAACATTTATATTCAAAGGCATTTACGCGCTGTTCAGATTGTTTAATAAATGTCCAGGTCTCACAAGCGCATGTTGCAATAGGAAAGATGCATGCTCTTAATCTATTTTATGTTGTTGGTAATCAATGACCCAAGATATTCCAAATTTCCCATCACCTCCAATTTTTCCTCGTTAACATATATTTCTTTCTCCATAGTAGTTTTATCTGTATGCATTATCTTTGTTTTTGCTATGTTAAGATATAAGTTGTGATTTTCACTATTCAATTGGGTTGAGGCTGTTAGGTTTTCTATTCCATTCTTTGTTGTAGATAGAAATACTGTATCATCAGCATACCGAATCTCTGGTATGTCATGACCACCGATATTTAGGGCATCATATAGCTATTGTTTATATCGTCTCTTAAATTTCTCATTATATTTTCAGCATACATGTTAAACAAATAGGGGGACAGCATACATCCCTGACGGGTTCCTTGCTTGATGTCAAACCAGTCTGATGTCTCACTATCTATTCTAACCGCTGCTTGTTGGCCTAGATAAAGCATTCTTATCAGTTGTATTACATGTGATGGAAAGCCCATATTCCTCATGATTTCCCAAAGTTTCTGATGTTGTACACAGACAAATGCTTTTGAATAATCCACAAAACATGAGAATAGGTTTGCATTAAATTCTCTGCACTTCTCTATTATTAAACGCATAGAGAAGTGCAAAGAATTTAATGTAAACCTATTAGTAGTAGTAATGGTAGTCGTAATAGTAGTAGAAGTAGTAGTAGTAGTAGTAGTAGTAGTAGTAGTAGTAGTAGTAGTAGTAGTAGTAGTAGTAGTAGTAGTAGTAGTAGTAGTAGTAGTAGTAGTAGTAGTAACAGCAGCAGTAGTAGTAGTAGCATCAGCAGCTGTAGTTGTAGCAGCAGCAGCAGTAGCAGTAGAAGTAGCGGAATCAGTAGCAGTAGCAGACGTTGTCGTAGTAGCAGCCGTAGCAGTAGCAGTCGGTGTAGTAGTAGTAGTAGTAGTAGTAGTAGTAGTAGTAGTAGTAGTAGTAGTAGTAGTAGTAGTAGTAGTAGTAGTAGTAGTCGTAGTCGTAGTAGTAGTAGTAGTAGTAGTAGTCAGGGGCGTCAATAGGGGGATGCGGGGGTTGCGGACCGCACCGGGTGACACCATCAAGGGGTGACACCAAAATAAACAAATTGCAAATTTGACAAAGCAGACATAGCTCTGTCTAGTCGGGTTTCATAACCGTTCATTGTTAATTTTAGAAATTTTAATGTTAAATAACAAAAATTTAACTTTGACCGAGTTTGTCGAAGTTCTTTACTTATGTTGTACCTGAAGTATTGAAGTTATATTGTTCAATTTGTTTTCTTTCTTACGTCCTTATTAACTTTTTGACTTATTTTACAAACATTACTATATGCGATTATATATGGTACAGGAACACTCGGAAGAAGACCATGGTGAAAGTCTAGAGGGGTGACACCAAGAGTTTACCGCACTGGGTGACACCAACCCCAGTGACGCCACTGGTAGTAGTAGTTGTAGTAGGCCGGCTTCGTGGCTAAAGGCTTGCGAACGCGGTTCGTGAGCCGGGTACCAGGCGTTCGAAGCTCAGCTGCGACCGATTTGTGCAGCAGACCGTGTGGCGTTGTGTTATAACGTGCTGGTATGGGAGCCGGTCGTTCAGAAAGCAATGGCAAACTACTGAACGTAACACTTGCCTAGTACATCAATAGCAGCTGAAAAATGCTGGTGTTGACTGCAACGTCCCGTAAGGGATACGCAACAATTTAAAATAAAAAGTAGTAGTAGTAGTAGTAGTAGTAGTAGTAGTAGTAGTAGTAGTAGTAGCAGCAGCAGCAGCAGCAGCAGCAGCAGCAGCAGTAGTAGTAGTAGTAGTAGTAGTAGTAGTAGTAGTAGTAGTAGTAGTAGTAGTAGTAGTAGTAGTAGTAGTAGTAGTAGTAGTAGTAGTAGATGTAGTAGTAGTAGTAGTAGTAGTAGTAGTAGTAGTAGTAGTAGTAGTAGTAGTAGTAGTAGTAGTATTAGTAGTAGTAGTAGTAGTAGTAGTAGTAGTAGTAGTAGTAGTAGTAGTAGTAGTAGTAGTAGTAGTAGTAGTAATAGTCGTCGTATTATGTCATGTTATTATTATTATTTTTATGTCATAAATACGAAGACAATAATCACACTGCTATATACCAACCACCCAGTTGCTACTCTACTGCAGTGGTTCTCAACCTTTTTTGGTGCATGCACCCCTTCACCATATGTTCAGGATGCCATCCCCTCCCCTTTCGTATTTTCTCCTTATAAATCCCCCCTCCCGCCCCTACACAGTATACGTAAAAAATGGAAGCTAAATTTAATAAAACATACTAGAACAAGTCTAGACGTCTACATAAAACGTGATTTGCTTACGCTATGAAAGGAATTTAAGAAAAGCGAGAAGTACAGAACTGTAAAGTGTGGAGAGAAATAACAATATCAAGTAATCGGTTCTTGTATTATCAAGATCTTGAAATTTGAAATAATCTTAATCCCCCCCCCCCAGTAACCCTAAAATTCACCCGGGGGGGGGGGTGGATTCCCCACCGGTTGAGAACCACTGCTCTACGGCATGGCTCAGGGCCGACCGAGTCTCAGACCACGCGTGCCAGGAAACATCCTGGAGAGAAGAGACGGCCGGGGTGGCACCGACCATATTGCTCATGGACTGCCCACTGGCCTAACAATGTTCGTCCAGCACCATATACTTAATTTGCCACATGCCATGCAAGTTGGAGTTTTAATGTTACCATTTTTAACTATCCATCCATCATGTGCCATGCCGGTAAGCGTGGGCGGTCATGTTCTGCCATCTCACTCGATCACCAGAGTCGTGGATCAGCTCCGTGTTTCTGTCTCGACCATGCCACAAGGCCAAGCCATCCAGGTACTTGCTTCTAGGTCTTCCCGTTGGTCTGTTCCCCTCGATCTTACCAGTTGTCACCAAATTCTCCAATCCATTTCTTCTCATAACATGCCCAAAAATTTTTGACTGTCTACGTCTAATTTCTCTAATCAATTTACGATCTTCATTTGTTTCTTGAAGGACTATAACTTTTTTAACTATAGGGTGTATTTTAATGACTGTGCAGTGTTTGAAAATATTGCCGGTCCAAGTTTTGGATTTACCCTCTGTACAGTTCATGTAACATAATAGGTAAATACAAAACTTGGACCGGCAATATTTTCAAACACTGCACATTCATTAAAAATACAGCCTATATTATACTACATTATATTATATCCCTGGAAGCTTTGGAGATGTGCTTTTATAGAAGAATGCTGAAAATTAGCTGGACAATCAAACAGAGCAATCAGGATGTTGTAGGGGAAGCTGAGTCGCAAAGACGAAATTATCGCAAACATCAGAAGGGGGCTGTCCTCGTTTTTTTTTTTTTTTTTTTTTCGCCACGTTATGAGAAGTCAAATACTAGAACATGTTGTGACAACTTGAAAGAGAGATAGAGGAATACAGCGTGAAAAGATTCTTGACAGTCGTGCGTCATGGTACGGAAGGGAGTCAACACACGTATTGATCCATGACGTCCGAGATCGTAATTTGTGGAGAGGCATGATCGCCCACGCCAGCCGGCAAGGCACTGGATTATGACTATTTGAATGTAAGCGCATCGAGTAGCTGATTGAATTTCGAAAACGACACTTGTAAATAATATTGTTTTTCTTTAGAACGTCGGTTAAAGTAAAACAATGCAACGTTTCTTTGTTTGGCATATCAACTACCCCCCCCCCCCAAAAAAAATATAAATAAAAATACAACGATGTTTTTGTTTATAACATCAAATAAAACAACAAATATAACGTTGTCTTTCTTTAGGGCATCAACTAAAATAACACATATATAAAGGTGTCTTTCTTTTTAGCGTCAACAACAATAACAAATACATTTGTGCCTTCCTTTGTAATATCGACTCTAATATAACGTTGTCTTTCTTTAAAGTAATGACTAAACTAAAACATTCAACATAGTCGTTCTTTAGGACATCAACTAAACTAACAAAAAATAACTTTATCTTCCTTAAGGGTATCGACTAAAATAACAAATACATTGTTGTCTTTCTTTAGGACATCAACTAAAATGACAAATACTTTCCTTACGGCATCAACTAAACTAACAAATATAATATCGTCTTTCTTTAGGGCAACAACTAAATTAACAAATGCACCGCTGTCTTTCATTAGGGTACTAACTCTTTCTCTGCCAAGTGCCTTTACATCGGCACAGTAGGCCGACTTTGACGCCCCTGTGCCCTTTTAACGTCGCAGTATAAACAGTGGTTTATTTGATACATTTCTGCTACCTTTCGCAATTTTAAGTGACGGTAAATTGAAAATTCACACACCCGGAACATTTCTCTTTCGGCATTGTAAGGCCAAACGTTCGCATGCATTGGTTTTTGTGATACTGTGTGTTTTAAATTAGTGTTAAGTAGTTTATTTTGGTTTTTTACAAATGGCAACGTGAGTTAGATTATTTCGTAGTAATGGAAAACACCATTGACAGCGAAAGTTTGTCATAATATGTCATAATATGATGGCACATATCGAATTATGAATGCGCTAATGGCACTAATGGGCCACATATATGCCCCTAAATTTGTTTTGCCTATCACAAAGTTTTTAAGGAGTATTTAAATAATTAAATTTAAAAGAATAATAATTATACTAAATAGAAAATAGTGTTTATATTCTTCTAATCAGTACAATCTGAGTGGTGTGTTACTGACATTTTCCATTTTGTGTTAAAATTATGTGCTTCAAAATATTATGTTTTAAGTATGTTTTATTAGTGTTGTGGTGCAGTTCTTGTGATATTATTGACCAAAAGTGGTATGTGTAACAGTATTCAGCAAATTTAATTGGATTAGCTACAGTGGATTATAAATATCGTCTCGGTAAGTGACATTTTAAAATAATTTTTACCTTTTTAATTTCAATTGTTATTATTAAACATCTCCTTATTGTCATAATATTTCTAACGTATCAATTATTTATTAACACTGTCATGTTCCTTGTGCAATCCTCGTTAATGTGATATATAATACAATATATCTGCTACCATTTTAAACATTTTAAAAGCATTATTGTGACACACCCCTACTTCCAATTTTCTGCCATGAATTTCTGTTTGGTCAGGACCCAATTTTTGTTTGGCACTGAAAGACTGAAACTAACAAATACAACTAAGTCTGTTGTTAGGGCATCAGCTACACTAACAAATACAACGTTGCCTTTCTTTGAGGCGTCAACTAAAATAACAAAAACAACTTTGTCTTTCTTTAGATGAATCAAGTAAAATAACAAATGAAACCTTCTGTTTCTTTAGAGGAATCAAGTAGAATAACTACAACTGTCTTTCTTTAGGACATCAGCTAAACTGACAAATGCAAATTTGACTATCTTCACAGCATCAATTAAAATAACAAATGCAAAACAACATATGAAGAAAGTTACAAAGTTCAGAATAAACTGTCTCCAGTTCACGAACACACTTGATAACGTCCTAAAGAGCAGGTCGGCATAAAGTCATTCCCAGCCATGCAATGCCTCGAAATACGGCTTCCTTCGACTAACTTACAATCAGCACCAGTTCATCTTATAGACACGTATTCTGTTGGCATCGCTAGAATCGCATATCGATTGATTTTATTGATTGATCAGGTTGGAGGTGAGTGCTGTGGTTGTCATGCGGTTACCGAGAAACAAAACGTGCGTTATGGATATACTCGCCATTTGAGCTGTTCGATGGTATTTGCTCAAGCCTGCTGACGTCCTAATGACGTTGTATCAATGCGCACTGAACTACTAATGTCATCTTTATTTCGATGAAGTAATATCATCGTCTTCCGCTCTCTACTGGATCCTTATTGAAAATCGTTGTCTTTGTTAAAGATCTAGTGGTGTGTGGGTGTTGGCTATTTGGACCTATGCCATGAAGTGATTGGTTGTTGTTTGTGTCTGGTATTATTGATTGATTATATTTATTCCTCACCTCCTCCGTTTTTCTTCTTCTTCTCATACTCCTCTTCCTTCTTCTTTGCCTCCTCCTTATTATGTTGTTGCTATTTATTCTTCCAATGCTTCTTCTTCTTCTTTTTTATTATGTTGTTGCTATTGCTTCTTCTATTGCTTCTTCTTCTTCTTCTTCTTCTTCTTCTTCTTCTTCTTCTTCTTCTTCTTCTTCTTCTTCTTCTTCTTCTTCTTCTTCTTCTTCTTCTTTTTTTTAATTATGTTGTTGCTATTGCTTCTTCTATTTCTTCTTCTTCTTCTTCTTCTTTTTCTTCTTCTTTTTCTTCTTCTTCTTTTTCTTCTTCTTCTTCTTCTTCTTCTTCTTCTTCTTCTTCTTCTTCTTCTTCTTCTTCTTCTTCTTCTTCTTCTTTTCTTCTTCTTCTTCTTCTTTTTTTTTTTTATTATGTTGTTGCTATTGCTTCTTATATTTTTTCTTCTTCTCCTTCTTCTTCTTCCTTCTTATTATGTTGTTGCTATTTTCTCTTCCAATGTTTCTTCTTCTTCTTCTTTTCTTCTTCTTCTCTCTTATTATGTTGTTGCTATTTCTTCTTCTTTTTCCAATGCTTATGCTTCTTCTTCTTTCTTCTCCTCTGCTTCCTCCAATGCTTCTTTTTCTTCTCTTTCTTTCTCTTCTTCTTTCTTCTCCTCTGTTTCTTCTTTTTCTTCTCCTTTGCTTCTTCTCCTTTGTTTCTTCGTCTTCTTCTTCTTCATCTTCTTCTTCTTCCTCTTTCTTCTTCTTTGTTTTTTTCTCCTCTGCTTCTGCTTCTTCTTCCTGGGGCTTGAATCTCTCAATAGAGCATAGAACCTAAACCAACTGACACTAAGTCCTTTGCAATCGTGTATATGACAGTTTGAATTTTGCAGCTAACGCGATCTACTGGCCGAGGTAACCCATCTAACGCCAACCATCCTTAATCGCCTCTTACGGCACGCAAGGTAGGTTATATGTTTACTATTCTGTGCTCTTCTTACGTGTCCAGTTTACACATGGGCATTATTCATGCTAAGTGTTGTATTTATCCGCAGTTTTTGTTGTTGTTTTTTTTTTTTTTTTTAAATATCCTATTTACAGGACATCGCTGTCAACACCAGCACTGCTGTTGTTATTTTGGCAAGTTTACGTTCAGTAGTTTGCCATTGTTTCTGAACGACCGGCTCCCATACCATCACGTTAAAACCAGCGCGACACGGTCTGCTGCCGAATCGGTCGCAGTTGTGTTTCGAACGCAGGTAAGCGGCCTCATATCCGCAGTTAGATGAAGTAATAATTTCGTGATATCCGCAAATCTAGGGCATTCGTCAGCGGTGAAAGCTCCGCCGTGGTAGCCCCATGGCTGGATGGAGGTTTCTTAGCATCAGATAAAGTCCCAAACCCATCCCCTTCCCCCACCCCTCGCAGAATGTTTCAGCCCCTTTGCCTTCTGTACACGCCCATTGCAGGGAGTCAGCCAGGGGGACTGAGTGGTCTCGAGATATGGTGTCCGCCTCGAGTGCTGGAGGTCCCGGGGTTCAAGCCCCGGTGAGGGCCGGAATTTTTTCACGTGGACTTCTAGTAACAAAATTTCCCCTGGTCTCTAAGTGGTGAGATCGGACGCCCGTGTGTATTGTTGCGCACGTAAAAAAATCCCTTGGCAGTTGGATATCGAAAAAGTGTGGCCAAACGGCGCTGCCCGGGCAAAGTTTCCAGTTACAAATCTTACCCAAAGTATTTTCAGGATCAACGCCGGTGCTACGAAGTTCGTGCACTAGGCTGAGATTTTCCGGACTTGAGTTAGGAATAGAACAGAGCAATTATGGGTTACACACGTGTGCCGTGATGTTGACCCGTCGACTAAACTAAACTAAACTGTGGAGAGTCAGCCACGGTCATGATTCTTGTTTTTCTCATGTAGTGCGTAGTCACATTCGTATCATTTCGTATATCGCACTTATTTCATCACTATGTATGTCTGCCCAGAAGATACCCTACACTCCGACCGCTCTTTCCCCCCTCGGGAAGTAGAACATTGTGCACCCCGTGCATCTGCGAAGATCATCATTGCACCATATCTGACCGCAGCTCTGTTCCCACCTCCATCTCCGTTGCTAGCTATGGCCCAAGGGACGTCATTGCAGCCATGTTGCCTTCTTCGTTCCCCATTGACAGCTTAAGGCACGCCATCCTGCACGCTTCCAGCGGAAGCCAGCTATTCCATTGGGCTAATTCTATTATGAGCTTGGGCACCTCCTGCCCTCGCCTCTGCTGCCGGAGCGGTCTTCACCGTCTTCGCAAGACGACAAAATCCACCTTAAGCAGTCGTTGTCGCCGTTTGGCTGTAGAGGTTCAACTTCGGTCGAAAGTGATGTTTGACAGTTGCGAAATTATGTTTATTAATCAATCAACTTGTCTGCGTTTTGGATGAATTGTGCACACAGGCACACACACGTGTGTGTGTGTGTGTGTGTGTGTGTGTGTGTGACAAAATGGCCTGCATTCCATTCTAGGAAATGAATAAATAACCAAACAACGAGAAGTATATTGTGAGCTTTACTAGAACACGATAAACAAGAAAGAAAATGGACGTTGCGTCTAAAGCCTTCCTCAGCACAGAACAAACACAAAACGACACATAATTACATGAAAAACACTACATGAAAATATAAAGGTTACTTATCAATATCTCTGTTTGGCTGCATACGTTTTGAGCGAACGACGCTTTAGACGACTAATCAGTGGAGAGTGTGGACCGGATGTGTGGTCAATGGACCAAAGGTCAATAACGCCAGAAGCTCAGGGATTGGCTAAGCCACCTGGTGGTGAGCGAAAGATAAAATAGGGATTAGTGTTCTGTAGAGAAGGTGTTACGGGCGCAGTTCGCAATTCTGTATCCAACGCTCGAAAAACAGCTGCGGGTGACCTGGATAGAGACCGCCCTGCGTTGATCCTCATAGAATGGTATGAGTGTCGGTCGCTCAGAAAGCAATTATAGCCCACTGAACGCAAACTCGCCAAGAAATCCTAACCAGCAAACATAATGCTGGGGTTGACTGCGACGTCCTGTACAGGATATGCTACTGACATTTTAGTAGGCTATACAGCTAGCGGGGATGGGAGAGGTGGGGTGGGGTTGGAAATTAATTGAAACTGTGTTGAACATTAAGGCCGTGAGGGGAGAATGAACCCAACTGGAAGATGAGACGGTTTTCCAATGTCTTACGATCCCGTTCGTGAGATGCGCACGATTTGATCGCCGTGACCTGTTTGTAGGCCACGCCACAGTGGTCAGGATTGTTAAAGTGTGTGTATACCGGCTTCCACAATGTAATATACAAGTAAATGGGAATATTCTTCAACAAGTGAATAGGTACAGTTTTCTCGGAACAGTAATAACATCTGATGGGAGATGCCTTGAAGAGATTAGAACAAGAATCGCCATGGCAAAAGTAGCCTTTAGCAAGATGAAAAACATACTGACCAATAAAAAGATGTCAATTGAAACGAGAAAAAGAGTGTTGAGATGTTACATAGAACCCGTACTTTAATATGGATGTGAAGCTTGGACAATGAGCAGTCAGGCTTAAAAACATCTGATGGCTGTAGAATTGTGGTTTCTGAGGAAAATGCAAAGAATACCATGGACAGCCAGAAAGGCCAATGAACAAGTCCTTCAAGAAACAAATGAAGATCGTAAACTGATTAGAGACATTAGACGTAGACAGTCACAATTTTTTGGGCATGTTATGAGAAGAAATGATTTGGAAAACTTGGTGACAACTGGTAAGATCGAGGGGAACAGACCAAGGGGAAGACCTAGAAGCAAGTACCTGGATGGCTTGGCCTTGTGGCATGGTCGAGACAGAAAAACGGAGCTGATTCACGACTCTGGTGATCGAGTGAGCTGGCAGAACATGACCTCCCACGTCTTACCGGCATGGCACATGATGGGTGGATGGATACCGGCTTCTGGGCACCACTGTTGATATCAGAGAGGTGTTGTCTAAACCTTTCAGCCAGACGTATACCTATCTTTCCGATATATCGCATGTCACAATGTGTGCAATTCCACTCTAGGAGACGGATTGGCATGTATTTTACTCTAGGAGACGGATTGGCATGTAGTCCACTTTAGGAGACGATTGGCCTGTATTCTATTCCCCCCTATGAGACGGATTGGCCTGTGTTTTAAGGACTGAACTTACAATGTTTGCCTAAGTTGTAATTGCCTTTCCCGTTGAGGATTATACCTCGTTGGAAAATGTTCATACCGAAAATTACTGCACTATTTGCCATGGACACGAGCAATAACATTTAACTGTCTAGAAATATTGCAGAATAATTCACGCGATTCTGTTTTTGTTTACGATGCATGTGCAGTATCTCGCTCACCAAGTTCCGGGCATTGATTACCAAGCGCAAGAGGATACTACTGTTTTGTTCTGTGTTCTCTTTTGGCTCTTCTATTGCGAAATACTTCAGCTAATTCAAGGTTCTAAACTCGTCAATCAGCAGGGAATCCAATCCACATCTGTGCGGTTGCTTCCTTTGATATATATATATATATATATATATATATATATATATATATATATATATATATATATATATATATATATATATATATATATATATATATATTCGAATTGATGGGTTAGTAGACCTCAGACTTGTAAAAAAAACATATACTGGAAACAACAAGCTACCATAATAGTTGATAATGAAGTAAGTCAATATCAGCCTATTAAAAGAGAGGTGTGCGGCAGGGATGTGTAATGTCTCCAGATCTTTTTTATTTTTATTTATATAGTGAAAGAAAATCTTTATAAATTTAGAAGATATTAAATGTATAAAATATTAAAATATGAAAGTAAACTTTGCTAAATTACATTGAGTAGTAAATCACAAATAATCAATAATTGCTGGGGTTGATTGCAACGCCGTGTAAAGAGAACGCAGCCAAAGTTTATCCAGTCTTCTGTTGTGGTAAGACCTGCTAAGACAGTGGTTCTCAATCATTTTTGACCCATGCACTCCTTCACCATATTTTCAGAATGTCATTCTCCACCTTTCGTATTTCCTTCCTATAAATCCCCCCACCCCTACACAGTATAAGTAATCATGGAAGCTAAATTTAATAACACATACTAGAACAAGTCTAGACGTCTACATAAAACGTGATTTGCAGGTCTACTTACGTTATAAAACGAATTTCAGGACGAAAAGTACAGAACCGTGAAGTATGGAGAGAAAAACAATATTAAGTAACTGGTTCTTGTATTAACTCAATCTTGAAATAATCTTAATCCCCCCCCCTCCCCCTCCTGGAAACCCTAAAATTCCCCCCTTCCCCGAGGAGACGGGGAGAATTCCCACCGGTTGAGAACCACTGTGCTAAGATGTCACATATACCAGGCAACTACAGGAGGTGAGGTGGCTAGTTCTCTTCCTTGTCACCTTTCCTTCCCAGAAAATAATAGACATAAAATATTCGGAGCACAAGATCAAGAGGTAAGCATGTCTGTCTAACATTGTGGGACATTTATTCTTCAGTAAGGCTCGGTGCTGTTATCTGTCACGGTCACACAAACAACCATCAGTTCTGTATCATACAGTATGTGCACTGCATCGCCCATCTTTCCTGATCTACTATTACCCGCCTATGTCGTCAACGATTTCTTTATCCGCCAGGACAGCAAGCTCTACCGGAATTTACTCTTGTTCTCAGATTGCGGCCTCCACGTTCGAGCCTTGCTGCCGTTCCTCATTTCACTCCTTGCTTCTGCCACACAGTGTTGTCTTGGTTATTTGTGCCCGCCTCTACGTTTCTTGTTCTTCGCTCGGAGCTACGTTATTCCCATTTTATGTTATCGTGATGTCCGATGTCTCCCACTTTCTTGGTTCTAACAAACACCCCATCTTCTCCTTCCACCATCTTTTTTCATACTCCATTTCAATACACCCCCCCCCCCGCAGAATCTTATATATAAAAGGCAATCTCCGTCTGTCTGTATGTCTGTATGTCTGTCCTTTATGCGTTCGCGAACGGTCCATCCGATTGAGATGAAATTTTCTACACGTCTTCCTCTCATTCCCGCGCTGCCAACTGTCATATCTTTTTTAGTGTAAAATCGGCTACTTACTTAATATTATTTAATATTTCATTTTTCATTATAATTTCTATATAGCAAGGGGACTTAACTCTAGAAAAGCTATTTCAAGGGGCGTAACTTTTAATAACATTGTTATATACCTTATAGTCATATTGTTGCATCGTTTTCAAAGATTTATAAACTCTTTGTCTATAGTTATTTACAGGCATATGAGTTATAATAAATAGTGATATAATCTTTAAGGCATTTTCAAAGTTTTCATAAAAATTATGCATAATGCATAACATTGTAACTCATCTTTTTATCCTAAAGTAGTTAACTACAGTCATGTAGGTGATTAAAAACAGTTTTCATTAAAAATAATGGATGGTGTGTGGAAGGACATTCTTTTAAGTAACTTTTTTTGTTGTGAATTTAATGAGACGCTCCCCGCCAGGAGCTGGGCGAAGCCACGCCGGATCAGACAGATAGACAGACCCACCTTTTCGCTGCAGTTATCTACAGGCATATGCGTTATAATCCTCCTCCTCTCCCCTCCTCCTCCTCTTCCCCTCCCCCATCCTCCTCCTCCCTCTTTCTCCTCCTCCTCCCTCTTCCTCCTACCTCCTCTCTCCTCCTAATCACTCCTCTTCGTTCCTCCTCCTCCCTCTTCCTCCTCCTCCTGCGTTCTCCTCCTCCCTCCTCCTCCTCCTCCTAATCCATCCTCCTCCCTCCTATTCCTCCCTACTCCTCCTATCTCTTCCTCTTCCCTCCTGCTACTCCTCCTTTTTCTTCTTCTGCTGCTGCTGCTGTCGCCGCTCCATTTACCCAAGTTAATTGTTGGGGGAAGATGTAAAGATCTTTCAAGTGCTCTTTCTAATGCTTTTTGTAAGTTGGTCTTCGTTTATCTAAGGTTGTTCTAACTGCAACCAATAAATGATTAGACAGACAGGCAGACAGACAGACAGACAGACAGACAGAGAGGGAGGGACGGACGGACAGACAGACAGACAGACAGACAGATAGTCGGGAACGAGAACTTATATGACTACTTATATGAATTAAATGAGATGCTCCCCATCAGGAGCTGGGCGAAGCCGGGCCGGGTCAGACAGACAGACAGACAGACAGACAGACAGACAGACAGACAGATAGACAGACAGATAGATAGTCGGGAACGGGAACGGGAGCTTATATGACTACTTATATGAATTAAATGAGATGCTCCACACCAGGAGCTGGGCGATGTCGGGCCGGGTCAGACAGACAAACAGACAGACAGATAGTCGGGAACGGGAACGAGAACTTATATGAATTAAATGAAAAATAGGAAATAGGGGAGGTGAGAGAAAGAGAGGGAAAGGGGAGAGAAAAGAGAGAGAGGGGGGGACATTAGCGAATGTGATTGATCAGTCCCATTTGCGTGGTAAATATTCGGCACAATGGATGCATGTGAATACAAAGTCGTTTCCATCGACACGCACAATCTAATGGCTTACGCTCTCGGTGTGTGATCCATCTGCAATCTTTTGTCTTTCATTCCAGGTATTTTCCCTCTATGCAACGCGATCATCGGCGACTAGATCCCAAAGTGCAGTATTAATACCTGGATAATTCATGTCCGGCTTATAAACATCTCTATACCGCAGTAGACGTCCTTTGATGTTATACGGTCTTTCATCCCATTAGTGTGTCCTATCCATCTAAGTTAGAGGTTCCCAAACCACGGCCCGCGGGCCACTTGTGGCCCGCCAGCTGTCAGCAAGTGGCACACGAGGCCTCGTTATTCAATGTAATATATTTTAATAATTTCAAAAATGCACTCTGAGCGCCCCGTCAGCGTACGATAATTTACTCTGCTCGTGGTTGTGATGCTGAGATATTATCGAATTCGCCTGTTCATTTGGCAAGGAAACTTTTTGAAGTTCCCATATCCCAGCCTTGTCCACCAATCAGTGTGCACAAGGCGCCATGTTGTCGTCTGTTACGACTGTTTAACAAAGTCGATAGTATTGTGTTGAAATTAGAATTTTTCAAATAAAGATTTATCGTTTAAGTGCTGGCTGTGATCTCAAGCGTGAAGTCCTGTATGTCGGATGAAGACATCCTGTTGACAACATCAGTGTGATGTCATACAGGACCTGAGGTTTGCGTGAGTATCCGTTGTCCCATGTCTGACTTATTGGTGTGCAGACTGGTGGTTCCTCACCGTGCAGGCAGACACTCTCCGACTTCGGAGGAATCAACGATCCTACTGACTTCAGCCAGGACCCCGAAGGGACCTGTTGCCCAGGACGCTCGGCGAGGACGCGTCAATAGGTTTTGGTCAGTATAGAACCCAGCCCTGGTGCCTTGGAAACACCTCTGCGTCCCTACCGTTAAAGTCTATAAACATGAGTGTGGAAAATCTAAAATCAAACAATGGTAAAAAGCAAAAATGTGAAGACGTTGTTTGTCGTGAATTCAATGAAGATTGGACGGAGAAATTTATTTTTATGCCTAGCCGTAGTGGAAAACCAGTTTGCTTAATCTGCGGAATGTGTGTTGCTGTTACAAAAATATGTAATCTGGAACAACACTTCACGACCACACATTCAGACATAAATGCTCAATATCCGATCAATTCGGAGTTAGGAAAAGATGTCATAGCTAAATAAGAAAGTATATATAATAATATATTTCATATATTATTTATATATACTATATATAATATATACAGTATTTTATAATATAACGTTGTGGCCCGCCTAACTACCGAAAATAGTATATATGGCCCTCTGCTTGAAAAGCTTGGGAACTACTGACTAAGTCTACCAACACTGAACAAAATCAATCAATCAATCAGGTGCCGTCTCTGCAATGACGGTTGGCTGCAATAGATCTCCAACATTGTCTGTCTCTCGTCCTGACTGTGTATTCTGTCAGGCTGATGTTCGTCCATTTCTTGATGTTATCTTCCCACTTGTAGCCTATCACCTGGTAATTCCTACAATTCCTTAAGCCAGTCCCAGTGTTCCTTTCTGACAAAACAGTCCACTGTGGCATATACATTTATGATGTTCCAACTTAAGCCACCAATCTCCATTTGTATACCCTGGACCTCTCTTGCACTGTGATTCCACTGGCTCAAGTCAAGTACCACATGCTTCACTCCTTCCTTCACCAGCAGAGATTGCCCATGTCTCATCTGCCCAGTAAGGTTTATATAACTGGCGTACCCAGGGCAATGGTATTTGTCTGTATTTAGCTCCTGGAGCATGAGGACATCAAAATCAAATATTAGCCTCTCCAATACAGGACCTCTCTGCCTGGCACTAAGACAGTTCCAATATCCCACTCTTACATGGTTGAGACCTAGTCTCTCCACTTTTCGTCTTGTTCTCCTGGCGCCTGCCCTCCTATTTCTATGCCTTCCTCTCACACCATTTCCTCGTCTTCTCCTCCTCACTCTCTCTTCGCTAGCCCCTGAAGGATGTGTCAAGCGCAGAGCACGTGCTCCGTAGCTCCGCCGACGATTCCCTTGTTTAAATAATACCATATACACAAAGTTTGGATATTGCAGGAAATGAGCGGTCACCCTAGTAGAGCCTGCCTGCTAGAGAAGGGGCAGGGGATGTCCCTCATGAGTCCATACGCCTGGCGCCGCCCCGCCCGCATACCAGACGTTCCACGTTCACGACCAGCACACCCGTGGCCATTCAGTCCTCGGCCCACCTTAAACTTGGGGGTTTATAATCGGCTGCAATGGACATGGAGCAGAGAATGCTTTTTAGACTATACCAGCACTTGATCTTCTCAGTGATTGATTATGGACTAGGACTGCTCACTGTCTCAAAGAGTCAGCTGGTGAGATTGGAGCTCATACAGAACGAGGCTATGCGGGTCATTCTGGGATGTACCAGAGACACCCCAGTGATGTGTATGCGGTACATCCTTGGTTTGCCGACTGTTGCTGGTAGGCTCAATGTGATGCAGGCGAAGGCATACCTCAGAGTAGATGCTGACACAGATCACCCGTTGCATGAGGCGCTGGACGCAGTTAAGGCCAGCGACTGATAAGAGGTAAATCATGGATGGCTCAGGCGGAGGATACGATCAGACAGGTGTGCATCTTGGAGAACATTAGGCGAGGAGAGGAGTAGGTCAGAGTGCCAGCGGAGTAGTTAGACTTGTGCAGAGTTATAATCACATTGAGCCGGGAGTGCAGGGAGTGGCCACGGAAGTGGAAATCCAGCAACTAATTCAGGATAATTCTCGCCCGGGTGATGTGATTATCTACACAGATAGTTCAGTGTTGAGAGATAGTAGAAGTGCCTGGGGGTTCTTGGCAAAGGCTAATGTTCGACGTTTGGTGCAGGAGAGCCTGGCATATGATACCACAACATTTAGCTTAAGAATGGAGGTGGAGGCAGTCAGTGCAGCTTTCCGCTGGATGGAGAATACGATACACACACACATCGTGATTGTAACTTATTCAGAAAGCATGCTTAGCAGGGTGAGGACAGGCAAGCTTCGTGCAGAGTGGCTTGCTTCGCTTCGGAAGTCACGGGTGGCAAGCATCGTTTGGATCTTTTCTCCGGGGCATGCTGGTGTGCTGGGGAATGAACAGGCAGACAGATTGGCTGGCTCTGCAAAACTTGGTGGAGTATTGATGCATGATAAGGCAGACGTGGTTGCGGCCTCGTGGGAGCACGTGTACACGTCGGAGGAGCAAATGGATCACCATGGTCTGGCAAGAATGCGACAGCGAGGAGTGACGAGGGGATCTGGCCGATGCTTGACGCTTAGAGGGAAGGCGAGACGCACATATAATCAGATTGCTACTGGTACTATTGGGGTTGGAACTCTTCGCTGGCTTCTGAGGATGGGGACAGAGCGCTTATGGGAATACCCCCGAATGATGTGATGTCGGTTCCTAAATCAACCAATCAATCTTCCCACTTGTATCTTTGTCTACTTCCTGCTCGCTGCCCTCAACCTTGCTCTCCAGTATGGTTTTTATAAGAATACTAGCTGACCCGGCCCGGCTTCGCCCAGACCCTGGTGGGGAGCATCTCATTTAATTCATATAAGTAGTCATATAAGCTCCCGTTCCCGTTCCCGACTATCTATCTGTCTGTCTGTCTGTCTGCCTGTCTGACCCAGCCCGGCTTCGCCCAGACCCTGATGGGGAGCATCTAATTTAATTCATATAAGTAGCCATATAAGTTCCCGTTCCCGACTGTCTGTCTGTCCGACCCGGCCCGGCTTCGCCCACACCTGGTGGGGAGCATCTAATTTAATTCATATAAGTAGTCATATAAGTTCCCGTTCCCATTCCCGACTATCTACTGCCTGTCTGTCTATTATTAGAAAGAGCCCTTGAAAGATCTTTACATCTTCCCCCAACAATTAACTTGGGTAAATGGAGAGTCTCATTTAATTCATATTCGGCCCCTGCTCCCGTTCCCGTTCCCAAAAAAGACGACCCGGCCCGGCTTCGCCCAGTCTCTGGTGGGGAGCATATCATTTAATTCATATTCGGCGGAGGGAGGAGGAGGAGGGAGCAGGAGGGAGCAGGAGGAGACAGGAGGAGAAGGGAGTAGGAGGGAGGAATGAGGGGAGAGGGAGGAGGTAGGAGGAGGGAGGAGGAGGAAGAAGGAGGAGGAGGGAGGAGAGAGGAGGAGGAGGAAGGAGGAGGAAGGAGGAAGGAGGAAAGAGGAGGAGGAAGGAGGAGGAGGAGGGAGGAGGAGGAGGGAGGAGAAGGAAGAGCGAGGAGGAGGGAGGAGGAGAGGAGAGGAGGAGGAAGAGGGAGGAGGGAAAGGAGGAGGAGGAAGAAGGAGGGAGGAGGAGGAGGGAGAAGGAGGAGGGAGAGGAGGAGGAGGAGAGAGGAGGAGGAGAGAGGAGGCGGAGGGAGAAGGAGGAAGGAGGAGGGAGGAGGGAGAAGGAGAAGGAGGAGGGAGAGGGAGGAGGGAGAATGAAAAGGGGGAGGAGGGAAGGGAGGAGGAAGAGGAGGAAGAGGGAGGAGGAGGAGGGTGGAGGTAGAGGAGGAGGGAGGAGATAGAGGGAGGAGGGAGGAGGTAGAGAGAGGAGGAGGAGGAGGAGGAGGGAGGGGGAGGAGGGAGGAGGAGAATGGAGGAGGAAGAGGGGGAAGGAGGGAGAAGGAGGAGGAGGAAGAGGGAGGAGGGATGAGAAGGAGGGAGGAGGAGGCGGGAGAAGGAGGGAGGAGGAGGGAAGAGGAGAGAGGAGGAAGAGGGAGGAGGAAGAGAGGAGGAGGGAGGATGAGGAAGGGGAGGAGGGAGAGGGAGGAGGAAGAAGAGGAGGAGGGTGGAGGGAGGAGGTAGAGGGAGGAGGGAGGAGGAGGAGAGAGGAGGAGAAGGGAGGAGGAGTTCGCCATTCCGAATTCATACTCGTCTAGATTCTGTGATTTCGGTCCTTCCATTGATTGTTCTTCCCTTCTACATGACTGTAGATAACTTCTTTACACATAAAAAGATGAATTGTTATTGACATTGCCGTATGAGGATTCTGTGTAGTCACGTCATTTTCTTCGCTTTTCCTAGCGTTGTGGTTCTGGGATTCTCTGATCTCTTCTATTTACGTACGTATTTAGGGAGGGGGAGGAGGGAGGAGGAGGAAGAAGAAGAAAAAACTACGACAGTTGGCAGCGCGGGAATGAGAGGAAGACGTGTAGAAAATTTCATCTAAATCGGATGGACCGTTCGCGAACGCATAAAGGACAGACATACAGACGGAGATTCTCTTTTTTATATATAGATGTCTTTTAACGTGGCCGAAATATTTCACCTGCCTCCTCTTTATTTCTTTCATCAACTCTCTCTCTTCATTCCCAGTTTTTCTAGAACTTATGCATTTGATTGTTTTTGTTACCATGAAATACGACATATTCGTCTGTATATCCACATCTCCAGGGCCCCTATTCGACTTTCTAGTTGCTTGTTCAATACCCACGCTTCCACAAACAAAATAAAGGGACAAAACAATATTGCTGAAAGAAACTGACTACTTAAAAGAGTTACGGGACGCCATCTAAGAAACGTCATCTTCATATTGCCTGTAATTTACATACAACGCAAGAAGAGTATGAAAATCATCGTTACAAGTACTCTCAGCAAGGAAAACTCAAGAACACAGGCAGCAAGGACTCATTACACAGAGAAGATGGTGTATATGTTCTCTCCTACACTATACATATGATCCGCAAGCGCCCATACCACATCTGCCATATTGTGGACCAATACCCCATCCAGCCGTGCACACCCAGTCAATTCGTTCGTCTGCTTATTTCCCAACCAGGGTTGCCACTTTTTTTTGACCAAAAGTATCTAGAAACGGCCCAAACGACATCCATAAATATCTAGATTTCGTTGGAAAGTATCTAGGAAAAATATCCAGATTGAGAAAGTAAGAAATTACATATGTATTGATGTGACTGCCGCTCTCCCTGGCGAAAAGTATACGTCTGTCGCCGTAATCCCGTATATTCTCGTGAGTAACGCAGCTGCGCCCGAACCGACAGCGGTTCGAGCCGCGCTGGTAACTTACAGGGGTATGTGAGCCGGTCGCTCAGAAAGCAATGGCAAACTACTGAGCGTAATCTTGCCTTGTACATCAACAGCAGCTGAAAAATTCTGATGTTGACTGCACCATCCTGTAAGGGATATGCAACATTAAAAAGAAAATTGATGTGACTTACCTATAGAATCATGTCATCTTCAATGATGCCTGTCTCACAAGATGCACTTATCTTGGATGATGAAGTTGAAGCTTCAGATTCAAAATGACTCTGGTATGCTTTAGCTGTTCCAATTTCTTTTATTACACGATCAGGGAGCTGATAAGTTGAACAGCATTTTCCTGCTCTCATCAGGCCAAATGTTATTGTCAATATAGCATTTAAGAGATCCAGTTTCATCCTGTTTCTTAGTTTATATTTTGTATAATTCACAGTACTGAAAACTCTTTCCGCATCAGCATTTGAATGGGGTAATATCATGGCAGACATCGCACATTCAAAGAGCTCACAGAATGGACTGTTACCTGAGACATCTTTAAATTGTCTTACTTCACTTCAAAAAGCTTCAGTTTCTGTTTTGTTTGTCCAGTCAACCAAATTTATTTTTGTTAACTAATATTCTGCTTCCGCCACACTATTATCGGTAGCCCTTAAAAATTTAATAACTTGACAATATTTAGGTATGTCCTTTACTGGATGAGGTATGTTGTTAATAAAAAAGAGTGAAATATTTTTCAATACATCTAAATTTTCAGGAAGTCTCTGCTTCAGTTGATCGAATAATGAGACAAGAAAATCTTGACAGCGCTTTCTTAAGTTGTTCTCTTCATTTTCTGTTAACAGTCCTTTTGTTTTTAAACCATCAATTTTTGATTCGATTTGGTATCCCAAGTATGGCTTGGGAGCCAAATAACTCTCTATAGTGCAAGTGAACAAGTCAGCTTTACAAGTTGGCAATATAAGTCTTTTACCAATTGAGTGAAATAGCAAAGTGAGGTCGTCAAGTAATTTAACTTTATCAACATTTTGAGATTCAAATAGTTTATTAACTTTTTGCACTTCACTTAAAATGGGTTGTGAAAAGAGGAGGAATGCCAAATTGTTTTCATCACTGTACATTCCATATAGTATTTCAGCTGTGTAGCACTTTTCATTTTGTCTTGTTATTTCGATGTGTCTTCAACTCCAACCATCGGTTCACAATTACTTCAACAGCTGGTTGAATTGATAACCATCTAGTTTTGCAATATGACAGAATTTTCAGTGGTGAGGAACTATCATTTAATGTTTTATATAAATGATTATATTGCTGTTGTCTGGCAGATGATTTGGAGAACCAGTTATGTGTTTCAGCAATAAGGAATTCCAAATTCCTTGGTAAACATTCTGACTGATGAGGCATGTGATAATGCTAGCTGCAAGGAATGACATGCACATTTTATGAGGATTAAAGATGGGATATCTTCCTTCAGTTTTGCATACACGCCATGGTTGATACCGACCATTACCGATGCATTATCGGTTCCAACTGCAGCCAAATTCTTTAAGTTTAACTGTTTACTGACCAAACGTTTCTTCAGTGCCCTTATGCGCCCTTTTACTCATTACCGGGGAAAGGGGGGAGGGGGGGGTTGCCAGATTGTTGAGGGTTGACCCAAGTCAGTTCAAAGTTTAAATAATGGCAGTTACCATAATTTACGCGCGTCCAGACCAAACATAAAATGGGTAAATGACACCGAAAGAAAAGTAAAATCTAGAAAGTATTCAAAATATCCGAAACCAAATGAAAAGTATCTAGAATTGCATCCAGCATCCAAACGTCAGAAAACGGTATCTAAATGCCGGCAAAAACCTCTAGATCTGGATATAAAATATCTAGAATGGCAACTATGTTCCCAACACGTCCTTCTTTGAGTTTTCAATTGAAGCATGCCACTTTGCACGAAGCAAATACGTCTTTACCGTTCTTGGCATACTCTGTAAGTATGCATCCTTTTGTCAGAAATATTTAGGGTGTATTCTTAATAACTGTGGGATTTTTGAAAACACTGTCGTTCCAAGTTATGTATTTACCCTCTGTGAAATCATGCAACATAAAAAGTAAATACAACGCTTGGAACGGCAATATTTTCAAAATCCCCACAGTCATTAAAAATACACCGTGTACAACACACACAGAGACAAGAACACTCAGATGTAACAGCGTGCTGGTTTTTCTATTGACTGCCGCTTTCATCGACGATGAGCTGTATTTTTCGTGGCGAACTTCTGTGTTGGCATTCTGGCACACACTACTGGTACAACATACACCTCAGCCTAACAATAATCACAGTACATACACTACGGGTACAACATACAACTCAGCCTAGCAATAATCACAGTACATACACTACTGGTACAACATACAACTCATCCTTACAATAACCACAGTACATACACTACTGGTACAACATACAACTCATCCTTACAATAACCACAGTACATACACTACTGGTACAACATACAACTCAGCCTAACAATAGTCACAGTACATACACTACTGGTACAACATACAACTCATCCTTACAATAATCACAGTACATACACTACTAGTATAACATACAACTCATCCTTACAATAAGCACAGTACATACACTACTGGTACAACATACAACTCATCCTTACAATAAGCACAGTACATACACTACTGGTACAACATACAACTCATCCTTACAATAAGCACAGTACATACACTACTGGTACAACATACAACTCAGCCTTACAATAATCACAGTACATACACTACTGGTACAACATACAACTCATCCTTACAATAACCACAGTACATACACTACTAGTGTAACATACAACTCATCCTTACAATAAGCACAGTACATACACTACTGGTACAACATACAACTCATCCTTACAATAAGCACAGTACATACACTACTGGTACAACATACAACTCAGCCTTACAATAATCACAGTACATACACTACTGGTACAACATACAACTCATCCTTACAATAACCACAGTACATACACTACTAGTGTAACATACAACGCATCCTTACAATAATCACAGTACATACACTACTGGTACAACATACAACTCATCCTTACAATAACCACAGTACATACACTACTGGTACAACATACAACTCATCCTTACAATAAGCACAGTACATACACTACTGGTACAACATACAACTCATCCTTACAATAATCACAGCCCACACACTACTGATTAAAAAACCAAATACATTACATACACTACTGATACAATAATCACAGGACATGCGCAACGTTTACAGCAGTCGCTGTGATTTTATTAAATACACTTCAGTACAACCACCCCGGTGGTTTCCTTACATCCCAAGGTATAATCATCAAGTTGGCTTCCTTACACACACTCCAAAGTATAATTATTGCCGCAGTGGTGTCCACGCACCCACTTGCTGTGCACTAACGACATCAAGTTTTAATTCACACTATAGACATCAGCGGACATGTCCTCTCACCTAGAGAGAAAGAAAGTATGTTTAAAATACCAGTACTGTTGGCAACAAGTAAAACATGTGTGCATGCTCACTATGATTATAGGAGTAAAGGTACTGGCTTCCCCATCGCATCTGTCGTGACCTATAATATATAAAGGCCTAACACTTCGTCTACTATGAAAACACATTTTCCCTTACATTACTATGATTATTATGAAGAATCGATGTTAATGCACTCGCGACTAGCTCTTAAACCTTACTAGGATTATTATGAATAATCGATGTCAATGCACTCGCGACTAGCTCATAAGTGATCAGTTATTTCAGCGTAAGTTAAAAGGAGTGGATACTGACTGACTTGTTTCAAGATGATTAGTTACACACCACAACCTGTATTCGATGTCACAATCGTTCGTTAGAGTACACAGCATTGTTAGGTGCTTCCATGACCGGAATCGGGAACAGTCAACAAGAGATGTAGCACACGAGATGTAGCACACGAGCACAATGTGTCAGGATGTTGCCAGCAGTATACACCCGCCGCCATCTTCAATATCATAATGACAGTTGATGCTGAAGCCAGCCCATCAGTTCTCCCATTTCTATGCAATTCTGCATGACTTAGAAAACAGACCCACGCATTATCTTCTTGAAGGTATGAAAGCTCCAGAAGTGGCAGAGACTCGTGTCGTAGCCATGCATCCTGAACTCTCCGAAGCATGGGCTGAGAGGCAGAGACTAATCACATTTGAAAGCAAAGTACTGGAAGCCAGTCCAGTCCACAGAGGCAGCTTCCATCCCAATTCTCATGCTAAAGGTTGTTATTTCAAACACTCTTTTTTCACTCGTTAATTTTTTTTTTTTTTTGCGTGTGTGATAGCTTTCCCTATTACCGGTGTCCCTGTATCCCTCACCATCAGACGAAACCACTCCAGCTTCTAATGTACTTGTAATTTACAACCAAACGTCAAGGACGAGAAGTCAACATTTTTGTCAAATTGACCAGTGTTAGGGGTTGAACCTGGTACCTGGGATTCAGCACACCGGGAGTGTTTAAGAACTGTCTGAGTGATTTCAGGTTAGTCAGCTTTTTCTATGGAATTATTCCAGGAATAACACATCACTCATTACTTGTTACGATGGACAAGCGTGCTCATATAACTGAGAGCTCATCTGCAACGTCCCTGGGCATGCCCACTCTGTTGAAAGCTCTTCTATACATAAGAATGGCATCTGCGAATTTCACAAACTACTCAGGTCCTATTGGTCGAGAGTTGAATTTTGGCTATTTTTACTGTGAACATGGTAAATAGTTCAGGTGATAGCGGGAAGCCTCGTGGCTGACCAGGACATACACACGGACTCTCATGCACAAGTTTCCAATCTGAGAGCAACTGATCTCGCAAGGATTTCTTCCAGGCCAGGCTTTCAGCATACTAGCCACAACTGGACTCCACAGTCTACCAAGTCAAGTACAGGAACCTGCTATATACCATAGTGCGCATCGGGTACATATTTATCTGATCAAATGCCATGGGATGATTAATCGTCTTAAGCACCTTTCCGTCACTGCCACGGACTTATATATTGCCGAAATGTTGTTATTGCGTAATGATACAACATGTCTGCTACAACATTTACAACTTTTAAGTCATAACTGTGACACATCCCTACTTCGCATTTTACACCATCCATTCTTGTTTGGATCATACCTACATTTTGATGGACACAGAATCTGTTATAGACCAATCAGCACACGGTGGGTGATGTGGTTCTAACTTCCCACGGCATTCTTGGTACCGATTTAAGGCTGGGTCGCTCCGAAAGCCCAGACTAATGTTGTGTTTAATGGAATACGTCCAGCTGCGGATGGAACCAATGAGCACCGGGTGGGCAGGTGAATGACCAGTCCCAACGCTACCCAGTCTACCGAACAAGATATTCGTGTTTGGAACTCTACACTGTTGTATGCATCTTCCAGGACCCAGGCTAAGGTGACTGTGTCCTGCTTGAGTTCCAATCTTTCTTCTTTGTTCCCCCCCCCCCCTCCCCACAGTATTGCGCTCCTGTCTGGGTTCACCCCCTTTCTCTTGATGTTCGTGCAGCTTGATCAAGGTTGCAGATTCGCAATCGTCTCTTGGTTCATTTAATCACCCTGTCTCTCTGCATAACATCATATGCCAGAATCAGACTATATCCCCCCACCCCTCCCAGCACAACGTGCTATTCCATATGATGGCTATGCTCATCGATCTTATTAATATGTTTACTGCCACTTTAATTTGCCATGCATAATATGGAAGATATTATCCCAATGTGAGTTTCTGGAAGGCCGAATATAAAACAGGACTGCGTGCCCAATTTGTTATCTTTAAAAGTAGAGTTCGTTCGTTCACCAATACAGTGCAGACCTGATAAGGCGAAACCGCATTGGGTCACGAAATTCTTTTTTATCAGAAATTCTTCTAATACGAGTTCGATCGTGTAGTAATGCATTTACAACAAGCAATACAACAGAAATTCGCCCCATCCGAGATAGCTTTAAGCAGTTTGCACTGAATGTTTAGAACCAGTGTGTTGCACCGCCTATTAGAATGAAACAGTTCCCAATTCTTCATGTCATACAAGAGATAAGAACAAGAATCTATGGGTTCAACCTTGCATCTCAACACCATGCCTGCTGTATGCGCATCGATATTGGAGTCATGTTTTACACAAACTGCCACGCGCCGTTAATTTGGTCCACTAGCGTTGGTGTCGCAATCATAGCCATAACATCTAATGACTGCTCCATCCTTCACATCAATCTCCGGAATCATAATGGTCATTCATTCAGTAGCATGTTCTTTGCAGAACCTCGCTCCCATAACAATCTTCCGGAAAACCTCTCGATCATAAGCAAGATGTCCCGTGTCCGATACATCCATCTGGAGATCATCCGCCACATCCTGCATCCATCTTCTCTTTGGCCTTCCTCTTCCTCTCTTCCCAGGAATATACCCCTCTATTATTGTTCTTTCCAAACTATCGTGACGTTTCAAGTGACCAAAATATTTCAATGTTCTTTGTTTTATCATCTTTAATATCCAACCTTCTTCAATATTCAGCTCTTGAAGAATGGATGCATTTGTTCTTTTCTTTACCTAATATATTCTTAGAACTCGTATATAACATTTATATTCAAAGGCATTTATGCGCTGTTCAGCTTGTTTAGTAAGTGTCCAGGTCTCACAGTTGCAATGGAAAAGATGCATGCTCTTAAAAATCTAATTTTTGTAGTGCTATCTGTCCCATTCCATAATTCATTCAGTTGTTTTAGTCTTTGAAGAGCAACTGATAGTCGTCGTTTAATTTCTTTCATTGTGTCACCGTTGTTGGTAATCAATGATCCAAGATATTCAAAATTTTCCACCACCTCCAATTTTTCCTCATTAACATATATTTCTTTCTCCATAGTGGTTTTATCTGTATGCATTATCTTTGTTTTTGTTATGTTCAGATATAAGTTGTGATTTTCACTATTCAATTGGTTTGAGGTTATGAAGTTTTCTATACTATTCTGTGTTGTGGATAGCAATACGGTATCATCAGCATACCGAATCTCTGGTATGTCATGACCACCGATATTTAGGGCATCATATAGCTTCCTGTTTATATAATCTCTTACATTTCTCATTATATTTTCGGTGTAGAGGTTAAACAAATAGGGGGACAGCACACATCCCTGACGGACTCCTTGCTTGATGTCAAACCAATCTGATGTATCGCCATCTATTCTAACCGCTGCTTGCTGGTCTAGATAGAGCATTTTTATAAGTTCTATTACATGTGGTGGAAATCCCATATCCTCAAGATTTCCCAAAATATCTGATGTTGTACACAGTCAAATGCCTTTGAATAATCCAAAAAACATGAGAATAGGTTTACATTAAATTCTCTGCACTTCTCTATTATTATCATAATGGTACCCAAGGCATATACCAATGTTTGTAGTATGTGTGTTCGCTGCTTGGGGTCGGTAGCTCCAATAGCCTGTACTACTACTACTACTACTACTACTACTACTACTACTACTACTACTACTACTACTACTACTACTACTACTACTACTACTACTACTACTACTACTACTACAACTACTACTGGCGCTGCTGCTGCTGCTGTTACTACTACTTCTTCTTTTTCTCTTCCTCCATTTACTTCAGTGAAGTGTTCAGAGGATATATAAAGACATTTTTATGCGCTCTTTCCAATACCATGGACAGATAGAAAAACCAATGACCAAGTACTACAAGAGACAAATGAAAATCGTAGATTGATTAGAGAAATTAGACGTAGACAGTCAAAAGTTTTTGGACATGTTATGAGAAGAAATGGACTGGAGAACTTAGTGACAGCTGGCAAGATCGAAGGGAACAGACCAAGAGGAAGACCGAGAGGAAAATACCTGGATGGCTTGGCCACATGGCATGGACGAGACAGGAACACTGAGCTGTTCCACGACTCTGGTGATCGAGTGAAATGGCGAATCATGACCGCCCACGCTTTCCGGCATGGCACATGATTGATTGATTGATTTCCAATATTCATTTCTATACGGTTGTCCTTGATACCATCACCCCACTTTATACCTGGCCTTTCCCTTTCTCTGTATACATTGTTTTCAATAAGGCTCTTTGTGGCAGAAGGTGCCAGGGCATTCTTGTGAGTTGGCCAAATCATTTTATCTGCTGTTCTGTAATGAAATTCATGACTGGTTTCAGACTTAGTAATTTTCTAATTTCTTAATTCCTACTTCTATCTCTCACGGTTACTCTCGCAGCTCTTTTAAGTCGCCTATTTTTCATTGTTATTATTTGGAACTCTTCATTTGCAGTAATTTTTCATGTTTGACATTGGTAGCATTACGTCGGCCCCAATTTAGGTCTTAAGAGATTTGCTTTAGTTCTTCGCTTGCCAGCTTTTCTCCGTCTTTCCAACCCTCTCCTTCTGCTACTCCAATTAACATCTGGTGGCTGTATCTACGTATGAACATGGCCACCATAGCTCCCGCGAATATTCTGCATTAACTTTGAACTCATGTTGGACTGTAAATAAATGGTGGATAAAAATTGTCTGCCTAGCAGAGCCACCGTACCAGGTAATACGTAGATGATGTCCCAGAAGCAATCAATATAAAGGTGTATTATGGGGGGGGGGCAAATGCCAGAGGGTCGACATCATTGCACCCGGTTTTATCTCATATGAATCGGTCTCTTTCCGCAGAGCGACCTGCTGCAAGCGTCGCATAGAGCACGAAATCTGTAGTTCCAGCGACGGCCCCCAGTAGTTTCTGAGAAAACTGCACTCGTGAACCCACGACCTTCACAGCGGGAGGCAGGCTGCTTGACCACCCAGCCACAGATACCCACAGTAAGTCCATGTACCGGACACCCAGCCACAGATACCCACAGTAAGTCCATGTACCGGACACCCAGCCACAGATACCCACAGTAAGTCCATGTACGGACACCCAGCCATGACACAAACGTACTGCTGAGAAACACTTACAGGTTTATGTTTCATGTACCGGACACCCAGCCATGACACAAACGTACTGCAGAGAACCACTTACAGGTTTATGTTTCATGTACCGGACATCCAGCCATAACACAAACGTACTGCAGAGAAACACTTACAGGTTTATGTTTTATGTACCGGACACCCAACCATGACATATATGTACTGCAGAGAACCACTTACAGGTTTATGTTTCATGTACCGGACACCCAGCCATGACACATATGTACTACAGAGAAACACTTACAGGTTTATGTTTCATGTACGGAACATCCAGCCTTGACATATATGTATTACAGAGAAACTCTTACAGGTTTATGTTTCATGTACGGAACACCCAGCATGACACATATGTACTACAGAGAAACACTTACAGGTTTATGTTTCATGTACGGAACATCCAGCCTTGACATATATGTATTACAGAGAAACTCTTACAGGTTTATGTTTCATGTACGGAACACCCAGCATGACACATATGTACTACAGAGAAACACTTACAGGTTTATGTTTCATGTAGGACAACAGTGAGTTCCATATTAAAGTCGAGAAGCACACGTAGAGCACGCGGAATTTATTGGGCACAAATGTAAAATTGATGAACTGGGCCACGGGCCAAAACGTCCAGTCCAGCTAAGAAATAAAACATTTACATTTACTGGCACAACATATAAACAATCAGTTACACAGCCTGGAATTCTCAGATAAGTAGCACATTTTGCTCATTTATTTCAACTTTGTTTTTGGCATTGTTCTCATTTGTTTTAAATCTTTCCATTCTTCTCATTCAGTTAATATGCCTTAATGTAGTCACTGTAATTTTTCCCCGTGTTTTTATGTTGTGTTTTGTATATTTCTGTACTGATGAAGGCTAGTCGCCGCGGCGCTGTTCCTTATTGTGTTCTGTAAAGCTGTGTTACTTCGTTTTACTTTATACTGTTTAAATAAATAAATGAAGTAATAAAGATATCTTGAAGGAAACTAACTCATGAACAAAGACGTTAAAAGGCAAGAGGGTGGACTTCATTGCACCGGGTTTTATCCTGTATAATTCCCCACAAAGCAGCTATCCTCTGACCGAAAGCGTTGCACAGAACACGGGCACCGTAGTTCGGACCACGAACCCCAGGAGTACCCGACAAAACTGCACTAGGAATGACCCAATGGACGTCGTTGCAGCCATGCTGCCTTCTTCGCACACCGTTCACAGCTTAAGAAACGTCGTCCTTCGCGGACCCTGCGGAAGCCAGCTCTTCCTCTTGGCTAATTCTATTGCCGGCTTGGGAGCTTACAACCTCCAGCTCACAAGACGTCTTATTCAACCACAAGCGCTCGTTGTCGTAGCTTGGCTGCAGAGGTTTAACGTCGGATGAAGATTCACTAGTGAATCCAATGAAGGTGCCTGGAAACGAACCTACGAACTTTTCAGCATGAGGCAGACAAGTTATTCACTTCGCCACGGAGACCAATTGGTACACAATAGTAGCCTGTCGCACACGATACATGTTAGGGGCAGTAATAGCAAATCCAATTGCAGATATCGGTGGAAGAGTGAACAGTCATCAGATCGGTTCTGGAAGTATTTATATGTAACCGCATAATGAGAAAGAGATGATAAGATAGGGCGCAACGCTGACTACGTATGGGCCATAGGAGAAGAGAAGAATACCAAGAAGACAAAGAGAAGCTCACCTTATCTCCATGGTAAAAAGAAAAGAATAGATATAAGATAGAAAACCTTCAGGATTCTAGCGGGGTACTATGCCTTAATGCATGTTCCAGACAATGGATCACTGAGAAGGGCTGAACCAACATCAATGAATGGAACAAACAATTACTAACATTACCAGAACAACAAAAACTAAACATAACACAACAACAAGGACTAGACAAACAAGATAAGAACAATATGCATGAGCCTTTATTTTGTGCAGTCCCGTAGCACATATACACAACTGTGCGGATGACACAGCACAACTCCCATTAACAAGGACAATTGATACTCCACATCACGTTCACCATTATAGACAGTGTGTCGCATATAGCCAGACCTCTGCCCGTTATGGCTGAGCCTACAGGGTGCTCCTAAAACCCTGCTACGATACATATACAGCCGGCTGACCAGGACTGGACAACAGAGAGATTATCACTTGGGAAATGGAAAGTAACACAACTCTAAACATGAGGGTGAGCCTTACATTGCGGAGACGGGACTCACCATCCTGAGACACACAACACAACACTATGGATCCCTGTAGTTCACAGCGGAAATCAATGGATTGAGCTCCAGATATTGCCAGACCCCTGTGCCCCAGCCAAATCCAATATTGTGCCTAATGCCACCAGAGAAAGTCAGGTCCCCAAATCTACTGGTACACATTGAAATAACAGGACCACAACTTCTAAAATAGAAGTATAAACATGAGTGTGAATAGCTCAAATAAGTCGAACCAGAATCTATACTTTTAACCATACAGCAACAAACTAAGGTATGGAAAGCTCGACTATGGGATCAGTTGGGAGGGGATGAGGAAATGGAGGGTGAAGGGGAAAATGGAGGGTGAAGGAAAATTGGAGGTGAGGAAAATTGGGGATAAACAAAGATAGAGGTAAGGAAAAATGGGGGTAAACAAGGACTCAGGGATGTTCCCTCCTATGCTTGAGGAATTACATCCTCAACTGTGCTCCATCTCCAGCAGAAATGCCTTGCGGGTTCAGCGCCTCTTCGAGGTCGTTGTAAGTTTGTGCACTTGTCCACCAAGCATTCTATGACCCAACTTGGTCATGCTTGTATCTCAATCAGTCTTCTGGATGGGGGTGGTGTGAGGGGGACAGTTTCTTTTCTCGCTCTTTACTTCAGTTCGGGCTGACGCGCCCGCCTTCAGCGGGGGCTCCCGCTCAACTCAACTGTGGGGCAAATAGTCCGCCAATTTCGCGCCAAGTCTATTACCCAGCATGCACCAGCTATGGGGGAGGGGTTCTGGTCGTTGCGTCAGCCGGAAATGTTGTAGAGCCGTGTCGTGTCACGCGGCTTCATATAGAATTCTGTCTCTGGCCAAGCAGGTAGTCTACCATCTTCTTTCCTGTCCATCTCTAGATATGATCTCGGTCCATTTAAATAGCAAACTTCCTTTTCACAGCTGCCTTCCAGATTGGTATTCTGCAAGATATTGTCTCTAGAAACACCCGCGAGGTGAGATGCTTGAGAAGAACTTCCAACTTACCTATCCGAGGTAGACTAAGAAATGATGTTATCAGATAGACTGTGGGATCAACACCTTGTGCGACATATATTGACAGGCAGAAGATAAAAAGGTTCGGCCATCTCGTTAGAATGCTACACCATCGAACAACAGCACTGGCGATTCTCAAAGAAAATCTTATACGAGAGAAAAAGGGCGCCCGAGAAGAAAACGGATTGACGACATTAAAGACATTGTACAATTGAATATTATATATTATATGCAATATATATTGCACATTGAATGGCACTATCCCGTGCTACCCACCGGGCGCTGGAGCGTCAACTATTCCAGGCAATCGATGGTTCTCAGTTTGCATTGATGAGATCATAAATAATCCGTAATAAGCCATCATATATACACCAGGCCACAAGATTATGAGATGAGATGACCGACTTCCTTCATCGGAGCCTTTCCTTACCACAATCTCTTTCATAATAATAATATGTCGTGTAGCAGTTTCCTGCGATGGATCTGTTATGTGATAGGGAAATCACATTTTGCAGGCCTGACCGCATGGAGAAATAGGCGGTAAATATTTCACTCATTTAGTAGGCGACGAGCCCAGGCGTCGAACCCTTGCCGTACCGTGCTCATGACATTATCAGCGCAGTTCCCCATCAGCTTCGCTAACTCACCCGCTCTCTAGCTGACTAAAGTCTCTGGCATTGATTTGAGTCAGATGCTGCGTCCCGGTGCCGTACTGACTGACCAGATCATGCTGCCACCACTGGGACTTGAACCTAAGACCACAGCATCGGTAAGCCAGTACAGTATACCAGCTTGGTTCCATATTGTGTACAGGCGCGCCACCTTTACTTACTTTCCGTGTAGAAATCTACCACCTTTACTTCTCAAGTAATTTCCTCGTACACGTTTCAGGTTGTGTCGACCTGTAAGACCAGGTCGCTAAAAATCCTTTGCCTTGAAGAGGATTTGTACACAGATCACCCGGTTGACAGGCAGGCGTGCTAGCCACTACGCTGCAGTGTATATGGTGTTAGCGCCATTTTTGTATGGACCAATCGTCACTGGAGGGGTGATGTGGTCAGTACCACACTGACTCCCTTTACTTTACAGAACATGTCCTGGCACCCATTTAAGACGGGGTCGTTCTGGGATTCCGGTCAGTATATAAACAATCACTGCTTATAGGGGGATCCGAACACGGAACCACCGCACCGACAGGCAAGCGCGCTAGCCGCTGATCTCGAAGTGTATGTACATTAGTGTCAATATTTCGGCAATATAAACCAATATATAATACCAATATAATACCATATAAATTCATCAATATAAATTGTAACATACCATGTAAATCTTGAGAAATTTATGTTTCCACTCCTCTTTTGCAGCATCGTGATCTTTTCCTTCCAAAATACTTATACCTAAAATATATACAGTAAATGTTACTGGGAATTCTAGTTTGAAATATTGAATCACGAACCAGCTTTAGTGCACTCGAGACATTCCCATAAGTGATCTGTCACCTTCTTCAGAAGCATGCCCTGACTGACCATGCGGGGGGGGGGGAGGGGGGAGGGGGGATGTACAGGATGATGGACTGGCAGGGAATGCATCTTGGTTGTAGATTACGTATCGACACGGGAGGGGTGGTAGAGTGCCCGTGGGACCAGGTGGAGAAGGCTGGGGATCAGAATTAGAACCCGTATGTGGAAAGAATGAGATTGCGGGGGATCGGCAAGGGTTTCGGAAGAATCTCAAAACTGAGAGGTAAAGCCAGGAGAACCTTCAATCAGATAGCGGTGGGAATGATTAGTAGTATGACTCTTCGCTGGCTGTTGAACGAGGGGACGGAGCGCATATGGGAATGTCCTGAGTGCAGTGATATCAGTTCTTAGCTCAACTCAACTTAACAACGAAGAGTTCCCATGCTGATGATATCAATTATTATCAGTGTCAACATGACTGATCGTTCACCTACATTTTCCTCTACGGATTGAGCGTCCCCAGACCCTCTCCTCGCATAATTAGTCTCTCCAGATGTGGGTCCTTTACTTCGCTGCACTTTCCACTAGATCCAATTGAGCCTTCACCGCATAATTTTTCCGATAAACTAGCTCGCCGCTCACGGAAGCCGACGCAGTATGTCCATTTCTTCGCACACTTGCATGTCCTGGACAGAAAATTAATATGCTCTTGACTTTCGTCTTCCGGAGCGAATCAAGTCACTCCATGCGAGACAAACCAGTTTTCATTTTACGTAGAAGGCTCTGCGAGGCTGTTAGAAACACAACTCGTCGTTCTGTACTAGTCCCCAGCCATCAGAACACCGCGCGTTACTACCTTCACCTCCATTCTTATGCTGGAAATAATGATATTATACGCCAGTCTCCCTTTTTACACAGCATCCATTAATGTTAGCAATGAACCGCCACACACTCCGTTTATCTCTCACTAAAGATCTATCCGTGTACAGTATATATTATTACATCACTTGGATGGGAGTTAACACTCGTCAGCTGTTGCACGACCCTACCGTCTCGCCCGCTGTTGTGACTATCTCCGTATGTGAAGTTGCCTTGTTGGGCGGAACTAAAGCCCATTCCTTTTCCAGCACTATGGTTCTTACTGGAATTCTGGTTTTAAAAAAATGTTTTGCATATCCTTTTCAGGACATCGCTGTCAACATCAGCATCTTTCAGCTGATTGTTGATTTCTTGGCAAGGTTACGCTCAGTAGTTTGCCATTGATTTCTGAGCGGCCGGCTCACATACCCCGTAAGTTACCGACGCGATTCGAACCACTGCTGATTCTCACCGTCGTCACGTTACTTACAAGAGTATACGAGATTACGGAGTTAAAGTCGCCAACCTCTAGGCCAGGAAGCCGGCGGAATTCTGGTTAGAAGAAGTTTAATACACTCACTCTTTCTGGCCCAAGCTACTCACCAGGCGTGAGAGATTTATTCATTATGTAACCAACGTTGCATGTTTAAACGCTTTTGTTATGTTTAGTCAGAGTATACTAAAGAAATAAGAACAAAATGTAATACAAGAATAGAAGGCACAATGCTTAACCACGTAAACACCTTGAAATACCTCGGGGCAATTAAAACATCAGATGGAAGATGCTAGACAAAAAGCAAAATAGATGATATCTTCTGAAATAAGTCACTGTAGAACAGGATATGCAAAAATCAGAAAGAGACGAACAATGTTCTTTGGTCATGGATGTGATGGTAGGTTTTGGAAGACACCGTGACGAACAGAAAGATCAGCGGTAACAGAGGCTGGAGCAGACGGAGAAAATTATGCTGATTGGACTGGGATGGTAGCATGGGGGAATATCGTCAACAGACTCGATCCAGAATATCAGGTAGCGAGATATATGGAGATCCAAGCATGCCAAGGCCAGTTGGCATGGCAGATGATGATGATGATAGTAAAGAAATATTATGTCGTATTTTATTTCCTTCTTTCTTTTGCCCTTTATTCCTTCATTAGAGTATATTATATGTCCTCAACCAACACACACCAAATCTGTTGCTATCTTTTGCAGATCCGTCCATGGTCTCTCCGTGGTCTCTTCATCCAAATATAGGAAAACTTACATTTCTCAAGTACATGGTAGTGGCTGATGTGGGTTTGTATTTCAAGTAATATGTTGCTCAATATATCTGAACCTATAGACAGTTAATTATATAACAAGGAGGTCAGGATGGCTGATTGGATAACAGCGATGGTTTATAAGTTTCCGGTGGGCTGATGCCGAGGTAGCGGGTTCAACCCCTACACCGGCCACTTCAGCTCATCTCATTCCTCATTATTGTTGTGTCGAGGTGAAGCATAAACAGGTGGAGAGTGCCCGTTTATGGGTTTCGTGTATCGAGATGCCTATGGACTCTGTTATTTCCTCTGTCCATCGTTTACATGGTCGGTCTTGTCTTCTGATTTCATTTGGTCCGTACATCTTGCATGTTGTGATATGCTGTAAGTTGATAATCTAGTTGTATGGCCAAATCATGTAATTTCCTGTTTTCATATGAAATCTAGCGCTGCTATATCCCCTACTTTAGTCCCGGTTTCTTCATTTGTGATTTTCTCTCTTCTTTATACATGGAGTATTCTTCTCAGGAATCTTATTTCTGTTTTTGTAATTTTTCTTTTCTCTTTTTCTCTCATTGTTCTGGTATGGCATTCGTAGCATAGAGCTGGCAGTAAGATTGTGTTGTAGAGTGCTTTGTTAGTATCCATTGATACGTGTTTGTTCTTTAGTATCGGTGCATTTATCCAATGAGTTGGTTTGCATTATTTCATCTATTTTCGATCTCGTCTTCTGATTTGCCATTTTATGATATTCTACTTGCTCAGTACGTTAAGCTCTTTATTTATTTCAGGGGTGTTGTTTTAGATGAATCATCTTTTATTTTTCTTCTTTGGTAATAGACATTACCTCTGTTTTATTTATGCCAATTTTCATGTTATGTTCCTTACACACTTCGTTTAGGATTTTTATGTGGACTTGTAAGCCTGCTCCTGATTTTGCTATTAGTGCCTGATCGTCCCCAAATAAGAGTTCTTTAATGGTGTAATTTGTCATTGGTTCTTCTACTGCGTTATGTTCTTCACGTGGTGTTATTACGGTCTATGTTTGGCCGGTTTATTTACATATGCTGTCTATATAGGTTATGGACATGAGGCGGGACAGGAGACATCCTTGTACTCCGGAGTTTATGGCGAAAGGTTCTGAGTGTCCTCCGTTTGTTCTTTACTATGCATTCACCGTTGTTGTATAAGCCTTGACTTAGGGACGTTAATTACAAGTGCCTGAGAAGTCAGTGTGGGTCCGCTTGCTGTCTGGAGACGTTGATAACAGGGACAGCTATTCCACACCCAAAATTAAGTCCAATGCACTAGAAGTAGTAGCATGTTTGGATTACGCTTGAGTTCAAAACGAGGGAACACACACACACACACACACACACACACACACACACACACACACACACACACACACCACACACCACACACAGACAGAGCAAGGATATTACATTTACCATAGAGAAATGAAGTGCAGAAAAATGTGCCGGCGACAGCTTGATCAATCATGATTTTTTTCATGACGATCCTCCTCGTTCTTCCAACAAATAGTCTGTCCAGGAAGGTATACCAATAGTGATTGAAGGGCCCAAGCATGACCCCAATTACTGCCATGCGACCTAAGGGAAGAAAGAAAAACATCATGTTATTATGCTCCTTGAAGGGTGTTTGGCTGAGAAAACAGAGGCATTTCTTCTTCATCATTTTCTTATTCCTCTTTTCTCATCACAGGGTCGGGTATTTGTGCACGATAAGGCAGATGAGGTCAAGGCCTTTTGGAATCGTGTGTATAGTGCGGAAGAACAGATAGATCATCGTAACCTGAAGAGAATAGTTCGGCAGAAAGTGACCAGAGGTTCTGGCCGACACTCTATACTCCAAGGAAAGACCAGACTGACACATAATCACAATCAGACTGCTATTTTGTTACCATTAATATTAAGACTCACCCCTTACTGTTGCAGATGAGGACGGAGAACGCATCGGAATATCCCTAGTGCTATATGTCGGTTCTTGACACAACTCGACTCATTTTCCTTTCGCCCCGTAGCCCCTATTGGGAAATTGTTCCTTTTTTAAATTGAATTTTGCAGCGAAGGTTTTTCTACAGAATGGGGAAGTCAGCCCCACACCCAACTTTGTGTACATGATAGTGACATTCTCTTGATGATGACACACACACATGTGCTACTCTCTTAACGAGTATAATGGTTATGTACACACACATGTGCTTGTGTACACACACATTTGCTATAAACGAGTAAAATGGTTATGTACACACATGTACTTGTCTGTTAATGAGTATAATAGTTGTGTACACAATCATGTACTAGTATCTTAACGAATGTCGTCTACACATTTGTACTAGTTTCTAATTGTACGTAATAATTGTGTACACATTTGCGCTAGTCTCTTAAACAGTGTTCATTTTGCGCCCGACCCTCAATATGTACTGGTTTCATAAATAGTTTACGCTTCTGGTAGCCTCTTTGTGTACATGGATATGCTAGTTTCTTAATGAACATAACTGGCGTGTACACATTTGCTAGTCTCTTAAACAGTACAGTGGATGAGTACATACTGTCCCACACCCTCAGTATGTACTGGCTTCATAAATAGTTTACGCTTCTGGTGGCCTCTTTGTGTACATGGATGTTCGTCTCTTAATGAGCATAATTGGTGTGTACACATTTGAGGCAGTTTCCTAACGTGTTTAATGGATGTTTACACATAGTTGTGCGAGTTTCTTAATGAGTACAGTGGTGGTGAATACCCTGAGCCAGTGCTACACTGTAAAGACTGTAAGAGAACCCTGACCTAATTTGTCCATATACACTGTGCACCCCAGTAGCATATCTAACTATACGGCCCAGAAGTCTTTGTTTAAATGATTTAACTGGCATGTCACAAAGTTAGTCACTGTTTATTGCTAGTATATCACTCTTATCTGCGTTTGATGTCTGTAATTTACTAGCAGTCACGTAATGCAAACTGTTGATCGGGTGTTTTTAGAAACTGTTTTCAAATGAACCAAAAAAAATGTAATTTATAGTTCACTCATGAAACGGGCTAAAACAACACTGGACAAATTGTAAATTATGATTTAAATAAGGTATAGATGTAACAAAACTGTGAGATATATAGTCAACAACAAATTAACAACACAGCTGCTATACGATGTTTAGAGGGAACAACAAATTAACAACCGTAAGAAGTGTAGAGACAACAACAAACTGACAACTGTAAGATGTGCAGAGCGAGCAACAAAGTATCAGCACAACTGCCCAAAGACAAAACTATAGATTATCAAACTAAGTCAGAGGAAAACGTGGTATAATTCTAAGATATGTTGTAGATACATTCTGAAGGTGGGGGTAGTAGCATTGTGGCTGTTCATGTGGTCATGTGTTTGAATCCGCATCAAGAGAGACTTTACGAGGGTAAGTTAATACGTAAGTTACAAATGGCTGCAGAAAAATAACTAAATATGATAACAACTTGAAACTAGTTTATATTCATACATACATTGTCCCTTTATTTCTCAACATAATTTCCACCAACATTGAAGCACTTATCCCATCGTTTTATTAGTCCTCCCAAACCGGCTGTATAGAATCGCGTGCTTTGTTTTCATTTACCTGCCATCCCGCAGAACTGCGTGACTTACTTATTGACTCGCCCTCGTAACTTTTGCCACCCAGCTATGCGATGTTCGTCCATCATGAATGACGAGGACCATTCATTACACTACACCTTTGATTTGATGAGGAACGAATGACTTGCGCTTTGGTTTTGTATAGCGAGGAAGTGGTCGCGCAACTTCGTCGTCCCCGCTCCCTCGTCTGTGTCCGTCTGGCTCCAGTGGCGAGCATGGCAAGACGACTGGAAGACGGACACAGATGCAGTGGCATTAGGCTGCCACGGCCAGTTATCCCTGTTTATATTGGCTCTCGGGAGCCTCGTGCAAAGAAAGGCCCTTCCGTCAATTCCTTTAATTTTCAGTTTTAAGACAAGCGTACCAACAAGCAATGAGCGTATGATTACTAATAGGATCAACACGATTTCCTTCGCCGAAGACGGACTGACCGCCAGAACGGACCACACACACATGAGGCGAGAAACTGCCCACAGAAGATACTGCTCGTCTAAGTTGCGCGCAGATCTCCCGATTTACGGTTGAGCCTCACAAGTGCACATGGCGACTGACAGGACAGACGTTCACGCACACGCAAGCCAAGAGTAGCATCGCTAAAGCGAGCATATGACGGACTATTCACGCACACGCAAGCCAAGAGTAGCATCGCTAAAGCGCACCCTCCCGGTACAAGGTGATACATGCAAAACCACTGGACGCCTACCGACGAGCTTTCAAGCTACGCCGGCAGGACTGACCGAAAAAAAGCTATACCAGCTTACTGACTGCAGGCCCACTACTCATCGAGAGAGAGTGGGCGCTTATCGAGACTTTGTCGAACGGTCGTACAAATTTTGCTCTTTTGCCCGCTCAAACCACGACCCTGGCTGCACGATGCGGTTACATTCTTGAAACGCCTGTCTCGCTAACTTACGTTGGCTGGGAAGATCCCATTTTGGTGCACCTCACACAGCCATCCGAGACAACGAACGCTAGACGCGGAACTGATCTAGCGAACCAGACCAGCCCCATACTATGCACCGCTTTACGGGATAAACGTCTGTCAGCATAAACACCCACAACCCACCTTCGCGGGAGACATTTTGAGAATGACAACAGAGTTGAATGTGAAGTGAAAATGTGGTTTAGAAAACAGAGCTCGCAGTTCTATGCAGCCGGTTTGGGAGGACTGATAAAACGATGGGATAAGTGCATCAATGTTGGTGGAAATTATGTTGATAAATAAAGGGACAATGTATGTATAAAAATAAACTAGTTTCAAGTTGTTATCATATTTAGTTATTTTTCAACAGCCATTTGTGACTTACGTATTAAGTTAAGCAGACCGGCAAATCACGTTTTATGTAGACGTCTAGACTTGTTCTAGTATGTGTTATTAAATTTAGCTTCCATTTTTACATATTCTGTAAAGGTGAGGGGGGAATTTATTGGGAGGAAATACGAAAGGGGGGGGGGGCATTCTGAACATTTGGTGAAGGGGTGCATGGGCCAAAAAAGGTTGAGAACCACTGCCCTATATTGTACCAACGGCTTCGGGTGGAGGGGCGCAAATGGGAGGGTGCAAGCCTTATCCTGGTGCGAGAAAGTGCAACCTTAAGGCTAAATGTCATAGCAAACATGACCAGGCCCTAAGCCTTGGGCGGCAACTGATCTAGGATCGAAGCTCCGATAGGTGGGCAGTTAGAGCAATGCTATACAATTCAGCTCAGGCTTTGTACTGTGGAGAGGTATAATGACATTTTTGAAGAAGTGTCAATACGGCAATGTGCTAGCCAAGGTGGCAATGTGGACACACACGAGAGAGAGAGAGAGAGAGAGAGAGAGAGAGAGAGAGAGAGAGAGAGAGAGAGAGAGAGAGATATTAAAATAAGAATACAAAAGAGACTAGGAAAGTTATGAAAGACACAAGAATCATATTAGTACTACTGTATGAATCAAATCAAATCAAATCAACTTACGCGGAGGATACTAAAACAATTACCAATAAACTAAAGTATTCATGGATGAACTAGAATCAACTCTGGAAATAAGATATACTATGCACTACTAAAATCAAAGGTGCTATCTCGTAACACCAAAATCACAATATACAAAACACTGATCAGACCAGTTGTGCTGTATGGCTCTGAAACCTGGAGTACAACGAAAGGAGACGAAGCCTTGTTACAAACCTTTGAGAACAAAATTTTAAGACGCATCTTTGGACCCATTAGGGATACACAAAGTGGAGAGTGGAAAAGAAAAAGTAACAAAGACATTTATGATCTGTTTAAGTCCCCGCGAATCACTGGTATCATGAAGGCTAATAGACTACAATGGCTGGGGCATATAGAAAGAATGGAAGATAATAGGGAAACAAAACTCGCTTACACTCAGGAAATAAATGACCGTAGACCCCGAGGTAGACCAAGAAGGCGGTGGAGAGATATTACATGTACAGACCTACAAGCACTTGGAATCAACGACTGGCAAGAGAAGGTCCACCAGAGAGACGAATGGAGACGGATTGTATCTGCAGCAAAGAACCTCAATGGCTCGGAACGCTGAAGAAGAAGAAGATTCATGGATGAGTGCCTGCACAGAGTAGAAGCACTAAAACTGTATGCCAGAATCACCAATGTAGAGCTCGTGGAGAGAACTAAACATACTAGTGAATGAAGAGGTGAAGACACCTAATAGCACACAGAGACGACGATTAGAAACTGAGACCGGGAAGGTTAAACCGGTCAACAAATGCCCGCAGAAGTCGGATGTGTCGGCCTAACGGCGCAAGAACACAGCTCTGCTGTAAACAGGCACAACTCAATCACGTCCGGAAAAAAAAACTCCGCATGAACGCAGCAGCAGCAGAAGAAGAAGAAGAAGAAGAAGAAGAAGAAGAAGAAGAAGAAGAAGAAGAAGAAGAAGAAGAAGAAGAAGAAGAAGAAGAAGAAGAAGAAGAAGAAACAGAGATGAATCATGGGGGGGGGGGGGTAGATTGGGGATTAAAAGGGGGTGGGTGGGTTGCATGGATGGAGTTGCACAAGAAATCCAAAGGGTAGGAGAGAGATGGAGAGAGAGAGAGAGAGAGAGAGAGAGAGAGAGAGAGAGAGAGAGAGTGAGTGATAGAGAGAGAAAGAGAGAGTGAGAGAGAGTGGGGAAGAGAGAAATCAACAGATGATGCGGTCATTGAGGACCTAGGAACCAGGAATGAATCTTCCCATTCAGATAATGTTTAGTTAATAAATATTGTCCATAGAGATCCCACATGACACACTTCAAATTAGACACAAATTAACAAAGCTAAAAGAACAAGAAGCAAAATCAACATATCACTTACCTGTCCGAGCAAAGTCATACTTGTGGTTGTTATCGAACATCTGATTAATTTTCTGAACAGCGCAGTCACCGAGTCCCAGGAGAGACGCACACGTGATGACATTTGTAGCAAACAGATGCTGTTTGAAGAAGTAATCAATCCCGTACCCTATCCTCGCAAGACGTATCCTCATTTTTCAACATGAAGTTCAGACTTTGGTGACAAGCATAAATCTATGTCATCTCTTGAAGTATCGTTTGGTGTTTCAAGATCTAGTCTACGGATTCTTGAAACAGTTTCTCAATGCGTGTTTCACTTAAATATTATCTATGAAGAAAATGATATTAATTAGCACGCACTTCAAAAATTGTTTTGAAAATACATATATTCATTAATGTTTGGGTTTGCTCCGCACGATAAGGCAGATATGGATAGGGTCCTTAGGAATCGTGTCTTTCGTGTGGAAGAACAGATAAATAAATCATGGCCCCTAGAGAGATTGGTGCAGCGTTAAGTGACCAGGGGGTCTCAATACGCCGAAGAAAATCAGAGCCTAGTACTCCGATCTCAGACACTCAAGACTCCGAGGAAAGGCCAGACGGATACATAATCAGACTGCTACTGGTACCATTAGTATTGAAACTCTTCGCTGGCTGTTAAAGATGAGGACGGAGCACGTATGGGAAAGTCCCGAGTGTTGTGATTTCGGTTCTTGAGTCAACTCATTACGTGTGCCATGCCATTAAGCATGAGCAGCCATGTTTGTTGTTGTTCGTTCGTTCGCTCATTTGAACTCGAGCGTAATCCAGGCTAGACAGATCTTTGCGTGTGGGCTAGCCTTTCCTATTACCAGTGTCCCTCGTTATCCGGCGAACCCGACCCGACTTCTGATGTACTTGTAATTTACGTCCTCAGGTCAAGGACCAGAAGTCAACAGTTTAGTCCAACTGACCGGTATAGGGGTTGAACCCGCTACTTCGGCATCAGCACACCGGAAGTTTGAGACCGAGCGCTCTTATCCATTCGGCCATGCCGGACTCCATAGTCATGATTCACCATCTCACATGACTCCCGGAGCCTGGAAACAGGTCGTTTTTATGTCCCCGATTATGCCAATTGGTTATTGTTGCATATCCTTTACAGGACGTAGCAGTCAGTCCCAGAATTTTTTGGCTGTTCGTAATTATTGGACAAGTTTACGTTCAGTAGTTTGCCATTGCTCTCTGAACGACCGGCATCTAAACCATTTCATAAAAAACCAACACAACTGTGTTTTTAACGTGGGTATGCGGGATTATGAACTGCGTCCTTAAATTTTTCGCCACGGAGCCGGCATGTAGGTAATTGGTCGGGAAAGGGGGAAACTAGGACATCCACCCTTGTGCACAATGTGCTCGTTACGAATCCACCAGCAGTTGTAAATCAAAATTAGCGAGATAGACCGCACCCTTGGCTTCATTTCAAATAAAGGGTACATACCCACACACACAAATTTCTCACATGATTCTGATATAAGATGTTTTGCATATCCTTTACAGGACATAGCTGTCAACATCAGCATCTTTCAGCTGATTGTTGATTTCTTGGCAAGATTACGCTCAGTAGTTTGCCATTGCTTTCTGAGCAGCCGGCTCACATACCCCGTAGGTTACCAACGCGATTCGAACAACTGCTGATTCTCACCGTCGTCACGTTACTTACGAGAGTATACGAGATTACGAAGAAAAGTTGCTAACCTCTAGGCCAGGAAGCCGGCGATTCTGATATAGACAGTTTTATTCGCATCCGTGCAAGGGAGTTAAATATCTCCCATGTGGTCTATGGGAGATTAGGGCACTGATAGAATTACCCGAGCGTGCTATGCTATGACATGGGTCATTTATCTACAAACCAATCAGACGTTCACAGGACATATTTTTTTATTCTTGAGACATATTATAGTTGTTCTTACCTCACTACGTGTGTGTGTGTGTGTGTGTGTGTGTGTGTGTGTGTGTATGTGCGCACGCACGCACCGGCACAAACATATACAGCAGATAGACAGTCAGATAGATAGACAGACAGAACGAACGAACGAAAGAACTTTATTTTTAAAGGGTCACAAATTGGGCACACACTCTCGTTATACATTCGGCCCTTCCGGTCACTCATCTTTCGTTCATCAATTATCTATTGTACGTGTTATATTCACATAGGGACAAAACAATCTCAAATAAATGTTGTAAATATAAATACTGCATATTACCAGATAGATAGACAGATAGGCAGTCAGATAGATAGGCAGGCAGGCAGGCAGGCAGACAGGCAGGCAGACAGACATACAGATTCTGAATTAATGGTTCATGAACGTCATGAACATTTAGTCATTTGTGTAGCAGCTTTGATTCTGAGAGAAACGTCCCGGTTTCTCAGTTACAAGATCTGACTACAATTAGTAGTAACAACTAATTAAGGCTCCAACTAAGTACTGAAAATCATGTTTGAAATCTATGGCGCCGTAATTACTTTCTAATAATAAAAAATGATGCAATAAGTCATGAACTTGAAAAGTCAAGAATTACAATATTAATATTATTTGTTATTACAGAAGAGGTGACTTAATTAGTGAGTTATATAAGACTCAAATACTGATGTGTATGTATGCTGCGGTATAAAAATCATAGAATGTATTAAGAAATTAGTATCTCCTAACTAAATTCATATCGCCAGTTGTCCATATCACCATCGCTGTCACTGTTGAATACTGCCGGCGCGGCCATGTTAAAGCTCGGATTCACATTTTGATTCGTACCCCTAACATCGCTCACATTGTTGTTTTGTTAATGAACAAATAACAAATAAAACTAGGGTAAAGCATTATATTTTTATGTTTACAGCTTAATGGCTGTATTTTTGTGTATTTTATTTGTTGTAAATAACAATGCATAGTAAATATCAGTATTTGTTTATTTCTTTGCGTTTTAGATCTGCATTTTGCTGTCGTCCAGTCCTGCAGTTCTACACACAAAAGTTGCCTACGCATCGTCTGATTATTTTATACAACTGTTCGCTTATTCCGTGTACATTAAACTATTATAAAAGTAACGCTTTTGGTATTATTTAAAACAGCATATCACCTTTCTAATTGTCATCTATTGTTATAGTGCATTGAAAAGTGTATTCCCAAACGGCCCCGTGTTAATAGTATCACAGCGCTCACTCTCCACTAATGTTGTAACGAGTCACCGGTATTGCTGTAATCGCCTGCTGACTGTGGCCAAACTATAGAGTGATAGAGTTCAGGAGAACTTGTCTTGTTTTCCGATGTTTCATCCATTTTAAACTAATTTATACTATTTTGCCGCACTAAATCATCTGTGGTAGCAACCACTGTTACAGTCTTTCTAGGATCTAAGTCACTGTTTGAGTACATTAAAGTCAGAAAGACCACCATACCGGATCGCTGTCATAACACTAAACAATAACATGCTGACTGGACGATGTCTGCTGTAAACTCAGATTATTTACTCGGATTGTAGATAAGCCTGAACTTATCATAACATAGTAAAATAATCGTACTGAAGACTGAGTCACACTACAGCTACCATACTTGAGAATTCATGTGATATTACACTAGATTCTTTAAAGTTGCAGTTAGTTAGACAAGTGTCAAGTGTGGTGTAGTTGGTGAATTTGACATTTGCCCTCTGTGAACGAAAGTAGACTTCACTTCACAATACGGCGCAGATGCAGATTGGTGAGTACTATTTTTGGAATTGTATTGTTGGATTTATTTACAATGTTACTGTTGCTATTCTACTAATACTTCAATACTATAGACTGCAATAATGTGTTTGATGGTATTTATTATAATGTACTATCTTATAAGTAAGTACTATAATAATGTACTATATTATAAGACATCAACAATAGCGGTAAAATGCTGGTGTTGACAGCAATGTCCTGTAAATAGGATATGCGAAAAAAAGAAAAAGAAGAATATTATAAGTGCTGGTCTCCTTGGGTAAGAACATGGTTCGTAATCCCACTTACCCGCGTTTTAAACAGCTGTGCGCGATTGGGCAGCAAACCGTGTTGCGCTGGGTTTTGACGAATTGGTATGGGAGCCGGTGGTTCAGAAAGCAATGGCGAACTACTTAATGTAAACTTGCTAAGACATCAAAAAGAGCTGTAAAATGCTGGTGTTGACAGCAATGGTGGAAAATTCATTCATTCATTCAGTAGCATGTTCTTTGCAAAACCTCACTCCCATAACAACCCTCCGGAAAACTTTTCAGACTTAAGCAGGATGTCCCGTGCCCAATACACCATCTGGAGAGCATTTACCACATCCTTCACCCATCTTCTCTTTGGCCTTCCTCTTCACGGGCAAATGCCCCTCCATGATTGTTCTCTTCAAACTTTCATGATGTTTCAAGTGACAAAAATGTTCTTTGTTTTATCGTCTTTAGTAGCCAACCTTCTTCAATATTCAGCTCTTGTCATATGCATGATTTGTTCTTTTCTGTATCCAAAATATTCTTAGAACCCATCTATAACATTTGCATTAAAAGGCATTTATGCATTGTTCAGCTTGTTTAGTACGTGTCCAGGTCTCACAAGTATATGTTGCAATGGGAAAGATGCATGCTCTTAAAAATCTAATCTTTATTAGTTTTATCTGTCCCACTCCACAATTTATTCAGTTGTTTTAGTTTGCGAAGAGCAATAGATATTCATCTTTTAATTTCTTTCATTGTGTCACCTACTGAGTAGGGTGAAGATAGGCACAGTCCAACATTACGGATAGGCGGTTGAGCTCTTAAGGCCAAGGGAGTGTTTTTGCTTCTGGCTACGGCTTCCTTATCATTCTCTTCATGTTGGACTGATAGTACAAGATTCCATCATCTAGCTACTGAGTTGAGTGCTTGGAATGACACTGTGAGCTGTGGAATTTGTGTGAAGTGCTTTTACATCTGTCTGCGATTGTTTGTTTTGTATACTGTATGTTCAGAAAATGGCGGCAGCCGGTTGCTGAACTAGCTAGTTTTGCATTATGCAGTAATGTGTTTGAAGCTGCTGTATTTTTAGTGACTGCCACTTCCATTGACCATAAACTGTAATTTTCGTGGTGGACTGTTGTGTTAGCATTCTGGCAGCAGCTTTATGCATATACTTGCCTTGTGTGCTGTTGAGTTGTTGGTACTGCTGTCTGTTCCACTCTTCACATGGGACATGAGGGCATTTTGTGATATATTCACTGGCACAGGAACGGAGCATTATAGGGGTGACCCTTTGCCGTGAAGATGGAACCGTGACTAACTAACCAACTAACCAACCTGTGTTGGTAATTAATGACCCAAGATAATAAAAATTTTCCACCACCTCCAATTTTTCCTCATTAACATAAATTTCTTTCTCCATAGTAGTTTTATCTGCATGCATTATCTTTGTTTTTGCTATGTTAAGATATAAGTTATGATTTGCACTATACTTTTGGGTTGAAGTTATTCGTTTTTCTATACCATTCTGTGATGTGGATAGAAATACTGTATCATCAGCATATCGAATCTATGGTATTTCATGCCCACCGATATTTAGGGTATCATGTTGCTCCCTGTTAATATCATCTCTGACATTTCTCATGATATTTATGGTGTACAGGTTAAACAAATAGGGGGACAGCACACAGCCCTCCTTGCTTGATGTCAAACTAATCTGATGTCTTGCCATTTATTCTAATCGCTGTTTGTTGGTCTAGATACAGCATTTCATTAGTTGTATCACATGTGGTGGAAAGCTCATTTTCCTCATGATTTCCCAATTTCTGATGTATACCCAGGTATACAGTCAAATGCCTTCAAATAATCCACAAAACATGAGAATAGGTTTACATTAAATTCTCTACACTTCTTTATTTTTAAGCACATGTTCAGTATGTGATCTCTTCTTCCTCTTCCTCTTCAAATCCAGCTTGAATTATGTTAATCTCTTCTTCCATTTTCTTACGAAGTCTTCCTATTATGATGTTTAGTAGAATTTTACTTGCATGACTGATCAGGGCAACAGTTTTATAGTTGGTGCTTAATTTCAGTTTGCCCTTTTTTGGAATTGGAATGAAGATAGTTCTCTTCCAATCTTTTGACCATATACCATATTTCAACATCTTTTTACATAATGCGTGATGGATATGTATGCTGTCTTCTCCTCCCGCTTTATTTAGTTCAGCCAGCATCTCATCACATCATGGTGATTTACTATTCTTCAGGTTCTTTATGGCCCATTCAATTTAATCTAATGAGGGTTTGTGTTCTGTCTCTGCTGGCATTGGTGTGTGTATCTCATTCATATCGTCACAGTTATTCATATTATACATTCCAATAGGACTTCCGGTTTCAAGATGGCGACGGACAGTCGTGTTGTTTTGTGTTCGCTAACTTTTTCGCGTAGGGGATGGATTTATTCATCTCTTGCGTGTAATTGGTGTGCCAGGATGTAAAACCAGGAGTTTCTACTCAAGATCTGCGCGGGTGCTACGGAGTTCGTGCATCGAGCGAAGCCATCCTTGAGTGAATTTTCAGCAGCGTGTGTGGTTTTCTCAGTCTGTGTTTACGTTTTTTCAACATGGCGGAACAACGTGTGTTCTTCGTGCGGTCAGCAGTCAACATACCGAAGCGGCGTGGTAGCCGCGCAGGGAGAAAGAAGCAAGGTAAGCGTGGTGGTTTGAGGCGTTTTAGACTCAAATGTCACCGTCTAGGACTCAGGAATATCCGTATTCTATATTGGAACTGTGCCAGTGTAAAACAACGGGGCTCTATTTTAGAAACCCTAGTTTACAGGAACGACATTGTAGCACTCCAGGAGACGAGACTGGGCGATCAGCTACTCCAAATTGCCGGCTTCAAATGTTTCTACAACAGACGACATCTGGGAATGGCGATTCTCGTTCGCGACAGCATGGTGGCGTCAGAGCTAGACATGTCCAGTTGGGACAGTGACGATATACAAATACAGGCGTTGAGAGTTCATTCCAGTATACCATTCGTGTTGGTTAATGTTTAAGCCCGCAATGCCAGTGTGGACGCCCAGAAGTGGCAGTGCTTAAGTGGCATATTAGGCCACAAGAGAAATGTTATTTTCTGTGGTGACTTCAATGCTAAAGGCAGATCATGGGGAAACACTTCCTCCAATACACAGGGGGAGGAGCTCGAGACTGCACTGGAGACCATCGACCTGGTTTGTATCAACAGTGGCTGTGTCACCAGGACAGCAAGCCGTCCGGGCGATGAGGACAGTGCTATTGATCTGGCGCTAATTTCACCTTCACTCACTACAGTGTGTAGATGGGGTGTCCTAGGACACCATGGCAGCGACCACCACCCTTGCAGCATACTGGTGGAGAAAGGCAGAACCAGGCAGCACAAGCTAAAGGTAAAGACGTTCCAGTATGACAGTACAGGGCAAGATGTGGTGAGTAAAATAAGACGTGACAAGCGCAGAACGTTTCAGGGCAGGGAAAAAAGCTGGGAGCAGCCACCGTGGTGGAGTTTCGAGGTGGAGAAGGCTTGGGTGGATAAGCGTAGTGCTGTAAGGAGATGGCAAAATGCCAAGAAGAACAGAGCTGGTCATCCTAGTCCCTGCTTGCACTTAGAAAGAGAGATGCACACAAAAGTAAGCTATTTAAAAAAACTGGTCAACGTTGTTAAAAGCGAAAAATGGGCAGAGGTATGTTAAAGAGTAAGCACAGACAAGTCACTGAAATTGTTCTGGCGACTACATAAAAGCATGAGTGGTGTAGTCAAGAATAAGAGCATTTCTGACTTCCAAGGTGCTGACCTCATCTGGCAGAGGACTGACGAGGACAAGGGCAAAGCCCTCTTTGAACGCTACCTTGAGCAGAGCAACCAGACAGACATGGGAGGCCGAAATCTGGCCAAGGAGGTCACCTCAGACAGATGCAAGGCCCAGAACACTTCGGATGAAGACACAGTGACAGTGAAAGAAATCAAAGCTGTGCTTCGACGATAAAAAAACAGTGCTCCAGGTCCTGATGGCATAAGATACGACGACATAAATAGGTGTACCGACAATGAGCTAGAGAAACTAGCAGACATGTACAACAACAGTATAGGGAGTTCTAGCATCAAGGAGGAATGGTTACACAGCTATCTTATTCCCTTGCCGAAGCCTGACAAAGACCACAAAAAAATTCAGGAAAATATCAAGCCAACTAGAGAGGCAAGGTGTTTTCCCACCTACCCTGGGTGGGTACCGTCCAAAAAGAGAAACCTGGACCAATGCAGCAGTCTTTGCCCAGGATGTCTATGAAGGTTTCCACTCAGGCACTGAAACCGTTGCTGCAGCGATTGATCTTGAGGACGCATACAACAGAGTACCACTGGATTTTTTAATGTTTCAGCTTCTCGAACTAAACGTAAGTCCATTCCTCCTTAGTTGGATCGCTGCAGCCCTCTTCCAACGGAAAGTAGTTTTTAGATGTGGCAGTTGGACTTCGGAACCAACAACAATATATCCTGGCCTACCACAGGGATCACCATTATCTCCGGTACTGTTCAACGCCTACACAGTGAGAATCACCAGTGAGCAGATCACTGGACCTGGCAGGACATTGTCATATGCCGATGATGTTTTAGTGTATCGTCAGGGTAAGGATAGAGAGGAGGTTGCTGTGGAACTACAAACCGAACTCAATCGCATAAGTACTTGTTGTGATGAAGCTGGGGCAATGGTCAACCCAACAAAGGCAACAGTGACTTGGTTCTCGTTGAATAATCATATTGTCAACACTCCAACACCAACTGTAATGCTGTGTTCAGAGACGGTGGAAAGAACGCAGGCAATGAATTACCTGGGGATACGGTTTGATCGAAGCCTTGCTTATAATGTGCACATAGACCAGGTGATAACAAAGGCCAAGCGGGGTTTGGCAGCGATGCGGGTGATGGCGGCAGCAAACTGTGAGCAGCGCCATCTATGTCTTCTGTACGAGGGGCTGGTCATGTCTGTTTTGGAGTATGCAATGGCAATCCTGACTCTCAGCCATAAGCAGATAGAAAGGATGGAAAGGATACAGAATGAAGCTATGCGCATTATTCTTGGATGTACAAGAGATACAGCATGCAGGGCGATGCGCTACCTTCTTGATTTTCCAACCATTGAAGAGAGAATACAAGGTTGCAGGGCACGCGCCTACCTCAGAATTAACGCAAACACACAACATCCACTGCATAGTGAAATTAGGAAGGTGAAGGGCAGCAGGTTAAAAAGAGGACGGTCGTGGATGGGTCAAGCCGAAGACATTCTTCAACAGGTGTGTTCACTTGAGGACTTAGAACCTGGCGAGGAGTGGGTGCAAGTGCCAACAGACTTCTGCACATCCTTTTCATTTTGCATCCAACTAGATAGAAAATGCAGACAAGAAAATCCGGCTGCTGTTGAGGCTGAAGTACAAGCGTTGATTTTCGAGAATTCGCTAGACGGTGACGCAGTCATCTACACAGATGGGTCGGTCGTCCGACATGTGAGAAGCTCATGAGCCTTTACAGCTCAGGCCGGAGGGAGAATTGTGAAGGAGGACTCTGGTGCTTTCACTGAAACCACAAGTAGCCTGACCATGGAAGTCATGGCAGTAAGTAAAGCAATAACATGGCTCGAGACACAGACATTCACTAGTTCTTGTTTCCTTAGCGACTCAATGAACATGATCAAGAGGATAGAGGAGGGGTCGATCCGAAGAGAATGGTTGCTGCCTCTGGAGCGGTCTCGACTGGCAAAGATTAGTTTCATCTTCGTGCCAGGGCATGCGGGAGTACAAGGAAATGAGCGGGCTGACAAGCTCGCAGGTGAGGCTACTGTGGAGGGCGGACGCGCCATGGACCAGGCCGACATTCTGAATGCTCTACGAGAAGTAAGACTTTTGCGAGAACCAAGTGATGACTGTGAATCTACAACAATGGCCAGACTGCGAGAGCAGCAAATTAAAAGAGGGGTGGCCAAACAAGAACACTACGCAGGAAGCCAAAGAAGATTGATAAACCAACACAGAACTGGCGTCGTTAGCCGCTACACGTTGCGGGATTTGCTGAGGAGGGGATCCGAGCACTTATGGACTGAATGGTTCGATGTGCAATGAGGATGATCTGTCGTCTAACTAACTAACCAACTAACTAACTATACATTCCAATGCAATATTCCTGCTATCTTTCTAGAATTTTTCTAGGGTATTTCCCAGTTTGTCACAGATAACATTTAATTGAGGTTGAACATTTCTTGTCTATAACTTCATGTCTTTGAACATTTTGTAATCTCTTCCATTCTTATGATATTGCTCTATGTTAGTACAACAAACTTGTATATATTGATTTTTGTCCTTTCTTGTGTTCTTACTTATTTCTCGAGTTAAAGATTTATACTTCATCTTGCAGTTACCAGATTCTCTTCCTTTCTGTTTCAGTTCCCTTCATTGTTTTATTCATTCTAATGTCTAATGTAATATATGGCTTATGTTGCTTATTCTTGGAGAATTTGGAATTGAAATATACTCAAAATGTCTAAACGACATCTATACTAATGTATACATTCCTAGGGATCTATTAAAATCCATCTTTATAGCTCTACCAAAGAAACAAGGCACTTTAGAATCCGAAGATCATGGCACAATAAGTCTTATGAGTCACATGACAAAGCTGTCACTGAGAATAATTATTAGAAGAATAAGAAACAAGATTAAACGAGAAAATAGTTATGAACAGTATGGGTTTGTGGTGGGAAAGGGACAAACAATGCTGTATATATTCTCAGGATATTTTTAGAAAGTAAAAATTTATCTGTACTTATACTTCATAGACAACAAAAGCATTTGGCAATAAGAAACGTGAGAAAATAATCATACTATTAGAGCAACTAAACATAAACAGCAAAGATCTGCAAATAATAAAGAACATGTATTGGTGGCAAACAGCAGCCATAAGAATCATCAGCCTTTTAAAAACATTTCATTGTATAAAGAAGGCCATCAGAAAAAGTTATTTAATGTCTCCTGAATTGTTCTCATTGTACTGTGAGCATATAATGAGATCTACAAAAAAAAATGTCAGGCATCCTTGTTGGTAGACATAATATAAATAACTTATGTTATGCTGGTGACACTGTCCTGATAGAAACAAATCAGAAGGAACTACAGAAAATGATAGATTTATAGAAAATGAAAAAATCGGCCTTAGCTTGAATAATAGAAAGACAACGCGTCATGATGATATCAAAGAAACAGATTGTGTCTAAATGTGCAATTAAAGTAAATGATATTTTTGGAGCAAGGGCAGACATTCAGATATCTAGGCACATGGATAATGGAAGATGCATCACAGGGATAAAGAACAGATTAGGACAAGCAAAAACTGAATTCTATCAAATGAACATTTTATACAATACCCTTGGCGGTTAGAAAAAAAAAAATTATTGTATGTTACTTAGAACCAGTTTTAACATTCAGCTGTCAATCATGGACAATTAGTAAATAAGCCAAAAAAATCCATGGAAGCCTAGGAGATATGGTTGTATAGAATAATGCTGAAAATTCATCGGACAGCCAGTTTAGCAAAATGGACATTTTGAGGGAGGCTAAGTTGCAGAGACAACTTATCTGTTGAGTTGAGTTGAGTTGAGTTAAGAACCGACATCACTGCACTCAGGACATTCCCATACGTGCTCAGTCCCCTCGTTCAACAGCCAGCGAAGAGTCATACTACTAATCATTCCCATCGCTATCTGATTAAAAGTTCTCCTGGTCTTCCCTCTCAGTTTTGAGATTCTTTCAGAACCCCTGCCAATCCCCCGCAATCTCATTCTTTCCACATATGGGTTCTCAATCTGTTCCTCCGCCTTCTCCACCTGGTCCCACAAACGCACAACTTATCTTAACCCTCAGAATGAGGCAGTCATCATATTTGGAGACATTATGAGAAGACCAAAGCTGAAACATGTTGTGACAACTAGAAAGATTTGTGGAAAGATAGACAGAGGAAGACAACAAGAGAAAATTCTGTAACAGTCCTGTCATGGCATGGAAGGGAAGTAAACACATGAATTGCCGTCAGAGATTGCAATTTGTAGAGAAGCATGATCGTCCGCGCCAGCCGGCAAGGCATTTTATGACATTAGATAAATTTATAATAAGGGTACCCTGGAAGCCACAGTAATGTAGTGGCTAGCACATTTGTCTGCTGGCCTGATGGGTATGTGTTTAAATCCCTATCTAGGCCAGGGATTTAAAAATAATTGACCTGGGCTGCCAGGTCGAACCAGCCTAAAATGGGTACCAGGAAATGCTCTGGGAAGTTAAGGTGGCTGGCATGGTATTAACCACATGACCTATCAAGTCCTTTTTATCATTAATAAATATGGGGCTAGTAGCCTGACCATGGAAGTCATCGCAGTAAGTAAAGCAATAACATGGCTCGAGATACAGGCATTCACTAGGGCATGTTTCCTTAGCGACTCAATGAGCATGCTCAAGAGGATAGAGGTGGGGGTGGGTCCGAAAAGAATGGTTGCTGTCTCTGGAGTAGTCTCGGCTGGCAAAGATTAGTTTCATCTTTGTGCTAGGGCATGCGGGAGTACAAGGAAATGAGCAGGCTGATAAGCTTGCAGGTAACGCTACTGTGGAAGGCGGACGCGCCATGGACCAGGCTGACATTCTGAATGCTTTACGAGAAGTAAGACTTTTGCGAGAACCAAGTGATGACTGTGAATCTACAACCATGGCCAGACTGCAAGAACAGCAAATTAAAAGAGGGATGGCCAAACAAGAACACTTCGCTGGAAGCCAAAGAAGATTGATAAACCAACACAGAACTGGTGTCGTAAGCCGTCACACGCTGCTGGATTTGCTGAAGAGGGGATCCGAGCACTTATGGACTGAATGGTTCGATGTGCAATGAGGATGATCTGTCGACTGACCAACTAAATATGGGGCTGGCATCAATATGCCTAATGCACTTAAAATGGTTTTTTGACTTTACTTACTTAAATGCATATCTCATGCATCAATGACTTGAATTGAATTTAAGGGCTAATTAGTGGTTAATTAGTAACTTAAACATTTATGAGGTATTTGTCTCATTATAATGCTCCTAAATTCCTTTCTGACAACGAGTGTACAAATGTTGTGATAGTAGGTTTTTGGGTAATGTTTTTTAATGTTTTTTTTTTTTTGGTTGTAATATTTGGAACATTGCATACTTGCTCTTGATTGCTTTATAATTCATTTAAAGATTAACCGATTGACTGCTGTGGTACAGTATATCGTCTGAATTGAACTACCCAAAACTGCAGTGGGATCATTAATCATGAAATCACAATAATTAATTACAAAATCTAACATTATTATGATAATATTTTAAACCTATTCCAAAAGTATCAATACAGAAATGTTCCTTGTGCAGTCTCCTCTAATTTGATATATAATACAATTTATCTGCTACTATTTTAACCATTTTTACATCATTACTGTCAAACACCCCTGCTTCCCATTTTCTTTCATTTCGCCCCTTTCCATTATTTCAGTTGCCTTTGGACATATCAAAGACATATTCCTTGGGTGAGATTAAATATAAGATGGCAGGAAAAATGTCATAACGATGCAACAGATACTTTTAAAACAAAATTGAACATGAATGAGTGCAAACATTTGTGAACACACTATAGTATGATTTCTTGTGTTGTTTCATTTAATCCACCATAAATCTAGCTTTGTGATTGCCATTAACTCATTCCCTTAGCTTCCACCACCTCATAAGACATTACATTATGTAAATATTCCATTGTGGATACATTTTCTAGGTTTGTGATTAATTGTGGCTTACTAATTTCTAATTACCAAAGGATCTTTAACATTTGCATTGTGCACTCCAGACTTCATCTCCCCCTTATCTGTGAAGACTATGGATAAGATACACAGCCCTCTGATTATCAACATCATGTACAAAACTGCACATCACTTCCGTTGTGTGGAAAGATTCTTGGTTCCTTGCCAATTCCCCTGCCTTGTGTATTTTCATGTTCCATGTGTCTTAATGTCCTGTGTCTTCAATATCCTGTGTCTTCAATGTCCTGTGTCTTCAATGTCCTGTGTCTTCAATGTTCTGTGTCTTCAATTTCCTGTGTCTATAATGTCCTGTGTCTTTAATGCCCTGTGTCTTCAATTTCATGTGTCTATAATATCCTGAGTCTTCAGTGTCCTGTGACTTTAATGTCCTGTGTCTTCAATGTATTGTGTCTGTAATGTCCTGCATCTTCAATGTCCTGTGTCTTCAATGTTGTGTGTCTTCAATGTCCTGTGTCTTCAATGTCCTGTGTCTTTAATGTCCTGTGTCTTCAATTTCCTGTGTCTTTAATGTGTGTCTTCAATGTCCTGTGTCTTCAATGTCCCATATCTTCAATGTCCCGTGTCTTCAATGTCCTGTGTCTTCAATGTCCTGTGTCTTCAATGTCCTGTGTCTATCTTCTGGCTGGCTAACCCCTGCCACTTCTGCCAGAAACCAAAGAATGGTGTTTAAACCCTTTTATGTCAGTTTCCAAGATGTGACTTTGTTTGTGAGTCGGTTTTCTTCGATGTTCACATCTTGTAGAATGTCAGGATTTCTCTTCCCCTTGACCCACTAAAACATTTCAGTACAAAAGCCTCGATTTCTGTTTAGTGATTGTGAAATGGTCCATATATCTATCATGTGCCATGCTGATAAACATGGGCGGTCATGACTCGCCATTTCACTTGATCTCCAGAGTCATGGATCAATTCAGTGTTCTTGTCTCGAGCATACCTCATGGCCAAGCCATCCAGGTATTTACTTCTCTGTCTTCCTCTTGTTCTCTTCCCCTCGATCTTGCCAGTTGTCACCAAGTTCTTCAATTTATTTCTCCTCATAACCTGCCCAAAAAAATTGTGACTGTCTGCGTCTAATTTCCCTAATCAGTTTACGATTTTCATTTGTTTCTTGTCATTGGTTTTTCTGTCTGTCCATAGTATTCTTCATAAACCACATTTCCACAGTCATCAGATGTTGTTTAGCTTGTCTGCTCATTGTCCACGCTTCACATCCATACAAAAGTACAGGTTCTATGTAACACCTCAACACTGTTTTTCTCGTTGCAGTTAACATCTATTTATTGGACAGTATGTTTTTCATCTTGCAAAAGGCTACTTTCGCCATGGCGATTCTTGTTCTAATCTCTTCAAGGCATCTCCTATCAGATGCTATGACTGTTCCAAGATAATTGTACCAATTCATTTGTTTAAGAATATTCACATTAACTTGTATATTACATTGTGGTATTTCCTTCGTCCTAGTGACGACCATAATCAATGTCTTCTTACAATTCAATTATAATCTTAGTTGTTCACTGTGTGGTCCATATTCACATGCATATGATACCTGGAAAACAAAGAAAAGATTGGTTATATCCTCCACTAGTATAGTCTGACCAATAAAGAAAAGATCGGTTATATCCTCCACTATGATAGTATGGCCAACAAAGAAAAGATTGGTTATATCCTCCACTATGATAGTGTGGCCAACAAAGAAAAGATTGGTTATATCCTCCACTAGTATAGTCTGACCAATAAAGAAAAGATCGGTTATATCCTCCACTATGATAGTATGGCCAACAAAGAAAAGATTGGTTATATCCTCCACTATGATAGTGTGGCCAACAAAGAAAAGATTGGTTATATCCTCCACTATGATAGCCTTGCCAACAAAGACTATATCCTCCACTCTGATAGTTTGGCTAAGAAAGAAAAGATTGGTCAACCATATAACCTGTTTGCTGGTGTTGTGCCATAGGCTCTTAATACTGTTTAACCTCGGCATTGCTGTGGCTGATCTCTGTTGGATTTATTTTGAATAGTCTTCATTGTTGAATTATGGAGCCAAGGCATTGAACATGTGTAACATTTTAAATTTCTTCATTGTTGATTGTAAATTTCCATTCGCATATACGAGAGGGTTTCAAATTAAAACCTTAAAAGCGTGATAGACATTACAATAACCATGCCATTGTCTTGTAACCTGTCAATATTGCTGTTAAGGATGTAAAAAGTGCTTCTACCATTTTTCAATGGGTGTAAAAAAAGGACACAGGTTTTATCATTTGTAACATTTCTCATGACATTTTCTGCATAGATGTTGAATAGGTATGGAGATAGCATGCAACCCTGTCTTCCTCCCCTTTCCACCTCAGATCAGTTTGATCTGTCACCGGCTGCTCTGATGGCTGCTTGTTGTTTTGGGATCAGGGACTGCTTACATGTATCTACACATACGTACATACGTACACACATACATACACACCTAAGCACACATACACACCTCTTTGTGTCTACTGTGTATACAAAACCCCAGGGCATGTGCACTTTCAGGCACCGCCCACTTCAGGAACCTTTGTTATTTTCTGGTTGAATCATAGACCAGTGTGTTTTATTGATGTTTTATTGTGCGAATTGTTGAGCCTTGCACTACATAAATTATTTGAGGTGTTGGTTGGTTTCTTAATGATCTGGAAGACTGAGTTTAATACTTAGCTCCGATACGTTGGTATTCAGGTCGTTTGAGGCCTAAAAAGGTCCAGCATATATCACAGTCAGATTGATGTAGAGACCTCTTCTGACACATTAACATCTCCATGGACACTGCTGAAGAGCTCTCGTTTCCCCTCTTCAGATGCAGAAACTAAGGGGGTGTGCAAGACTGGTGCTGGGACCTTACATCTGTGAAGTTTTATATTAGGATGTAACCAGATCTTGATTCGGCACATCACATACAGACTGGCTGGGATTAGGTTTAGGTGGGTAATGTTACCTTCATGGGGTTTAGGTAGGTCATTATCAACATGGAATGCCAGATGGAATTTTCAAGGTGTACATTAATATATTTTCTGGAACACTTCTGGAGTACTGAACCACACTTGTAGAACATTGTACCACACTTGTGGAACACTGTACCACACTTCTGGAACACTGTACCACACTAATGCTACCTCTATAGCTCCAAGACACACATTATGCACTGGGAATAATATAGTAAATCTCTCCACTCCTGACGCTTATCTCTTCACTCCACTCACTTATCTCTTCACTCCACTCACTTATCTCTTCACTCCACTCACTTATTTCTCCATTCTACTCACTTATGTCTTCACTCCTCTTGCTTATATCTCCACTCCACTCATCTCTCAATACTCCTCACTTATCCCTCCACTCAGTTATTTCTTCGCTGCCTTCGCCAATCTCTTCACTCCGCTCACTTGTCTTCACTCCAGTTGTTTATATCTCCACTACACTCATCTCTCGATGTCTTCACTGATCTCTCCACTCAGTTATCTCTTCACTGTCCTCTCCCATCTCTCTGCTCACTTATCTCTTTGCTCCCCTCATGTATTTCTCCACTCCACTCAATTATCTCTCCCGTCACTTATCTCTTCACTCCCATCACTTATCTCTTCTCTCCCATCACTTATCTCTTCACTCCATCACTTATCTCTTCATTCCTATCACTTATCTCTTCACTCCTATCACTTATCTCTTTTCTCCCGTCACTTATCTCTTTGCTGCCATCACTTATCTCTTGGCTCCCAACACTTGTCTCTGTGGGAGACTCTGTGGCAAAGTGGTCAAGCCATTTGACTCGTGCTCTGAAGGTTGTGGGTTCGATTCCGGGCCGCGTCCTTTGGTTTACGAGTTAAATGTTTCAGAGACTCCTGTGGGTCGTCGCTAAAAGCTACGGAGTTCGTGCTTTGTTCGACGCTTTCCGTGCTGCGGAAAGAGACCGAGCCATATGGCATAAAACCCGGTGCAATGAAGTCGACCCGGTCGACTTTTAAGCGACTTTTTTTAAGCGACTTATCTCTTCACTCCCATCACTTTTCTCTTCACGCCCATCACTTACCTCTTTGCTCCCATCACTTATCTCTTGGCTTCCATCACTTATCTCTTCACTCCCATCACTTACCTATTGGCTTCCATCACTTATCTCTTCACTTGCAACACTTATCTCTTGGCTCCCATCACTTATCTCTTCACTCCACTCATTTATCTCTTCACTCCACTCATGTATCTCTTCAATCTACTCTTGTATTCTACACTCCACTCATTTATCTCTTCACCCCATTCATTTATCTCTTAACTTATTCATTTATCTCTTCACTCCACTCATTTATCTCTTCACTCCACTCATTTATCTCTCCACTCCACTCATTTATCTCTCCACTCCACTTTTTTATCTGTTCACTCCATTCATTTATCTCTTCACTCCACTCATTTATCTCTCCACTCCACTCTTTTATCTTTTCACTCCATTCATTTATCTCTTCACTCCATTCATTTATCTCTTCACTCCACTCATTTATCTCTCCACTCCACTCTTTTATTTTTTCACTCCATTCATTTATCTCTTCACTCTACTCATTTATCACACCACTCCACCAATTTATCTCTTCATTCCATTCATTTATCTCTAACTCCACTCAATTATCTCTTCACTCCACTCATTTATCTCTTCACTCCACTCACTTCTCTCTCCACTTCCCTCGCGTATCTCAACTCTACTCAGATCTTCACTTCACTCACTAATACCTCTATTCCACTCACTCACCTCTCATCTTCACTCACTTATCCCTCCACTGCCCTCACGTATCTCAACTCCACTCAGATCTTCACTCTCCTCACGAATTTCTCCGCATCATTCACAACACGTTAGCATCACTCCCAGTTTCCTCTCATATCTCCCCTATGCTCACGAACAGCACACCCCTACTGCCACTAAAATACACACAATTCCCACCTCCCTGTTATCAACCTTGCCAGCGTATCTACACACATATATGTCCGTGTTCACCCAACCATATGTTGGTCCACCCGTCACTCGCTGCCCATGAACGCCCTTTCATACGAAACATCCGCATTAAACATTCACAAGAACAGACCAGTGCAATGCAGTTCTTTTTATTGACAGATCCCGCCCTTGGCATGGTTTATTAAAACTATCACAGTCCCGCTTGGCTAGCTGTTAGGAAGGAGCTAGCTATCTGTGCTGTGGATTCTAGTAGCTGGTTATCATCTGGTAAGTTCTTCGTTTGTTAATTGGATTAACTTAATTCTTCTTTCGAGATTAGCATGGCCGAATGGATAGGAACGCTCGTTCTTAAACATCCGGTGTGCTGATGCCGAGGTAAGGGGTTCAACCCCTACACCGGACAGCTGGACTGAAATGTTGACTTCTCGTCTTTGTCTTGGCGACGTAAATTATAAGTACCTCTGAAGTCGGAGTGGGTTCGTCAGATGGCGAAGGACACTGGTAATAGGGAGAGCTAATCCACCCGTAAAATTCAATCCAATGCTACTAGAAAATAGTGTGTATGTACTACGCTTGAGTTCAAGAACGAGCGAGCGAAAAAAAACACATGGTTCCTTCCATCCACTTATTGCCGTACATCCAGATATGAGCAGGTCGCTGTGTGGGTAAGCCTCTACCTCTCGCGCTGAAAGTCGTACATACAGGTAGAGCAGGTCTCTGTGTGATTAAGCCGTCTGTCTCCCACTCTGAAGGTCTTACATCCAGGTAGAGCAGGTCTCTGTGTGATTAAGCCGTCTGTCTCCCACTCTGAAGGTCTTACATCCAGGTAGAGCAGGTCTCTGTGTGATTAAGCCGTCTGTCTCCCACTCTGAAGGTCTTACATCCAGGTAGAGTAGGTCTCTGTGTGATTAAGCCGTCTGTCTCCCACTCTGAAGGTCTTACATCCAGGTAGAGCAGGTCTCTTTGTGATTAAGCCGTCTGTCTCCCACTCTGAAGGTCTTACATCCAGGTAGAATAAGTCTCAGTATGGTTAAGTCGTCTGTCTCTCGCTCTGAAGGTCTTACATCCAGGTAGACGCAGGTCTCTATGTGGTTAAGTCTCTGTATCTCGCTCTGAAGGTCGTACATACAGGTAGAGTAGGTCTCTGTGTGGTTAATCCGTCTGCCTCCCACTCTGGAGGTCTTACATCCAGGTAGAGCAGGTCTCTATGTGGTTAAGTCTCTGTCTCTCGCTCTGAAGGTCGTACATACAGGTAGAGTAGGTCTCTGTGTGGTTAAGCCGTCTGCCTCCCACTCTGAAGGTCTTACATCCAGGTAGAGCAGGTCTCTATGTGGTTAAGTCTCTGTCTCTCGCTCTGAAGGTCGTACATACAGGTAGGGTAGGTCTCTGTGTGGTTAAGCCGTCTGCCTCCCACTCTGAAGGTCTTACATCCAGGTAGAGCAGGTCTCTATGTGGTTAAGTCTCTGTCTCTCGCTCTGAAGGTCGTACATACAGGTAGGGTAGGTCTCTGTGTGGTTAAGCCGTCTGTCTCCCACTCTGAAGGTCTTACATCCAGGTAGAATAAGTCTCAGTATGGTTAAGCCGCCTGTCTCTCGCTCTGAAGGTCGTACATCCAGGTATGAGCAGGTCTTTATGTGGATACGCCTCTCTTCTCACTCTGAAGATCTGGCTTCGTTTTCGGACTTCACGCGGTTCATTCATTCATACAGACAGTCTTTGTCTTGATGTTGTTCATCCACATGTAACATTGTTTGCATCTTACGCGCGGGGAGTCTCCATGGCGAACTGGTTGTGGGTTCGAGTCCGGGCTACGTCGTTCTGTTCACGGGTGTAGTTTACTCAGACTCCAGGGAGTCGCTAGAGCAGAGCTACGCTGTTCGTGCTTTATGCGACGCATTCGAGAGACCGTCCTGCGGAAAGAGACCAAGCCGTATAAGATAAAACTCGGTGCAATGAAGTCGACCCTCTGGCCTTATACACCCTTGTTTAAAACCCTCATGCGCGCGCGCACACACACACACGCGCGCGCGTTATCACACATATACACGATAGCCCTGAATCAGCAGCCGTTTCTCCATTCACTCGCCATTGACGTTGTTAACCCCGCCTCTACATGACAATAGAAAACTTTTCAAAGCAGGGGAAGTTCTCGAACATTCCTGAAAGTCCTTGAAACGACCTTCCTGAATCCAAACTGATACAATGTCTTTCTGTAAATCGTGAACATAATAACATAATTGGTGGTTTATGAACTGTGTCTTTCGTAAGAGTCGGCATTGTGTAAGAAAGTGACCTGCTGTAAGTTTAGTACGGCGGAGTTCACTACAGGTTGAACAACCTGCCCTATCTTTTAACTGATTTGATTATCTGGGTACAGACACAGCCTATGTCAAAGTGGCCACAGTCTAAAATGTTTAGTTTCGAGAGTACGTCAAGTTGTGATAACTATGTTGAGAAACCAACACTATACTACCAATATCAGGCTTGGACATTATCCAAATCACACATACGCAAAATTAACACCTGCGCGATGAGATGCTTGAGAAGAGCTGCCAGCTTAACTATCCGAGACCGAATAAGAAATTATGTTATCAGAAAGACAGTGGGATATGTTGTGGTCAGCATGACCGAATGGATAAAAGCGCTCGTTCTTAAACATCCGGTGTGCTGATGCCGAGGTAGCGGATTCAACCCCTACACCAGTCCGTTGGACTAAAATGTTGTCTTCTCGTCCTTGACTTGGAGACGTAAATTACAAGTACTTCTGAAGTCCTGCTATTTGTTCTAATTGTATTACCACGTCCGGCCATTATTTCTAGTTGTATCATCATATCCATCTATTCCAAGTGTTCAACAACATCAGCACTATCATTTACGACCATCTATTCCACGTATCCGATGACTCACTACCTGGTTGTTTCTCCACGCCTGCCTTTTCCAAGTACCAGATAATACTCCAGCTGTATCACATTTCGCTCTTTAACCCAACCACCAGATAACAGTTTCGTTTTCACTTCAACCTCAAACCGCCGGATAACAGTTTCGTTTTCACTTCGACCCCAAGCTAAAGATAACACTTTTGTTATCACTTCTGTTTCAAGTTAAAGGTCCATTTTACACGCATAAGGCACATCAAATGTCTTTGAATATAAATGTTATAGACGATTTCTAAGAATATCTTGGATAAAGAAAAGAACAAACCCATCCATACTTCAAGGCTGAATATTAAAGGAGATTGTCTATTAAAGACGATAAAACAAAGAATATTGAAATATTTTGGTCACTTGAAACGTCATGACAGTTTGGAGAGAACAATAATGGAGGGGTATATGCCTGGGAAGGGAGGAGAGGATGTGGCGGATGATCTCCAGATGGGTGTACCGGAGGCGGGGCATCTTGCTTATGATCGAGAGGTTTTCCGAAAGGTTATGGAAACGAGGTTCTGCAAAGGACATGCTACTGAATCAATGAAGGCACATTGGGACTCTGGGCCTGAACCCATATTTTTTAAAGACCAGACGGCATAAAGTGGACGATATAGTCGGTATTACGCCGACGGCTTTTACCTCCCAAAATATTTAAAGCTGGTACGCATTGAAGGCTGAGTCGACCCGCTAGCCTGCGTCAATTTTAAATAATTCGAAGCCCCTCTGTCGCGGATCGAACTCAAGGCCAGGGGTACGGGAGGCGAGCGTCTAGCCGCTACTCTGCCGCGGCCCCGACTCTATTCCACGTATCTCATGACATCTGTCTCCAGTAGTGTGATGGCCTGGGACATAACCCACTAAATAGTCCATATCGTTCTTCTCTTGTCTTCCTCTAGCAGACACTACATCTTACACAATACCCGCACACTCCAACACAGTAACTTCCAAGTCTTCCTCTCACCGCCCATGAGATATCGCATCGCCCACACATACACTCACCCACAAGATAACACCCCTACGGATAACTGGATAACAATCTGTCCATACCAATGGCCCTAACCCTGCAGCCATAAGATTACCCCTCATTCACCTGCAACCCATACGATTATCCCTCATTTAATCACAGCCCATGCGATTATTCCTGATTCATTCACAATCCATCGATTATCCCTCATTCATTCACAACCCAAACAATTATCCCTCATTTATTTACACAACCTATTACAGTATCCCTCATTCACCCGCAACCCAGGAATATTGCCCACTCATCCACAACTCATTAAAGTGATGACTGTGAATCTACAACCATGGTCAGACTGCGAGAACAGCAAATTAAAAGAGGTGTGGCCAAACAAGAACACACGCAGGAAGCCAAAGAAGATTGATAAACCAACACAGAACTGGTGTCGTTAGCCGCTTCACGCTGCGGGATTTGCTGAGGAGGGGATCCGAGCACTTATGGATTGAATGGTTCGATGTGCAATGAGGATGATCTGTCGACTAACTAACTAACTAAAGTCTCCCTCATTCACTCACAAACCATTGGAGTATCGCTTATTCACCCACAACCCATTGCAGTATCCATCTTTCACCCGCAACCCTACTCTCATAAATCGCCTAGACCAGGGGTGGCCAACCTTTTCAGCAGGCGGGCCAAATTTCAGAAATAATATTTCTTGCCTAATTTTTTTGTTAAATTAAAGTAAACAAGCAAGCCTGCTACAGCTTCGACCACATCGTCGTTTCCCACTCTGCGGGCCGCAACATGACTACCGGCGGGCCGCATGCTGCCCGCGGGCCTCGTGTTGGCCACCCCTGGCCTAGACAATACAAGCCGAAAATTCTCATATATAGTCACATCTTATTTACATACAACCCATGACATTATCCATGATTCACCTACAACCCATAGGATGTCACTCTTACCCATACGTTACCAACCCATCCACACAACTCGCAAGCTACCACTTGACCATACCCTGGACGAGGTATCCTTCCCACACACGTCCAGCCTACAGCATTAGCTCTCTCTCTCTCTCTCTCTCTCTCTCTCTCTCTCTTTCTCTCTCTCACACACACACACACACTCACACACACATTTTCATGCGTTTTAATGCACATTGTGTCTGTTGTTGTCTAAGATTAGCTTCATAAGTGATTTATGAATGAAGTAATGTGTGAGAGCAGAGGGATAAGAAGGACAGAGTGTCAGACGGGCTTTCTAAACCCCTTGAATATAAAGTTCGTTCGTTCTCTCATAAGAGACATCTGTCCCGGAAACATCGGAAATAGAGAATCTAAAGTCTTCAATACCAGACTCATCGTGTAATTTAAGTTCACTGACATCATTCTGTGAGGAGAAGTGCACCAGAAATATTCCCGCTGAGATTCCTTTAATGTCTGTTGCAGACGTTTATAAATATCTCTTGAACCTCAAATCAACAAACTCACACGGCCTAGATGGTATCAGTAATAGAATTCTTCGTTGTGCTGCACCAGTCATTAGCGAGTCCTTAACGTTCATATATAACCAGTGCCTGGCCAAAAACTACTTTCCATCTGCATTTAAAATTGCTAAAGTGTTTCCGCTAATTAAAAATGGCTCAATCGATAATAGTGTTTTGGGTAATTATAGACCTATTTCCTTACTATCGTCGCTATCAAAACCACTAGAAAAACACATTCATAAAATAACGTTACACCATTTAATTAACAATGATCTAATAATTAACAGTCAATCTGGGTTTCGACCTAAATATTCTTGCCATAGTGCTCTAACAAAAATGACCGATAACTGGCACTTAAACATCAACAACGGTAGAATTTGTGGAGCGGTGTTTGTAGACTTTAAAAAAGCTTTTGATATGGTAGATCACGATATTTTAATTAGAAAACTAAAGCAAATGAAGACAAGCACCAACATGGTGAACATAATTACGTCATTTCTATCCGACAGGCAACAAGTCGTGTCCTTCAACAACTGTCTATCAAGACCCACACAGCTTAATATTGGTGTGCCTCAGGGCTCAATACTAGGTCCGCTGCTTTTTGCAGTTTATATTAATGATCTTCCTCTATATATCAATACAACTTGTGATCTATTTGCAGACGACTGTACTATATATACTAGTCAAGAAAACCGTAGTGAATTAGAGAATTCTTTACAAAAGGAACTTGATAATCTTACTAGATGGAGCAATGAAAACCGCATGCAAATTAACATCGACAAAACCAAATCCATGCTAATAACGACCAGACAAAAACTACAGACACTAGCCATAACTGGATCACCGCTCGAACTCCGCATGGGCACGTTACCTATAGTTAATGTGACTGAACATAAAACACTAGGGCTTTTAATAGACAGCCATTTGAACTGGAGCTCTCATGTTCACGCTCTTACCAAGAAAATAGCACAAAAAGTTTACCAACTTGCTAAAATTCAGCACTTCCTGGACGAAAGCACACGAAAAATATTCTATACATGCTATATCCAATCACATCTCGATTACTGTTCCACAGTTTGGGATGGTTGCCCTAAATCTAATTTAAAACGACTATGTTCTCTACAAAACCGAGCTATTCGTCTGGTTTCTGGCATAAAGCACGTTGAAAGTAATAATTTGTACAGTCATCTAAGACTTCTACCACTACAAAAGCGCTTCCTTTTCAACAAAGCCAAATTAGTGAATAAAATTATATCTCAAAATACCCCAGAGTATCTTCTGCCGCTGATTCAATCTAATGCAATGAACAGCAAGCGCCTAAATTTGTTACATGTCTCAAAGCCTAGATTGAACCTATACAAAACATGTTTCGCCTATTCTGGTGCTCACTTATGGAATGATCTGCCTCCAGATCTGAAAACTCCAATGAGTCCCTACACATTTAACCGAAAACTCTTTCAATACTTAATCCATACCGACTATATGCCACCATAATTCATTTACTGGTATAATTGTTCAGTATAATTGTTCATTATAATTGTTTAACTATAATTGTTCACTATATATGTGTGTGCGTGTGGGAGCGAGAGAGAGAGAGAGAGAGAGAGAGAGAGAGAGAGAGAGAGAGAGAGAGAGAGAGAAAGTGGGTGTTAGAGAGAGGGAGAGAGTGAATGCGTGTGTGCGCACGTGCATGCGTGTGTGTGGAGAGAGTGATTGAGCGAGAAATGGTGGGGGAATGTGTCAGTGCATGCATTCGTACGTGTATGTGTGAGAGTGAGTGAGGGAATGTAGGCGTGCGTTCATGTGCATGCGTTCATGTGTATGTGTATGTGTGAGAGAGTGTGATTGAGAGTGTGTGTGTGTAGGATTGTGTGTTAAAGAGTTAGACAGTGGGAGAGTTGATGTGTTAGTGTATGTGTGTGAGCGCGTGCATGCGTGTGAGTGTGTGTATATGAAAGAATACAGAGAGAGAGAGAGAGAGAGAGAGAGAGAGAGAGCTGAGCAGATGCATGTCATGTAACACGCATGTTATGTAACACGCGAATCCATATGTTTGTGTATTCTCATCTGTCATATTATCAGTTAAATACCATTTGATTTTATCATGCATAATATAAACTAATGTTCATTACTGTAGTTTGAGTGAGAGAGTCAGTGAGTGTGAATGAGAGACAGAACGAGTGAGCGTGAGAGTGAATGAGTGAGCGGGAGAGTGAATGAGTGAGCGGGAGAGTGAATGAGTGAACGGGAAAGTGAATGAGTGAGCGGGAAAGTGAATGAGTGAGCGGGAGAGTGAATGAGCGGGAGAGTGAATGAATGAGCGGAAGAGTGAATGTGTGAGCGTGAGAGTGAGTGAGTGTGTGTGTGTGTGTGAGAGAGAGAGAGAGAGAGAGAGAGAGAGAGAGAGAGAGAGAGAGAGAGAGAGAGAGAGCATCACTATTTTTACGTCACATACATTTTATGTACACATTTTTCTCCATGTTTAACATTTTTATGAGACTGCTCATGACAAGTGTCAGTGTATATGTGTGAGTAAAGTGTGAGAGTTTCTTCATACTAGTTTCAATACTATCGTGAGACATTTTGTATGTGTCTAGATGTGAGGAAGTGTGAGTGTATGTGGAGGATATGTGTGAGTGTGGGGATATGTGTGGGTAGTGGGTGTGTGGGTGAGGGGTGTGTGGGTGGGGGTATGCGTTTGGATGGGTTGGGGTGTGTTGGTTTTGGTGGGTAGTGGTATTTGTGGGTGTTGGTGGGATGTGTGGATGGATGTGTGGGGGTGAAAGTAGGGGTGTTGGAATGGGTATGGGGGATGTGTGTATGGGTGGAGGATATGTGTATGGGACGGATGCAGGGGATGTGTGTTTATGTGGGTGGAGATGTGTGGACGGTTTGAGGAAGTATGTGTAGGAGGCGGGGTTGTGTGGGTAGGGGATTGTGTTGGGTGGATTGGGGATGCAAGGGTGGGTGGGGAGAAGTGTATGGTGTGTGGGTTTGAGATATTTGTGCGGTGTGTTGGTGGGGGATGTGTGAATGATGTGTGGGTGGAGGGTATGTTTGTGGAGGTATGGGTGGAGGATAGTGTGTGGTGTGGGGGATGTGTGTGATGGGTGCAGGGAATGTGCGTATGGGTGGGGTATATGTATGGGTGAGTAGGGGATTGTGGTGGTTGGGGGAAGTATGCGGGGGAGTGTTGGTGGGAGATGTGTGTGTTTGGATGGGGAATGTGTGGGTGGGGGTGTGTGAGTGAGTGGCTTAGGGATGTGTAAGTGGGTGAGGGAGTTGTATGTGTCGGGGTGGGATGTGTGAGTGGGTGGAGGATGTGTGTGGGGTAGGGGTATTGTGATCGAGAGATGTTTTGTTGGGGGGGGGGGGTGTGGGTGCGTAGTGGAGGATGTATGCGTGAGTGAGTGTGTGTTGGTGGACGGGTAGGGAATGCGTGTGTGGGTGGGGAGAGGTGTGTGGTGTGTTGGTTGGGGATATTGTGTGGGTGAGGTATGTGTGTGTGTGTGGGGGATTTTTGTGTTGTTTGAGTGGGGGTATGTGGGGTGGATGGGTAAGGGTATCTGTGTGGGTGTGGGTGGGAATATTGTGTGGTATCTGGGTGGGGGATATGTGTGTGGTGTGTAAGTGGGGATGTGTTGGTGAGGGATATGTGTGTGTGTGGTGCGTGGGTTGGGAATAGTGCATGATAGGAGGTGTATGTGATGTGCGGGTGGGGGATTGTGTGGTGGGGGATTAGGTTAAGGCATGTGTGGGTGGGTGGAAGTTGTATGTGTGGGTGGTGGGGTGTGTGTTAGTGGATTGGGGATGTATGGGTGGTTAGAGAGATGTGTGTGTGTGTGGGGTGGGGGTAGGGACATGTCAGTTGGTGGGGATGTGTGTGTATGGTTTGGGAATGTGTGAGTGGATGTGCGATGTGTGGGTTGGTGGGGGATTGTGTGCATGGGTGGGGAATATGTTGTCGATGGAGATGTGGCTGGGGGATGGGTGGTTTGAGGTGTGGGTGGGGAGAGGATGTGTGGGGTAGTATGTGTATGTGGATGGGCGTAGGATGTGTGGGTTGGTGGGGGAATGTTTGTGGGTGGCGAGTGTGTTTTGGTTGGGGGATCAGGTGAGGGCAGTGTGTGTGGGTGGGGGATGTGCGGGAGGGGGATGGATCGGTTGGTGGGGGAATGTTTGTGGGTGGCGAGTGTGTTTTGGTTGGGGGATCAGGTGAGGGCAGTGTGTGTGGGTGGGGGATGTGCGGGAGGGGGATGGATCGGTTGGTGGGGGAATGTTTGTGGGTGGCGAGTGTGTTTTGGATGGGGGATCAGGTGAGGGCAGTGTGTGTGGGTGGGGGATGTGCGGGAGGGGGATGGATCGGTTGGTGGGGTATGTATGTGTCCCTTGGTGTGCATGTGTGTCGGTAGGTGGGGGTGTGTATGTGTCCCTTGGTGCGCGTGTGTGTGGGTAGGTGGGGGTGTTGTGTGGGTGGGGTGATGTATGGATAGGTGGGAGATGGGCTTCATAACATGGTAATTAGCCTTGTTTATGTTTAAAACATTCATTTCACAATGTTTATTTTATCTTCCTATGTAAATGTATAATGCTCTTGATGAACGAAAGACGAGTGATTGGAAGGGCCGAATGTAAGACGGGCCTGCGCGCCCAATTTGTGACCCTAATAAAGTTGATTTGATTTGATTTGATTTGATTCTCTCATAAGATGCCTGTCTGTCTGTCTTCTGCCCCTCCCCCTCTCTCTCTCTCTCTCTCTCTCTCTCTCTCTCTCTCGCTCTCTTTCTCCACACATACACATTGCCTACACGATTCTCTCTTTCCCTCATCTCTCTGTCCACACCCCCCCCCCCCCACGCGATTAACCCTCCCACCTCCATAAGAAACTCTTATCACCCACGCTTTCACTCTCTCCCGCCCCTTTCCTCACTCTGTCCCACACACGTGCGCGCAGCTTACACGATTATCCCTCACAACTACAATTCATAAGATAAAGCCCTCAATAAATTAGCTGACGCCTACCTAACGTTCAGACCCATCAATATATTTCCCATCCACTCCGATCCTAGGGATCAAGCGCTGTTGTCGGGTATTTGCAGCGTGTCGTTAACTTGCCTAGCTGGCGACATTGAGTGGGAAGTCTATTCTTGTTTATTCTTGATTACCTCATCTCATTTCACAATTGTGGACCAGAAGCGGTGCGATTATATAGAAAGATAGACAAACAAACTGGTGTCTTTCCATTCTAGCGCCGTCCCTCTGATTTATGTTCTGTGGTTTCATAGACACCTTGAACATACGTCATCTCCATTGATTTGGCTTTTTCGTCATTGACAGTTCTTGTTTTTATTTGATCTTCTCGGTTATCTTAGTACACTGTCTGCCTATCAATTCATCTCCTTCTCTTCCTTCTCGCCTCTTTATTCTTCTACTTTCTTTTTTTCGTCTTCTTGTTCGTATCCTCTTCCGCCTCCTCCTCCTCCTCCTCCTCCTCCTCCTACTACTACTACTACTACTACTACTACTACTACTACTACTACTACTACTACTACTACTACTACTACCTACTACTACTACTACTACTTCTTCTTCTTCTTCATCAGATGAAAACCACTTTTTTTTCCCGCGTTTCCATCCTGTTTCAGGATATTGCGGTCAACATCAGCATCTTTCAGCTGTATGTTGATTCCTAGGCTAGATTACGCTCATCAGCACGCCACGGCTTTCTGAGCGACCGGTTCCATACTCTCATAAGTCACTGGCGCGACTGGAACCGCTTCCAATTCTCGTGCGCTCACGTCAACCACGAGAGTATTCGGGGTTACGGAGAAAGCTGCTAACGCCTCGGCCAGGGAGACCGGCAGATGAAAACCACTGTTAACCCCAATACTTGGGCTGATACCAGGCTGATGTAAACATTCTTGCTGTTTATATAAAGTGCTGCTTGGATTGTAAACACTACCGTGAAATAAACATAAAGGGACGTACCTGATCATTAGGTGAGGTCCCCGTATCCTCGAATGTGTTGGATTCTTTACATTCTTTACACTCTCGGGGTGCGGGCCCAATCGGATCAGGTCCCCGTGTGCCTTTCTCCTGTTTTTACATCCGAACCCATCTCGGATGGCTGTGTGAGACCCTTCGTTCAGAAAATGGGATCTTCCCAGCCAACGCAAGTTAGCGAGGCAGGCGTTTCGAGAATGTAACCGCATCGTGCAGCCAGGGTCGTGGTTTGAGCGGGCAAAAGAGCAAAATTTGTACGACCGTTCGACAAAGTCTCGATAAGCGCCCACTCTCTCTCGATGAGTTAGTGGGCCTGCAGTCAGTAAGCTGGTATAGCAATCCCAAAGAAATCAGGAACCTTAGAATGTGATCAACATAGAACAATTAGTATAATGAGTCACATCACAAAGATTTTGTTACGAATTATCATGCAAAGAGTGAGGAAGAAAATACAACCTGAAATAGGGGAAGAACAATGTGGTTTTGTAGAAGGAAAGGGTACAGTAAATGCTGTGTATATGCTGCGAACAGTTATTGAACGTGCTTTAGAAGTAAACAAGGATATACATCTTTGCTTTATTGACTACACAAAGGCTTTTGATAGAGTAAGACATGTCAACATTGTGGATATGCTGGCAGATCTACAAATTGATGGGAAAGACATTAGACTTATAAAAAATATATATTGGAAACAACAAGCTGCCATAAGAATTGATAATGAAGTAGGACAATACCAACCTATTAAGAGAGGTGTTAGGCAGGGATGTGTAATGTCTCCAGATCTTTTTTCCTTATACAGTGAAAATATTTTCAGAAATGTAGAAGACCTAAATGGAATCAGCATTGGAGGACGAAACATAAATAACATTAGATATGCAGATGATACAGTATTGATTGCAGACAATGCACAGGATCTGCAACAATTAGTAGACGCTGTGGTTGTACACAGTGAGCAGCTGGGGTTGGAATTAAATTGTAGGAAGACACAGGTTATGGTCGTCACTAGGAAGAACGAAGTACCACAATGTAATATACAAGTAAATGGGAATATTCTTCAGCAAGTGAATCGGTTCAATTATCTCGGAACAGTCATAACATCTGATGGCAGATGCCTTGAAGAGATTAGAACAAGAATAGCCATTGCGAAGGTAGCCTTTAGCAAGATGAAAAACATTCTGACCAATAAAATGATGTCAATTGAAACGAGAAAAAGAGTGTTGAGGGGATACATAGAGCCTGTTCTTTTGTATGGATGTGAAACTTGGACAATGTGCAGTCAAGCTGAAAAACATCTGATGGCTGCAGAAATGTGGTTTCTGGGGAAAATGCAAAGAATACCGTGGACAGATAGAAAAACCAATGACCAAGTACTACAAGAGACAAATGAAAATCGTAGATTGATTAGAGAAATTAGACGTAGACAGTCAAAATTTTTTGGACATGTTATGAGAAGAAATGGACTGGAGAACTTGGTGACAGCTGGCAAGATCGAGGGGAACAGACCAAGAGGAAGACCGAGAGGAAAATACCTGGATGGCTTGGCCACATGGCATGGACGAGACAGGAACACTAAGCTGATCCACGACACTGGTGATCGAGTGAAATGGCGAATCATGACCGCCCACGCTTTCCGGCATGGCACATGATTGATTGATTGATTGATTGTCGGCGTAGCTTGAAAGCTCGTCGGTAGGCGTCCAGTGGTTTTGCATGTATCACCTTGTACCGGGAGGGCGCGTACCAGGAGGGCGCGCTTTAGCGATGCTACTCTTGGCTTGTGTGCGCGTGAACGTCTGTCCTGTCAGTCGCCATGTGCACTTGTGAGGCTCAACCGTAAATCGGGAGATCTGTTCGCAACCTAGACGAGCAATATCTTCTGTGGGCAGCTTCTCGCCTCATATGCGTGTGGTCTGTTCTGGCGGTCAGTCCGTCTTCGGCGAAGGAAATCTTGTGGATCCTATTAGTAATCATACGCTCATTGCTTGTCGCTACGCTTGTCTTAAAACTGAAATTAAAGGAATTGACGGAAGGGCCGTTTGCACGAGGCTCTCGAGAGCCAATATATACAGGGATAACTGGCCGTGGCAGCCTAACGTCCCTGTGTCCGTCTTCCAGTCGTCTTGCTATTCTCGCCACTGGAGCCAGATGGACACAGACGAGGGAGCGGAGACGACGGAGTTGCGCGACCAATACCTCGCTATATAAAACTAAAGCGCAAGTCATTCGTTCCTCATCAAAAGATGCAGTGTAATGAATGGTCCTCGTCATTCATGATGGACGAACATCACATCCGAACCCAGTATGTCAGCATAAAGACTTGTCATCATCGCTGAGTGCATTCGTCTCTACTCGATAGCCAACCTGCGCTCGGGAAAGTGAACATCATGCATCGGGTGCGTCGTTATTCGCAGAAAGTCGTGGCGTGTTGATGAGCGTAATCTAGCCTACGAATCAACATACAGCTGAAAGATGCTGGTGTTAACCTCAATATCCTGAAACAGGATGGAAACGCGGGAAAAAAAATGTTAAAAGACATAACACTGATAAAACCATACTGGAGGTTAAGGTTGAAGGCTAGCGATCAATAGGTAGACAACTATACACGTGGGATGATAACACCAAGAGATAGACGGATAGCACCTGACAGAATGTACAATCAAGACGAAAGACAACTTTGGAGATCCATTGCAGCCAACCTTCATTGCGGAGACGGCATCTGATTGATTGATTGAGTTGTGGGAGCCTGACTTGGTTGCACTCTGATGGCAGAACTACAGGCCATCTCGCTGTGTCGATGTGCTTAGTTGTCATTCTGCTTGTTCCGAGGCCAGTACGAAGCTTTCTCCGCCGCCTCGCCCAGTCGTTTCAGCGTCCTTGTTCTCGACTGTTCTGTCAGTCGTAGTTGCTGATGCACATTTTATGTGGAGTTGGTAACCATACATCTTGCGCTTACTTCTACGACGATTGGCCTGATTGTGTAACACACCTGTCGTAAACACAGGCGACAGGAGCCTCAGAATCAACACAGACTGTGACAGATTTGTGTCGTGTGACCAGAGTTCGGGTAAGGGTGAAGTTGAAAACAATGTATTCTCTTAGTGAATTTAAACATAGATGCCATAAACAAAATATTGCACGATTTATTGCCTGGAATATTTCGCTGCATGTCGCCATGCGCATGTTGCAGAGTTGTGTAACATATGAAGTGAATAAACAAATAATACCTCGGTTGAAATATTAAATACATAATCACTGATACTGTTAGAATGTGAAGTATGTTATCCCCATGGAAGTCTAATATTTAACAGGAAGTCATTCTGTTTGCATAGCAACGGCTGAAATCCCTTAATCGATAATACTTCGATATATTTAGCATTCGATTATTGTTTGTTGAATACAGTATAGGAAGTGCCGTTTCTTCTTGTCTGTTATTCATACATACCCTTGTTTCTGGCGCCCTTGTGATATATCATGATCTCACCTGTCTTATATCAGGCATGTCCTGGGCTAAATTCTCTGATCGCGATGGCTAATTTAACCAGAAAGCAAGCTTGCTTGCTTGCTTGTGTTCGTTGGCTTGCGCTCCACCGCGAAGTCCTGTATGTCGGATGAAGGCATCCTGTTGTCCAACATCAGTGTGATGTCATACAGGACCTGAGGTTTGCGTGAGTATCCGTTGTCCCAGGTCTGGCTTATTGGTGTGCAGACTGGTGGTTCCTCGCCGAACAGGCAGACACTCTCCGACTTCGGAGGAAGAAAGCAAGCTAAAACAGTGTTAGTGGCTGAGGGCACATGATTGCCACAGCAGCTGATAGTCATTGTCTTCATAGAGAATATCACTTTCAGTAGAGCCTTGTTATATCATCATTATGTTGCAAGTGTCTTGAATGCAGATTGGTGTATGGCTTCATCTAGTATGCATGCCTTTTGCAGGACGTTGTGATCAACCTCAGGTTGATTTCTAGACATGTGTATGTTCAGTAGTTTGCCATTGCTTTATGAGCGAGAAGTCAACGTTTACGTCCAACTTAATGCCGGTGTAGTGATTGAACCGCCTACCTCGCCATCATTTCACAATAAGTTTCAGACGATGGACAATGTAAATTGTAATATCTTCTGCATTCCATATAACATAAAGGGTAGGTTGCTATGACTGCAGATTCCAAAATAGTAGTGGATGAATAACACTTGGATCGCCCTCTCTCTCCCTCCCTCTCTGCCTTGTCCTTCCTCCTTCTTTTCCTTACTTCCCCACGCCACTCTCCTTCCCACAAACATGCGCAATTGTGTCATATTAAATCATATTTAGATATTGTGCTAGACACATATGTGTTTGTAACCAAACGGCACTTGATGACATATGTGGCTAAAACCTCATCGACCGCCTTACCGTCTGTGAATTGACTCCAGAACCACGTGATCAGTTAAAAATCCCACCTGAATTAAGCCAGGGTCATCGGGTCTACAGGCGAATGCACTCTCAGCCATGCTGCCCCAACTCTACCCTCTATATGTGAGGGTACCTCGCACAACCAGGTTCACAATTTAGTTATATCCGACGTGCGCAGTAAGGTGGTGGTTGTTCTGGTTGGAAGTTCAGATCTTGATCGTTAGGAGCAACCACAGGTCAAGCTGGACTTTCGCCATGTGTTAGAGCTTGGTCGTTCAGCGAAGACCGCTGCATTGTGTGTGTGGACACGAGAAAGGGCGCTGTCAGTCGTTAAGTTTACATACATACACACGCACACATATATAGACAGACATACGTGCCTACCCACACCCATTCATCCACACTCGCATACATACATATTCATACACACGCACACATATACAGACATACTTGCCTACACCCATCCATCCAGACACGCTTACACATCGATGTACACACACACATACTTATACACATATACATATATGCACACACACACACACACACACACATATCAAAATCAAAATTTTGTTGCGTATCCCTTACGGGACGTTGCAGTCAACACCAGAATTTTCAGCTGCTGTTGATGTACTAGGCAAGTGTTACGTTCAGTAGTTTGCCATTGCTTTCTGAACGACCGGCCCCTATACCTTTTTCGAAAAAAAACAGCAGCGCCGTGTTTCGAACCCGGGTATACGGGCTCACAAACCTCGTTCGCAAGCCCTTAGCCACAGAGACCGATATACAGACATACATAAATACGAGAAAATAGACAACAACAAAAATTACGTGAAAATAACCCAGTAAACATGGTGACAAACCGCCACAGATTGTAATTACCGCGTTATCCCTCATGAAGTCACAAGCAGTGTTTAATGTTTCCAAACGGCGTCACTGTATCCGCGGCTATACGAAATACCCGAGACTGGGTGTCTGCGATGAAAGGGCTTACACCAAGATAAAACAAACTACTCCTGAATAAATGGAAGTCCTTGAGCCAGCCAGCATATGCTGGGAAAGTGTGGGAGAATTGAGAGGTCTAGTGTGGGAGAACTGAGAGGTCTAGTGTGGGAGAACTGAGGGTCTAGATCCGAAGTATAGAAACCAGTCCCCGGGAAGGTTAACCCGGTCAAAAAATGCCCGCAGAAGTCAGATGTGTCGGCCTAACGGCGCAAGAACGCAGCTCTGCTGTAAACAGGTACAACGCAATCACGTCCGAGAAAACTCTCCGGATGAACGCAGAAGAAGAAGAAGAAGAAGAAGAAGAAGAAGAAGAAGAAGAAGAAGAAGAAGAAGAAGAAGAAGCCAGTGAAAATACTGTTTTAAACAAATTTCGTCTTATATTGCGGATAATATAATCACCACCGTCTCCATAGCTTAGGTGTTACAGACACGATTCGTGATCCCGTATATCCGGGTTCGAAACACAGCGGTGCTGTTTTTTTCCAAAAAGGTATAGGAGCCGATCGTTCAGAAAGCAATGGCAAACTACTGAACGTAAAGCTTGCCCAGGAATGACGAACAGCCAAAGTGCCTACTACGTCTTATGAAGGACATGCAACTAAATTTCAATACAATCACCATCATCATTACACCCATTGTCAGCTCCCGTAGGCGTTGTATTTGTATCCACACATATCGGCCATGGTGCTCTGGATCAACTCTGCTGATAATATCCCTCCATGTGCAGTCTCAGTCCGCCCAGCGTCATTTCTCTCGGTCTGCCTCTGCCTACACTGATTCCAATTTTCAGTTTTCTCATTACATGACCAAAAAAATCTATTTGCCTCTTTTTTATGGTTGTATTTAATGTAATTAGCCTTTTCCAGGCAGTTGTTAGTTACTCTGGCAGTCCAAGGTACGCAACATTCGTATCATGAACAACATCATCGTTGTTTCCAATCTCTTCTTAATTTGTTCATTCATGTTCCATGATTCGCTGCCATACTGTAAGACAGGTTCTATATAACATGGTAGTACTCTTTATCTGACATTCAATGATAGTGACCTATTGCATAAGATACTTTTCATTTTCTGAAATGTAGCTAATGTTGGACGTAAGTCCGGAACTTCCCTATACTCTAAAAGAGTACTATGGATAGACGAAAAAACCCAACGAGCAAGTCCTTCACGAAACAAATTAAAACAGTAAACTGATTAGATAAATTAGACGTAGACAGTCAAAATTTGTTTTTAAACACGTTATGAGAAGAAATAAACTAGATCACTTGGTATCAACTGGCAATATTGATGGGGGGAAAAACAAGGGGAAGGCAGAGAAGTAAATGTCTGGATGGCATGGCCACTTGGTATGGTCGAGACAAGAACGCGGAGCTGATCCACGACTCTGATGATCGTGTAAGATCCCGAAACACGACCGCACGCGCCCATCGGCATGGCACGTGATAACGATGACCTCGAGTCTTGTATCCTCTTGGAAATGTCACGTGTGAAAAATATTCTGTGATTTGAGTCTTAGCAATGAAAAAAAACAAAAAACATGCAGAACAGAGAAAAATGTGGTCCTACGCCCGCGCCTTTTGAAGAGATTCTTAGGAGATGTCAACAAGCTTGAGTTGTCTGTTGCTTTCTGTGGATATATTCATGTTGACGTTTGATGGTGTGCGGAGAGGGAGAAAAAGACCTCTTCATGTAATACAGTTTTTGACTAGAGTAATGCGTATTTTGTAAGAATTCGTGCCGTGAATGGGAAGTCTGTGCGTGCAACATAATTACAGAAACTGGAACTTGGCGCAGTTTTGCAGACATCATTCAATACACAATGAGTCAGCGAATTATTCGCATACCATGTCATATTTTTTATATTTTAAACATTCGCCAGCACTGTTAGATCAGTTTATCATATTTATCTATGTGTATGTTCATCATGCCTGCCTTTCTTGTATTATTTTCTGTTTTTAATTCTGCCCGTTGTTTGTGTCCTGTTTTTATTGTTTCCCTTGTGTGAATAATTAATGTCAGTTCTATCCCTTATTTGAATCCTGTTTGTTCTTAATTATTTCTCATTTTCAATAATTAATAGTAGTCTTAACATCCTAGCCTGCTCCTTGGCGATGGGCTTACGGACGCAGTTCGTGATCCCGCTTACCCGCGTTCGAAATACAGCAGCGGCGCGCGATTTGGCAGCAGATAGCGTTGCGTTGGTATTTTTTTTTTTACAAAATGGTATGGGTGCCGGTCGTTCAGAAAGCAGTGGCAAATTACTTATTGTAAACTTGCCAAGAGATCACAAAAGCAAACAATGCTGGCGTTGACTGCAACGTCCTGTAAAGGATATGCAACTAACTTTTTAAACTTAACATCTGGTATTAATAATAATGGACACACTCACACACAGTAATATATTCAAGAGGTGATAAACATTTAAAAAAAGGGTTGTGCCCCATCTGGCTCAGTCTCTCTTATGGCGCATTGGGTATATGGTGCTAGTTAAAGTTAATTGCATATCCTTTACAGGACGTCGCAATCAATCCCAGCATTTTGTGGCTGTGATTTCTTGGCTTTTTTACGTTCAGTAGTTTGCCATTATGGTTCTAGACCCTTATTTGTTATAAACCAATCAAAATTAGGCGGGTGATGTTATCGGTATATTACCGATCGCCTTTACTTCCCACGGCATTTCCTGGCCCCCGTTTTATATTGTCAGCCTGGAAACTCACGTCAGTTGTTTGAATTTCGAATCTGCCCTGATGCGCAACGAACCAATGACCATCGGGTTGGCAGACGAGCGTCTAGCCACTACTCTACCGTGGCTTCCTTTATCCCATTCTCCTTCTTCCGTTGTCCGTTACTTCCCCTTTGGGTTATAGGCCCTCAGGAATTTCACTCCAAGCCCTCCTATTTTTAGCTGACGAATCATGATCAACTAGGCATCTTTACAGAAGATAGTTTGCCGCTGCTTTCCTTCCTTGTGACAACTGGCAAGATCGAGGGGAAGAGAACAACGGACAGGCAGAGGAGTAACCACCTGGATGGCTTGACCACATGGTATGTTCGAGATAAGAACACTGAGCTGATACACGACTCTGGCGATCGAGTGAGATGGCTTAACATGACCGCCCACGCTTATCGACATGGCACATGATGAATGCATCTGTAGCTATCCCACGCAGCTCTGTCAATATCCTTCACTTATTGTTCATTTCTCTTTCTACTTCTGTTCTCCGTGAATGATTAGGTCTCCCTGTATTTATTTTGCCCCGGTGATTCCAGATTAAGTCTTTTCTGGTTATACTATTCCAATGTTTTCTCAATCTCTGGCCTACCGAGCACCAGTGTTTGTTCTTCGTCTCTTGGTTCATTGGCATTTCTCTTAAGAGTGGTCACGTGGTATGGTGTCCGCCTCGAGTGCTGCAGGTCCCGGGTTCAAGCCCCGGTGAGGGCTGGGATCTTTTCACATGGACGTACAGTAACAAAATTTCTTTTGGTGTCTGGGTAGTGAGATCGGACGCCCGTGTGTATTGTTGCGCGCGTAAAAAAATCCCTTGGCAGTTGGAAATCGAAAAAGAGTAGCCTAACGGCGCTGCCCGCGAAAAACGTTGAGTTAAAAATCTACCCAAAGTATTTCAGGATCCTCGCCGGTGCTAAGGAGTTTGTGCACTGAGATGAGATTCTCCGGACTCAGGCTTGAGTTAGGAGTAGAACGGAGAACTTATAAGTTGCACCCGTGTGCCGTGATGTTCATCCGTCGACTAAACTAAAATAGCTCCAAAGCCCAATGATCATCATCATCATCATATGCAATACCCATATCCGTGGGTGGTCATGTTTCGCCATCTCGCACGATCACCAGAGTCGTAGACCAGCTCCGTGTTCTTTTCTCGGCCATGCCACATGACCAAGCCATCCAACAGTGCATATACTAACAGTCATCAACACAGGGGTTTGCTTATTGCAGAGCTTGTTAATTTATGATCCCTGACTACAACGGTGACAGTCGTTTAGCGCGCCCCGATCAATACGTCCCTACGTGCACAGATAGTTTACCTGCTTGTTTTACTCGTTGCCATGACAACATTCTTTCCCAGGTTAATGTTTTTCCCAGTAATAATTCCGCGGACATGTCAACAGATTCTGACGTGTCATTGTTTGGTTTGCTATGTTTACGAGAGTGTTATGTTTCTATTTTTATTGCTGTTCTCATTACATAGGGCATGTCAGATTTCTCGGTTCCTCAGTCTAGCCCGCTTTTGTTTATCGATCGATGATTTCTTATTCGTGTTGAGGACAGGTCACTCGGGCTGTTAGATTTGTAAATATTGTTGCGAGGTTGTTGAACAACATCTCTTAGTCCAGCGATCAAAGATATCAGTCACTCTTGACAGACGATAGTTTGTTACATTGCTCTTATAGGCATAATAACTTCTCCATAGCACACAGCCTGGGCTGAATTGTAGACACCGTGTTTTTGCCCATGCAGCGTGATCCCTATCTCGGCCTGTCTAGTTTACTCCTGAGCAAAGGTATGACAAATACATCTGCAGAAGTTGCGGACCACAAAGCAATGTTCTAATTGACCGTCTGTCGGAGCTTCGATCCCAGACCAGTTGCCGACCAAGGCTTATAGATATCACGACATTGTTAATTCCCCCGAAGCCAGATACATGGAAAACTGTAAACGGAATAATATAAGGGCTAATGAAGACTTACTGGTATCACGACTCGGTATTGGGCCGAAGGGCGGAAGCCCTGCTTCCATCGGATTGATCTCTCATCTCATCTCATCATGTTCCTCTTGTACCTTGCGGTGTCGAGGTGAAGTATAAACTTCGTGAGAGTGCCCGGTTATGGGCTTCGTATATCGACATTCCCATGGATTCTGTTATTCCCTCCGTCCAACGTTTACGTGGTCGGCCTCTTCCTCTGTTTCCATCTGGTCTGTACATCATTGCTTGTTGTGGCATGCTGTTGACTGGTAGCCTACTTGCATGGCCAAACCATTTGACTTGCTGCCTTCTAATAAAATCTAGAGCAGCTTTAACCCCCACTTTAGTCCTGATTTCTTCATTTCTGATCTTATCTCTTCTTGATACGTTGAGTACTCTTCTCAGGAACCTCATTTCTGTTGTTGTGATTTTTCTTTTCTCTTTTTCTGTCATTGTCCAGGTTTGGCATTGGTAGCACAGAGTTGGTAGGAAGATTGTGTTGTAAAGTGCTTTCTTAGTAGTTATTGATACATGTTTGTTCTTTAGTATTGGTGCCATTTGTCCAATGAGTTGATTTGCCTTATTGCACCTATTTTCGATCTCGTCTTCTGATCTGCCATTTGATGATATTATACTTCCTAGGTACTTGAAGCTCTTTACTTGTTTCAAGGGATGTTCGTTTAGGTGAATTGTTGCTGTTTGTTCTTCTTTAGTTATAGTCATTACCTCTGTTTTGCTTGTGCTAATTTTCATGTTATGTTCCCTACACATTTCGTTTAGACTATTCATGTGGTCTTGTAATTCAGCTTCTGATTTTGCTATTAGTGCTTGGTCGTCCGCAAACAGGAGTTCTCTAATGGTTAGATTTGCAGATGGTTCTTCTTCTGTGTTCTCGTCATGAGGTATTCTTGCTGTCTCTGCTTGGCTGGTTTCTTTACATATGTTGTCTATATATGTTATGAACAAGAGAGGGGACAGGACACAACCTTGTCGTACTCCAGATCTTATGGTGAAGGGTTCTGAGTGTTCTCCAGTTGCTCTCACTATGCATTCACTGTTGTTGTATAAACTTCTACATAGGTTTGTTAGATGTGTACTCATATTGTTTAAGGATTTCCCACAGCTTGTTTCTATCTACCCTATCAAATGCCTTTTCTTGGTCGACAAAGGCTAAGTAGAGTGTTTCATTGAATTCAATTGATTTTTCTATAAGCTGTCTAAGAGCAAAAATGGCGTCTGTGCATCCTTTGTTTTTCCTAAATCCAAGCTGCGTTTCGCTTAGCTGGGGTTCTAAAGTAGTTCGTAATCTTTTTTCAAGAATTTTGCAAAATATTTTCCCAGTATGACTCAACAGTGAAATGCCTCTGTATTGTGTGCAATCTCTTTTGCTGCCTTTGTTTTTCCAAATTGGGATAATTATGGCGTTTCCCCAGTCTCGCGGTGTCTGTTGTTCTACCCAAACATGGTTGAATAGTCTATGTAGCCAAGCTGTTCCTACTTCCCTTGCTGCTTTAATTAGTTCATTTGGTATTTCATCCTGTCCTGGTGATTTGTTTAATGGGGCTAATCTGATGGCTTCTATAATTACTTCTTTTAGTATGTCTGGTTCTAGTTCCTCGGTGACATCTGTGTAGGTCTCTTGAATTCCTGTGACATCTGATGGGATGTTGAGAAGTTGTTCGAAATACTGCTTCCGTCTTATTAGGATATGTTTTTGTTCACTTATTGGTTCTCCATTTTCGCTGTTAATTATTTCAGTTGGGTCAAAGGGTTCTCCTCTGGTTCGCATTGCACTTATCTTTTTGTAAAAGTTCTTGGTTGCCTCCTTGTAGGTTTTATATACTCTTCCCAGTCTTTTTGTTTTTCCCTCTTTACTATTCTACTCACATGTCTTCTCGCTATTCTGTATTCTCTGTAATCACATTCCTGTTTGCTCTTCAACCACTTTTTATATTTTTCCTTTTTTTCTTTTACCGCTTTCTTTACTTCTGCGTTCCACCAACTTGTTATTTTCTTTATCCGTGTTTTGCGTTTTTTCGTGGTTCCGCATGTTATTTTTGCAGTATTTAAAATGCTTGATTTGAACATCTCCCATTCTTCTTCCACTGTTTTTCTTTCCGTAGGTAATTTTACAAAGAGTTCAGTTAGTTCTTTCTCATAATTTTCCCTTAATGCCTCTTCTTTAAGGTTTTTTAAGTACTTCTGAGTTTTTCTACGAGAAGTATGAAGATATCGGATTGATAACGACAGAAAAAAGTTAAGTAAAGGATAGGGCCAATACCCATTGTATCGGCTATGAAGAAAACTTATGTCCGCCTGTCTTATTTACGTTGATATATAATGGTAGTGGTAGTAGTGGTGTTTGTTATTGTGGTGTTGGCTGTATTAGTAGTAGTAATATCAGCAGAAGTAGTAATAATAGGAGGCGGAGGTTGAAAAAAAGCAGGGGGTCAAAATCAACAGCAAAATGTGTGTTGTTTTTTTTTCTCGATATTTAGGTTGGTATGTTAATATTAGTAGTATAGTAACAACAGTAGTAATATTGGTAGTGGTAGTAGCAGCAGCAGCAGTAGTAGAGTAGTTGTAGTACCGGTAGTAGCAGCAGTAAATATGTATGTGCTAATTACCTAGTAAACTACTGAGCGTAATCTTGCCAAAAACATCAACAACATCTGAAAAATGCCAGTGTTCACTGCAACGTCCTCTAAGGGATATGCAACTTTAAAAAATAAAAACATCACCTAGTAATTTAGTGCGTAATAACTTAATAGTATGCTGAAGTAATGTATCAGTAAGAATACTGATGACAGGTTCGAATCCCGGTCGGTAACTATAGCTTTCAAATTTTATGTTGTCTAGTGCGTCCTCTAGTCTCTACTTCCTTCTTCTCCTACTGTGAGCGCCAAACAATACTATGTGTATTTATTTATGTAACTGTCTCAGTGGCCTCAACGGGTTCCCCAATTTATTTCCTGATGAAATCTTGGAACAGTCAGCCAATACATATAATTCTTCTTCTTCTTCTTCTTCTTCTTCTTCTTCTTCTTCTTCTTCTTCTTCTTCTTCTTCTTCTTCTTCTTCTTCTTCTTCTTCTTCTTCTTCTTCTTCTTCTTCTGCTGCTGCTGCTTCTTTCTATTACGCCAATCCTATTTAGTAGCCTCCTAAGACATATATGGGAGATAACTGTGTCACCATTATGTGCTTACCCCGTGTATGACTCAGCAGTAATAAACAGGAAAATGTGTTAACTCCGATATGCAGACACTGGTAGGCAAGGATCAGACACCATCAGCCCTCTTTTCACCTTCCCCTGGGCAACCAGGGAGCAGACAGGTCTGGCTAATGAAGGGAGGCTCGACCATGAAAAAAAAGTTTCATGTTCTTTACAGGATGTTGCCTTCAACCCCAACCCCAGGTTGAGTTGCTAGGCAGATTTACGTTCAGTAATTTGCCTTTATAGCAATGGCAAACTACTGAGCGTAATCTTGCCAAGAAATCAGCAGAAAGATGCTGATGTTGACAGCGATGTCCTGTAAAGGATATGCAACAACAACAAAATTGCCTTTGCCTTCTGAACGAGAAGTCAGCGTTGAAGTAAACCCCATACCCCGCCGTCAGCGCAAGGGAAATTTAAACGCATTAAGCCCTGCGGCCTCACAGGCCACTGTGACTAGGCCGTCAGAAATGGACCGTTACAAATGTGGAAAACGTCAGCAAGTTTGCAGGTGGTTGCATTTATTTGAATACAGAGAATCGATATAAGAGATCGCATAGTCATACACACGGCGATGATAGGCGGTTTAAAAGTGTGCTACTTGTATTATGGCCCCTCTCTCTCTCTCTCTCTCTCTCTCTCTCTCTCTCTCTCTCTCTCTCTCTCTCTCTCTCTCTCTCTCTCTCTCTCTCTCTCTCTCTCTCTCTTTTCTCTTTCACTCTCTCTTTCTGTCGCCATCTCTCTGTCTGTTACTCTCTTTCTTTCTGTCGCTCTCTCTCTCACTCTCTCTCTTTCTCTCTCTCTCTCTCTCTCTCTCACTCTCTCTCTCTCTATTTTCTCTTTCACTCTCTCTTTCTGACACTTTCTCTCCTCTCTCTCTTTCTGTCGCCATCTCTCTGTCTGTTACTCTCTTTCTTTCTGTCGCTCTCTCTCTCTCACTCTCTCTCTCTTTCTCTCTCTCTCTCTCTCTCTCTCTCTCTCTCTTTTCTCTTTCACTCTCTCTTTCTGACGCTTTCTCTCCTCTCTCTCTTTCTGTCGCCATCTCTCTGTCTGTTACTCTCTTTCTTTCTGTCGCTCTCTCTCTCACTCTCTTTCTCTCTCTCTCTCTCTCTTTTCTCTTTCACTCTCTCTTTCTGAAGCTTTCTCTCCTCTCTCTCTTTCTGTCGCCATCTCTCTGTCTGTTACTCTCTTTCTTTCTGTCGCGCTCTCTCTCACTCTCTCTCTCTCTCTCTCTCTCTCTCTCACTCTCTCTCTTCGCTTTCACTCTCTCTTTCTGACGCTTTCTCTCCTCTCTCTCTTTCTGTCGCCATCTCTCTGTCTGTTACTCTCTTTCTTTCTGTCGCTCTCTCTCTCTCACTCTCTCTCTCTCTTTCTCTCTCTCTCTCTCTCTTTTCTCTTTCACTCTCTCTTTCTGACGCTTTCTCTCCTCTCTCTCTTTCTGTCGCCATCTCTCTGTCTGTTACTCTCTTCCTTTCTGTCGCTCTCTCTCTCACTCACTCTCTCTCTCTCTCTCTCTCTCTCTCTCTCTCTTTCTGTCGCTATCTCTCTCTTTCTCTCTCTTTGTCTGACTCTCCTTTTCTGTTGCTTTCTCTCACCATCTCCACCTCCCCTATTCTCTCTCTCTCTCTCTCTCTCTCTCTCTCTCTCTCTCTCTCTCTCTCTCTCTTTAATCGTTTATGTTCCAGTACCCAGTGATGACAGAACCCATTGTTCCTACCAGTATGGCTGTGGGGGTCTGACCTGACCTGATACAATGATAATTTTCAAGATGTCAACCTCAGTTCATCATTTAGTCAACATGTTCATCATTTAGTCTACCTGTTCATCATTTAGTCAACCTGTTCATCATTTAGTCAACCTCAGTTCATCATTTAGTCAACCTCAGTTCATCATTTAGTCTACCTGTTCATCATTTAGTCAACCTGTTCATCATTTAGTCAACCTCAGTTCATCATTTAGTCAACCTGTTCATCATTTAGTCAACCTGTTCATCATTTAGTCAACCTCAGTTCATCATTTAGTCAACCTCTGTTCATCATTTAGTCAACCTCAATTCATTATTTAGTCAAACTCGGTACATTATTCACCTCATTTAGTCAAATGCTGTGTAACTTTGGCCTCATATGGTCAATCTCTGTGTAAATGTGGCCTCATTTAGTCAAATCCGGTGCATCATTGGCTGCATTTAGTCAGCCTCAATCATTGTTTACTCCATTTAATCAATCTGTCACAGATGACTCCATTTAATCATCATAGATCATTGTTGACTCCATTAGGAGTCTCCTTCACATGATAATATCAATTTTGTTATCATCAGTCATAAACTGTCATATACTGCCAATATGGTACCTTGCGGTCTATGGCGGGGGGGGGGGGGGGGGTGTCTTTGAGCCTGAGGAATTAAGGCAGCCTGGCTAGTGCAGTCGCCGCGAACTGTGCAGGTTAGGATTTTCTTTTTGCCCCAGACAGAAAAAAAATCCCAGATCTTACCGAGGATTCGAACCCGGGTCTCCCGAAGGAGAATCTGGCGTTCTAGTTATCATCAATATCGCGTTAATTCCTTGTAGTCACACCCAGCCTGTCATTCCCTGGACTTTTTCATCCTCTTACATGATAGGCTCGGTTGAGTTATCGTCAAAGTATCATCTGCCATAAACTGTCATTTATTGCCTATAATGCCTTGCGATGTAGCCTGGGGAATTAAGGCCGCCTGGCTAGTGCTGTCTCTGCGAACTGTGCAAGTTTAGGGTTTTCTTTTCGCCCCCGACAGAAAATAATCCACACCTTACCAAGGATTCGAACGCGGGTCTCCCGAAGGAGAACTTAGCCACTTGGCCCACCGCTCCCCAGTGTATCATCATTCACTCTTAAATTTCATGTGTAGGTCAGCATGGCCGAATGGATAAGAACGCATGTTCTTAAACATCCTGTGTGCTGATGCCGAGGTAAGGGGTTCAACCCCTACACCGGACAGATGGACTAAAATGTTGACCTCTCGTCCTTGACTTGAAGACGTTAATTTCAAGCACCTCTGACACCGGAGTGGGTTCTCCTGATGACGAGGGACACTGTTAATAGGTAAAGCTAATCCAGACGCAAAATTTATTGCAGCACAGTGTGTATGGACTACGCTTGAGTTCAAAGCGAACGAGAGAACATAAAAAAATCCCACGTGACCGCCTTCACAGTTTCCTATTCCCTTAAAACACCCAAGAGAAAAACGCCCCCTAGTCTTGACAAGAATAGCATTACCCTCTTTGGGAACCCCTGATACCTCAGTGACTTGTTAATGAAACATGCATAAATTCCGAATCAGTAGATTAGTTATGCATTGTGACATAATCAGGCCTCATTAGCTTCCGCAGACCTAATTAATGAGCGCTCTAGTTGTGAATGCCACTTGGCAAATGGAGGAGGAAATTAGGTGGGGGATGCTTACATTTGACAGCTCTCTTGGGTCGTACAGTGTGGATATGTGGCGTTCTTTATCTCTGGGCTGTGTAAGAGGAAACGCCGCCCTGTTTTACTGTTCTTTCTTTGCTTTAGGACTGGGGTCCGCTTGAATGCTGATCAACGCCTTCGTGTTTTATATTGACATGTAAGTAGGTAGGTAGGTAGCTAAACATTGATACACGCATGCAAGTATGGTCTGGTTTGGTCCAGTCGAGTATAGTCTGTGTTTCTGAGAATGGGTAATATACTGAATACTGACCTAATGAGAATGTTCATAATTGCCCGTGATCCATCTGTATAAGATGGTCGCAGCAACGATGATTGTTATGCAGCGTTTAGTAGAAATACGTATAGAAATGTCACGGCTTCTCTATTGCTGTTTATGAGTGCCTCAGCATGACAGTGGAGTCAGTAAAATAAACGACCTTTTATATATAGTCTCAAGTCGCATTGGACATATGATGCTAGGCTCATATTGTACAGACCAGTTGGCACTGGGTGAATGATGTGGTTGGTATCACTTTGGTCGCCTTTACTTTCCAAGACATTTCATTGGACTCAGTTTAGGCTGGGTCGACACGGGAGCCTATGTCCGTTTTAAAACCCATTCAATTCGGATTCGAACATATAACCACCGTGCTGCATTAGGATGTCTTAACCACCGGGCCGCTGAAGGGCGTCTTTACCACCGGGCCGCAGGTTGGCGTCTTACCAACCGGGCCGCAGAAGGGCGTCTTTACCACCGGGCCGCAGAAGGGCGTCTAGCCACTGTGCTAACGCGACCTCCTAATTAACTTGATCATAAACCCACTTGTACTGTCGAGCTGTATCATGAGTGCAGTGATCATTTTTTTAGAATTTACGTTCGTTTGCGTTGAATTCAAGCGTAGCCCTTACACGTGCTACTATTTCTAGTGCACTGGACTGATTTTTGCGTGTGGATTAGCTTTCCCTATTACTAGTGTCTCTCGCCATCAGACGAACCCACTCCGACTGCAGAGGTACTTGTAATTTACGTCCCCAAGTCAAGGGCGAGAAGTCAACGTTTTAGTTTAACTGAACGGTGTAGGGGTTGAACCCGTAACCTCGGCATCAGCACACTGGATGTTTAAGAACTACCGTTCTTATCCATTCGGCCATGCTGGCCTCCGCAGTGATCAGTAATCATAACGGATCGATGGAGACCATCATTGTGTGAGTGTATGTGATGTTCGTCCATCATGAATGACGAGGACCATTCATTACACTGCATCTTTTGATGAGGAACGAATGACTTGCGCTTTGGTTTTATATAGCGAGGTAGTGGTCGCGCAACTCCGTCGTCCCCGCTCTCTCGTCTGTGTCCATCTGGCTCCAGTGGTGAGCATGGCAAGACGACTGGAAGACGGACACAGATGCAGTGGACGTTAGGCTGCCACGGCCAGTTATCCCTGTATTTACTGGCTCTCGGGAGCCTCGTGCAAACGGCCCTTCCGTCAATTCCTTTAATTTTCAGTTTTAAGACAAGCGTAGCGACAAGCAATGAGCGTATGATTACTAATAGGATCCACAAGATTTCCTTCGCTGAAGACGGACTGACCACCAGAACAGACCACACGCATATGAGGTGAGAAGCTGCCCACAGAAGATATTGCTCGTCTAGGTTGCGAACAGATCTCCCGATTTACGGTTGAGCCTCACCAGCGCACAAGTGCACATGGCGACTGACAGGACAGACGTTCACGCACACGCAAGCCAAGAGTAGCATCGCTAAAGCGCGCCCTCCCGGTACAAGGTGATACATGCAAAACCACTGGAAGCCTACCGACGAGCTTTCAAGCTACGCCGGCAGGACTGACCGAAAAAAAGATATACCAGCTTACTGACTGCAGGTCCACTACTCATCGAGAGAGAGAGAGAGAGAGAGAGAGAGAGAGAGAGAGAGAGAGAGAGAGAGAGAGAGAGAGTGGGCGCTTATCGAGACTTTGTCGAACGGTCGTACAAATTTTGCTCTTTTGCCCGCTCAAACCACGACCCTGGCTGCACGATGCGGTTACATTCTCGAAACGCCTGCCTCGTTAACTTGCGTTGGCTGGGAAGATCCCATTTTGGTGCACCTCACACAGCCATCCGAGACAACGAACGCTAGACGCGGAACTGATATTGCGCACCAGACCAGCCCTCGTGCTAACTGTATTGGTCATAGCATACCTCGTTGCATCTCGTCTAGCAGTGCATTCAGTAAGAACATTAGCACACTGTTATGCTAATCTACTGTCACGCATCTACTAGATCACACATCTGTTTAATTACGCACTTCAGAGATTATTGTTTCCGACCACGCTATGCATGTGTGTAAGATCTTCTTTCTCTGGACACAATCCATACCATCTAATGGGCTCTATCTACCCGTGAGTAGGGTTTCTTTCCTAACACTTTTTCCATAGAGGTTGCCTTACCGCATACCTATTGCGATTTCCGGCTGCCGGGGAGTGTTTACGTGCATAACTTGCCCAGGGGCCTCCGGTGTTTGTTTTGTTGCCCTTATTCAAGAAGGGTAGGTTTCACTTCCCGAAGAGATCACGGGGGCCAGTGATATCATTAGATATCAGTAGTGTTTGGATACATTCCCACTCTTATGCTAAGAATAGCTTTGTTAAAGAAAATAACAAATGCATCCGTACTTCAAGAGCTAAATATTGAAGATGGTTGGCTATTAAAAACGATAAAACAAAGAAAATTGAAATATTTTGGTCACTTGAAACGTCACGAAAATTTGGAGAGAACAATAATGGAGGAGTATATGCCTGGGAAGAGGGGAAGAGGAAGGCCAAAGAGAAGATGGATGCAGGGTGTGGCGGATGATCTCCAGATGGGTGTTTCGGATGCGGGACATCTTGCTTATGATCGAGAGGTTTTCCGGAAGGTTGTTATGGGAGCGAGGTTCTGCAAAGGACACGCTACTGGATGAATGAATGCTATGATGAATCCCAGTACCTTGAGACTGAGTGGATATCGTGACCTGTCATCCACGGATCCCCACACCCCAACCACTCCTCTCCCTCCCCCACCTAATTTGAAAGAAAAATAACACTGTCTCTATTGGGGGTTGAACCAAGAATTAGAGGGGGAGGAGGCGAACCGCTCTGTTCATATTTGTCTGATTAAACAATTCTGTCCACACTTTGAATCTTACTGCATTAGCTCGGGCTCAGAACGAACATTGTGCCATTCAGTTATTCTTCTATGGACAACATGTCCATGTAGGATACATAATGACTATTGGAGCTTCTCAGGCGTGTGCGATAAATATTGGAACAGCCGACGCCTCTTTGGTTGCGTGATAGCCTACATAGTTTGGCTACCGTAGGTGTGAAGACAGCAATACGTACTTATTATTGATCGTCTGGTACTGTCTGTTATTTTCTATGCAGTATCTGATGTGATAAATTGGTAGATATTGATCGGCGCTTATGGGAGAAAGGAATATAAATAAGCAGCTATCTGCATAATAGAAGTTTTGATAGAATTGGGCGTGCCAAACGTAAACCTGTGGCGTCTAAGTGCTCAGGTCTCTTGGGAAATGAATGATGAAATGTTTTTTTTTGCTCTACCAGTTAGGCGATTAGGAAAGACTTGTGAAAAATAAAGAAAAATTGCGACATTTCGATTTACTGCATTTTCGCATGACCAAACTGGAACCTGTTGTGTCTAAGTGATGATGTCTCTTGGTGAATTAATGATAAGTACAGCAATGAGACTGGCGCTGATAATTAACTCATAGCGAGGGAATTGCATTAATTCGAAATGTTGCAATATGTCTTTATTTTTCACAACTTTGACTAAATTGTTTGCTTTGTTTAGTCCTGGTTGTATTTGTAAATATTACTACCTAACGTTGAACTGTAACAGTGTATGGAAACTCCCAGTAAAATACCCTGAGCTAAAAATTGGGTAATTCCCATGACCCATAAGTTAGGTTAACGCGAAATTAATTGTTACCAGAGTCAATTGCTTGATCCGTCAAATACACATTGTTACGGTTTCTCTTAATAATGCACTTTGACAGCTTTCATCCATAATGGGTCCATATGGGGATTTTCTTGTAACTTAACCTGGGTCTCGGGTCCATCCAGCCTAAAAGAGTACCAGGAAATATTTTTGGAAGTAAAGAGGGCCGGTGTGATGTTGACAGCAACACCCATCGAGTATCGATTGGTCTAAACAAATATGGGACACGAACCGTATACCCAATACACCTCAAGGCGTGGGAAAGGTTTCTTTACTTTACTTTACTTTACTTTACCCATTGGGTTCATGTAATTGTCACTTGTGCCACTTACAGATCTGTAGTCCACCTAACCGTAATCATGTATATCCACGTGATGAACACAGCTGCGTGAGATTCGGCAGCGGATCGCGTCGCGTTGGTTACTTACGGGGTATGTGAGCCGGTCGCCCAGAAAGCAGTGGCAAACTACTCATCTTGCCAAGAACATCAACAACAGCTGAAAAATGCTGGTGTTGACTGCAACGTCCTGTAAGGGATATGCAACTTTAAAAAAAAGTCCACCTAACTTCATTGAGGGTCTTCGTGTATGCTAAAGATCTTTACTGATTCACACTCTGTTCAACTACTAGGCGCGTCCACCGGGTTTCACGCGGTAAAGTGTGGATGCGGAGATGCATATTCTATAAGTGACTTGGGTGGGTCAACACAAGTGGTGCTCAAGGAGACAAGGCAACTCATCATCGTCAAGTGCCTTGCCAGCTGGCGTAGGCGTACATGACTCTCCACAGAACTCGGTCTTTGGTGTTCTGGATGAACTCTGATGATATTCCTCCATGCCACCGCCTCAGTCCATCCAGCATCATTTCTCTTGGTCTGCTAAGAGGCAGCTAACTCATTAAAATACCTCTAAACTCTGTGATGTGGGTATTGAGGGAAAAGCTCGCCGCACATAACCTCTTCCCCTGCTGACTTGTAGGGTTTGTCTGTTTAGATAGAGGCTAGCGGTGTTAAATCGTAGACAAACCAGCGGGAGCAAGGGGGAAACCACCATTGTACATCTCTGGTATGTTACGACTCGACAGCACACAGAAAGACGGGTAAATATCTCTATGGCTTCGCTACATGACATAATTGAGACAAGCGCACACACCTGACCCTGGACGTGATGGTGACAGATGGCAAACCATCATTGCCCATGCTTACAGCTGTAGTATATTCACGTGTGTTTATGCGGTCGCTTGCTTTGAAATCAAGCGTAGTCCGTACACGTGTTACTACTTCTAGTTCACTGAACTGATTTTTGCGCGAGTGTTAGCTTTCCTTATTATCAGTATCCCTCGCCATCAGACGAACCCACTGCGACTTCAGAGGTACTTGTAATTTACGTCCCCAAGTCAAGGACGAGAAATAAACATTTCAGTCCAACTCCGTCGTAGGGGTTTAACCCGCTACCTCGGCATCAGCACACCGGATGATTAAGAACGAGCTGGACTTCCTCCACATGGATGTTTTAAATTTGTGTTTTTAAATCTCAGTAGTCAACCCACCCTCATTGGGGCATCTCGCGTCTTTTAAAGCTCTTTCTTGAGTCGACCTGGCCTTACTTAAATTAAACATCCTGGTGTTTTTGTTAAGGCGTGAAACTTCAGAACTGACGCCTACTCACTGAAACTCGATCCAGTAACTACAAATCATGGACAGGTATTTACATATGTTGTTAGGGACGCTCCATGGCGACCTGGTTACGCCGCCTACCTCGGGCTCCGAAGGCTGTAGGGTCGATTCCAGTCTACGTCGTTCGGTTCACAGGCGCAATGTTCTCGGAGACTCCTGGGGGTCGTCGTTGTAGCTACGGAGTCGTGCTTTGTGCGATGCTTTCGGCGGACCACCGTGCGGAAAGATCCAAATGGGATACAACCCGATGCAATGAATTCGATCTATTTGCCTTTTAAACCCCTTTTAAGCATATGTTAAGATGGTAAATATTTCACTGATAGAACTGTGTGTTTACCTATTGCTCTGTAAAGTGGACTGTCCGGTGTGCAAGTTGTGTTGGGCATGGGTGTCAACCAGTAAAGTATACTCACAAAGGCAAACTCACTAACGATCGGAGAACAGCTGAGGAAAAGAGCTGGCCTACTCACCTTGTTCCTAGGTTTCGATTTGGTTTGTAAAAAGATCACTTGTATTAAACAGTCAGATATTCCACAAGTCTTTCAGTCTCCTTTCATAGAGAATCTGAACACAGCGCACGAGCACAAGAAGGGGTCTAGATGTGAGTATATCAGAACAAGGCATTCAGTAAATGTTCTTTTCTGTGTGGGTTTTGGGATTTACTTCGGGCTGTGCTCTACTCGATCTAGTCTTTTCCTTTTGCCACAGCCGAAATATTGTTGCCGTATACACACGTATAGTTTTTCGCCCTTATCCGGCACGTCTTCAGCGTCTAGGTCACTAACACAAGAACGGATGTGGATTTTGCAATCTTGGAAATCGTTATTTCGCAGCAATCCACGTGGATCGTTCTCAGTATGTACAAGTTATAGACGGAAGTCTCAATGATCTCTCTCTCTCTCTCTCTCTCTCTCTCTCTCTCTCTCTATATATATATATATATATATATATATATATATATATATATATATATATATATATATATATATATATATATATATCCCCTCTCTTTCTTTCTTTCTCTTTCTCTTTCTCTCTCCTCTATCTTTCTTTCTTTCTTTTTTTCTTCTCCGCTTTCACTCTCTTTCTTTCTTGCTCCCTTTCTCTTCCTCCCTCTCTCTGTCCCTCCCTCTCTTTTTATCTCTCTTTCTCTCGCTCTCATTCTCCCTATCTCTCATTCCCCCTCCTGCATTTTCCTTTACCTGATATACCCGGAATTCCAACACCCCACGTCCCTTGGGTAGTAACTACAATAGGATTATCGTGACCTTTTCATACAGTTGTTTGAAATGTAGATATCGCTAAACAAAGAATCTTTTAAACAGGTATCAGTTTCAGTGTCTGCTTAACAATGTGTTATTTATGTTCATGTTTACCCTGGCAATTATGTGTACACTGTTCATGTTATATAGTTCATTGTTCAGCAGTTTTTTGTCTCAGTATTCAGCGCAACTAAAGTATTGAGTAACAGTTAGGGAACGCTGTATTCGAAGTCTCACGAGACGGGTTTTTAGAACGTGACCCGGACTCCCAAGTCGATCTTGCCTAAGATGGCAGGACATCTTGGAAGTCAAGCATTATGTTGTCCACATCACTCATGGAGTGTGATTTGTCCATAACATTATGTTGCTAGCACCATAAACCTACGTATATATAGGTACAGGGTGTATGTTTAATGACTGCAGTTTTTGAAAAAATTGCCGTTCCAAGTTTTTTATTCATTCCCCCTCTGCGGAGTTCATGCAACATAATAGGTAAATACAAAACTTGAAACGGCAATATTTTCAGAAACCTCAGTCTTTAAACATACACCCTATATATGTTGCTATATAGCCTCAATGCGTAGAAAATAGCACTTATTGGGTCTATGTAATTATTATTCGTGCCACTCACAACAGCTCTATAGGCGACACAACTCCATTAAGGGTTCTTAGTTACGTTAACTCTCTTTAATAACTCAGGGTGTGGCCGACCATTGGGTAGTAGATGGTGGAGTACCCTCTATAGAGATTAGATGTGGATGTCCAGCAAGCGGTCGCGGACCGACACAGGTGGTGGTCATGGAGAGAAGACGAGTTAATTGTTTGGGACAACTAACGCTATGACAGTCTCTGTCGTATTTCACGTTTCACGTTAACGTACGCAAACACCTTGCGATTATCTGTAGTTATTAGATCGAGTGTTATCCTCGAAACTGTGTGATTTAACCACCTGTCTAGTGGCACCGTAACAGACCTCTGGTGACGTATAGTGTTTGTCTCTTTGGAAAAGGGCTAGCGGTGGAAACATAAGAAAACCACCGTTGTACATCCCTGTGACTGAGACCGGATTCAAGTACGATATAGATGACGGAGAGATCATCCCATGGCTGTCCACGGATGAAGACTGCGAAAGGAAACATAAACTCTTTCTCGTAAATGAAAACAGGCGCAAGAAGGAGGAAAATGACAACAACGAAAAGCTTCTATGAACAATACACAAAAAAGGAGACAAAAAGACCAAATAAAAAGTCCTTATAAGGACTGCTATAGGCCTCACTTAAATCTTTATAGTCGACCTGACCTAACTTAAATCTCTATAGCTGACCTGACCTCACTTAAATCTCTATAGTCGACCAGACCTCACTTAAATCTCTATAGTCGACCAGACCTCCCTTAATCTCTGTAGTCGACCAAACCTCACTTAAACCACCATAGTTGACGACACCTCACTTAAATCTCTGTAGCTGACCTGACCACACTTAAATCTCTATAGTCAACCAGACCTCACTTAAATCTCTATAGTCGACCAGACCTTACTTAAATCTCTATAGTCGACCAAACTCGGTTACATTTCTATAGCTTACCTGACCTCACTTAAATCTCTGTAGTCGACCTGACCTCACTTAAATTTCTATAGTCGACCAGACCTCACTTAAATCTCTATAGTCGACCAGACCTCACATAATCTCTGTAGTCGACCAAACCTCACTTAAACCACCATAGTTGGCGAGACCTCACTTAAATCTCTGTAGCTGACCTGACCACACTTAAATCTCTATAGTCGACCAGACCTCACTTAAATCTCTATAGTCGACCAGACCTCACTTAAATCTCTATAGTCGACCAGACCTCACTTAAATCTCTATAGTCGACCAGACCTCACATAATCTCTGTAGTCGACCAAACCTCACTTAAACCACCATAGTTGACGAGACCTCACTTAAATCTCTGTAGCTGACCTGACCACACTTAAATCTCTATAGTCGACCAGACCTCACTTAAATCTCTATAGTCGACCAGACCTCACTTAAATCTCTATAGTCGACCAGACCTCACTTAAATCTCTGTAGTCGACCAGGCCTTACTTAAATCTCTATAGTCGACGAGACCTCACTTAAATCTCTATAGTCGACCTGACCTCACTTAAATCTCTATAGTCGACCTGACCTCACTTAAATCTCTATAGTCGACCAGACCTCACTTAAATCTCTATAGTTGACCAGACCTCACATAATCTCTGTAGTCGACCAAACCTCACTTAAACCACCATAGTTGACGAGACCTCACTTAAATCTCTGTAGCTGACCTGACCACACTTAAATCTCTATAGTCGACCAGACCTCACTTAAATCTCTATAGTCGACCAGACCTCACTTAATCTCTGTAGTCGACCAAACCTCACTTAAACCACCATAGTTGACGAGACCTCACTTAAATCTCTGTAGCTGACCTGACCACACTTAAATCTCTATAGTCGACCAGACCTCACTTAAATCTCTATAGTCGACCAGACCTCACTTAAATCTCTATAGTCGACCAGACCTCACATAATCTCTGTAGTCGACCAAACCTCACTTAAACCACCATAGTTGACGAGACCTCACTTAAATCTCTGTAGCTGACCTGACCACACTTAAATCTCTATAGTCGACCAGACCTCACTTAAATCTCTATAGTCGACCAGACCTCACTTAATCTCTGTAGTCGACCAAACCTCACTTAAACCACCATAGTTGACGAGACCTCACTTAAATCTCTGTAGCTGACCTGACCACACTTAAATCTCTATAGTCGACCAGACCTCACTTAAATCTCTATAGTCGACCAGACCTCACTTAAATCTCTATAGTCGACCAGACCTCACATAATCTCTGTAGTCGACCAAACCTCACTTAAACCACCATAGTTGACGAGACCTCACTTAAATCTCTGTAGCTGACCTGACCACACTTAAATCTCTATAGTCGACCAGACCTCACTTAAATCTCTATAGTCGACCAGACCTCACTTAAATCTCTATAGTCGACCAGACCTCACTTAAATCTCTATAGTCGACCAGACCTCACTTAAATCTCTGTAGTCGACCAGGCCTTACTTAAATCTCTATAGTCGACCAGACCTCACTTAAATCTCTCTAGTCGACCTGACCTCACTTAAATCTCTATAGTCGACCAGACCTCACTTAAATCTCTATAGTCGACCAGACCTCACATAATCTCTGTAGTCGACCAAACCTCACTTAAACCACCATAGTTGACGAGACCTCACTTAAATCTCTGTAGCTGACCTGACCACACTTAAATCTCTATAGTTGTCGTGAAATGCTGAATGTTAGTGATTCCCAGATCGACGACTGTATACAGTGCATCATAAGAAGGTGATCACAGACAAGGCTGAGGTGGGAGAAGGGTTAATGAAACAGAAGGATAACCACAAAGGATTGACCAGCGCATGTGTATGTAGGTCAAGGCGGGAGAGTCGACTACAACACAGGTGACATGTAGAGTGGAAAAATTGGTTTGCTACAAAGACAGACAGTATCATGGACCAGCCTATTGCGTTCTGGAGGTAGGTTTGCGACTAAGACTGGACAGCAGAATGCGGTTTGGTTGTATTAAACAACGGAAAAGTTCGAGATCAGAAATTTTCCACTGACAGGGATAATGAAGTCTGAATTTGCTTTGTCCAGCAATGTCAAGGATTATGCGACATAGACTGAGCTATAAAGAGTAGCCACTTTCTTTGTCAGTTTAGTGTGTGTATTCCCAACTGGACGAGAAGATAGAATTATGTGTCCTGTAATGAAAAGAAATATCCTCCCTTATAATGGGATAAAGTGCTTGGATGCGGATTAATTTCGATTCGTGGATCTACATTAATTCTATAAAGGAACATAGATGTGTATAAGGTATATTAAAATATAGTTTTAGAATAGGAATATAGATGAGCGTGTATTACCTTTATCATTACATATTATTAGTGGGTGTTTTAGACTGAGGTGAATTCTTATGTCTTATGCTGATGGTGACTTCGAAAGCCTTGTCATTATGGCTGGAGAAGGACACTTGCATAAGTTAGGAGTAAGGGGCGGACGCTTACCACTCGACTTGTTATATTCATCCACAGGTTCCCAGTTTCTAGGGACATTAGAGAAGAAAGGAAAAAATACTCTACTTGAACCAATAAAGTACATACTTAGATCCAGAAAGAACCTAAACAGTTTGTTCAGATGAACAAATACTAACATCCAGTAAAATACAGAAGACTGTATGCTAACACTCATATACCACTGGGGCTCCTAAACAGAAAGAGATGTTAAGGTGGGGCAAGCAGAGACTTCAACCTACATACGACTTGCATACATAGAGTAGAAGGAATAGAAAAAGACAATAGTGATAATCATAATAGACAATAGGAAGAACATTGACAATGTGGTGTTTTTTCTCGATGATGGATACTTAATATCATGAAAACGATTTGGGCACAGTCATAAACTTACGGGACTTTTATAGCAATACGGTGACTCAGTGGTGAACAGTTTGTTTTCATTTCACTAACGGATTTACCATCAGACTCAAGCCTACGGATCATCCCGGGTGAGCTCTGTCCTGTTTGATGTGATGTCCTGTAATCGTGAAGAATGACTGGCGAGAAGATACCGCTGATAGACATTCTGAGTTCATTCTGTCACCAACAATAGAATACACTAGCAACTACACAGACAATATCCACCCATACACCAGACATAGTTTTAAATTAAATCTTTTATTTAATGTGGAAAAGAACTGTTGTCGAAGTATGTGTTGAGAGAATAATAGAGAGAGAGTGAAAGAAAGAGATATATGGAAGGGAAGACAGAAGAGAGGAGTGTAGACGAAAAGTCAGTCAATAATCCCAACAGATAATCAGTTTAAAGATGTGCATGTTGATCCCACTCTCTTCTCGGGGAAACAACATCACATAATTGGTGGAGCAAGCGGGATACATACATATACTCATATGACCTAAGGCATAACAAGGCATATGCACAGAGAGAGGTACCTGTATATTGGCACAGGCATAGCGGAGTACCTACATGTTGGGACATACTGATTGGAAGAAATATAAGTATATATTGATGACTTTTAATGGAAGGACGTCCATTGGATATATGGTGCCATTACATTTATGGTAGAAACATTTCATTAAGGCTGGTGACTTTACAGTGAGAAAGTTCCAGACAGAGTGAATGTGGATAGGTGGTAAGACACATTACATACCTAGTCACACGGTCACACGTCTACGTAAGTCTTTATCCTATATCTCCTCTTGTGGATGAGAGAGTGGTTGTGATGTACTGTGGGGTGTCGTAGGTTTATTATATTAGATAGACATAGATAATGATATAGGTTCTAGGTGGAATATAATTGTATAGTGAGTACTTCTTTTCTGCCTTGAGGGATCTTTACTCAACGTGCTGACTTATCTGCTGTAACTATGGCAACTCCTAAAGTAACTACAGCAGAACTGAGAGCCAACGGGGAGGAAATTGGGTTAGCTGGTACCGAGCTAACTGATTACATACAAGAAAGAGAGAGAGAGATTCGTAAAGGGGAAAGAGAAGACCGGAAAGCCGAGTTGGAAGTGAGAAGAATAGAGGTGGAGACCAAACGAATGGAAATGGAACAAGAGGCCAAGAAACTGGAACAGGAGACCAAGCGACTGGAACTGGAACAGGAGACCAAGCGACTGGAACTGGAACAGGAGACCAAGAAACTGGAAATGGAACAGGCTGCCAGGAGACAAGAAATGGAACATGAATACCGCTTGAAAGAGTTAGAACTCAAGACACAAACGAAGGGTGAAATAGATGCAGCAGAAGGAAGTTCATCTTCACCTGGGGCAACCCACATGATTGGACAGGGTTACCATGCCATGAAGTTTCCTTTAGCAGTCTATGATGAAAGTAAAGAAAAGATATTCCAGTTTTTGGATCGGTTCGAGGCTATGGCAATCGCTATGGGACTGGAAAGATCCAGATGGGCTCTTAAAGTATCCCAGGCGTTACTTGGTTCAGGGTACGAGGTCTACACACGCCTACCACCAGGACAGGAAAATCAGTACGAGGAATTGAAAGCAGCTTTGATGAAACATTATGAAGTCACAGCACAAACATATCGGAAAAAGTTTAGATCGTCTAGACGAGAGCCGGGAGAGCTATTCGCCGCATACAGTCTAAGGCTGAAATCCTATCTCCAGAAATGGATGGACTTGGCAGAATTCAAGAGGGATTATGAGAGTCTCGAAGAGATGATGGTGGTCGACCAGATGCGAAAGCAAATGTCGAAACCTCTCAGAACCTTCTTGGGAGAACAAGGGGCGGAACGGATTGATGTTGTGAATAAGCTGGCGGAGCGATTCGTAGAGGTACATGGGGAGGCGGCAGAACTAAGTACTGAAACCAAAGGTCAGGAAAAACAAGAGAAAAAGAAACCTAAAAACTGGGAAGGAGAAAAAGTGGAACCTTATAAAAAGACGTCAACGGAGAGTTCCGAGAAGGTGAAGGAAGGAACCAAGAACACCTCGAATTCTCCAGCGAAACGACCGTGGTCCGAGAAGTGGTGCTCGATTTGCAAGGCGGCATCTCACAACACAAAAGACTGCAGATCGAAACCGAAAAATCCTTACTTCGCGGCATGCCAAGTGAATCATAAGAAGGTGATCACAGACAAGGCTGAGGTCGGCAAAGGAGAAAGGAACAAAAAGGACACACGGAAACCTAGGAAAGGAACAGGATGCACACAATGCCAGTCGATAACACATAATCCTGTGGACTGCAGATGCAAGGCAAAACACGCCAATTGCATAACCAACCTCGAGGAATCAAAAGAGGAAGGGAAGGAAAAGGTCAAGGAGATGAAAGACACTCAGGACCAAGAGAGACCACCTGTGGTGGAACTGATTGAGGTGAATGGACAACCAGTCCAATGTTTATACGATACAGGATTGGATGGGGAAGCGGTGGTGGACGCCAGCTTAGTAAGCCCAGACCAACTTACAGGGGAGACCATAGAAATACAGCCGGCAATGAGGAGTGCTGTTACCATGACGCTGCCAATCGCCAAGGTGGAGATTAAATCCAGGTACGTCACGGGCATTATTCCAGCTGCTGTATTATCTGACTCCTTATTTCCAATGATCATTGGCACGAAATATGTCTTTTTGGGGATGCCCAAAGAGCAAACCCACAAGGGAACAGTAGTCAGTGGATCTCAAGGGAAGGAAAAAGAGGCAGAGACACTATGCGACAACTCAGAGATAGGAGAATTGCATACTGCCCAGAGGAAGGATACTACGTTGCATCCTTGCTACAGGAAGCTGCAAAGAAGTGCTGAGCCACCAGAACGGGGACAGTACTTTCTGAAGAATCGACTACTCTATCGGAGAGCTGGGAGGGGAGATAACCTGCACGAGCAGTGGGTGGTTCCAGAGACCCACCGTCCTCACATTCTTCAGAGTGGACACATCATAGGCGAGAATCGACATATGGGTGTCCGAGAGACCTTGCAGCAAATATCCGGCCATTATTGCTGGCCAGGAATGACCGGAGATGTACGCCGGTGGGTGAAGTCTTGTTCGGAGTGCCAGAGAGCACCACCCAACAAGCGAATTAAGAGGAAAGTAGCTCTTAAAGTGGAAGACAAAGTGGAAGTGTGGAGTCCAGCAGAGACCAATATACTTAGGATGGAAAGGACCTTATCCTGTGGAAAAGGTGGTGTCCAAGAACATCTACAAAATACGGATCGGGGAAGAGAAGAAAAATCTCCCTAGACATCTCATTAGGAAATATGAAGAGAGATCCGGGAGTAAAGCTTCGCACTTTATGGTGATGGCAGCTATTGGGACAAAGGTTACCAGTCCAGACGAAGACCAGAGATCGCCAGTACAACATAGGAGGACCTATGGGACAGTACGTGATAGGTCAGATTTACCCAACGACAGGAGGAGGGAAATCACAAGTCAGGGAAAGGACAAGAGTGAAAGTTTCACCGGTAACCAAGTTCAGAAGGGGCAGGTAACGTCGGGAAAGGCGAGAATTACCCAGGACTCCAACCAAAGATTGGCTGACCAGGTACAATATCGCCCAAGATGGTCCTGGAAACAAAAGTCCAGGAGGTTTGGGAAAGACGACTCGGTCCGACGAGGACGAGGCGGAGCATCCCCAGAGGCAAAGCCGGGGGAAACTAAGAGGACATGGAAGCAGTGTTACAATCAGGATGGGACAATCCGTTTGTATTGTGAGCCGTCGCTGACGCAAGTCGAAAGCAGGTCGACTGGACGTACAGGAGCGAGGAGCCAACACTAGTTTCAGTCGTTAGTAGTATAGTAGGGGGTCAACTAGAGCGCCTACTGGATAATGAGATGAGCCATGTGAGGATCCAATCATATCATCAACACGTGATGTTAATAGCGACTTAGCAGAAGCTCAACGCACGGTGGATGTGATGGACGTTGTTGCTACAACTGGACTTCACTGTGGAATACATCCTTGGAAAGGAGAATGTAGGAGCAGATTTCTTATCCAGACATCCAGCTCCGGAGGAAGTAGATTAGGGTTGTGGATCATGGGAATCAAACCTACAGCGAGAAAGATTCGACGCGGTCTAATCTCTTAAGAGGGGGCCTATGTCGTGAAATGCTGAATGTTAGTGATTCCCAGATCGACGACTGTATACAGTGCATCATAAGAAGGTGATCACAGACAAGGCTGAGGTGGGAGAAGGGTTAATGAAACAGAAGGATAACCACAAAGGATTGACCAGCGCATGTGTATGTAGGTCAAGGCGGGAGAGTCGACTACAACACAGGTGACATGTAGAGTGGAAAAATTGGTTTGCTACAAAGACAGACAGTATCATGGACCAGCCTATTGCGTTCTGGAGGTAGGTTTGCGACTAAGACTGGACAGCAGAATGCGGTTTGGTTGTATTAAACAACGGAAAAGTTCGAGATCAGAAATGTTCCACTGACAAGGGATAATGAAGTCTGAATTTGCTTTGTCCAGCAATGTCAAGGATTATGCGACATAGACTGAGCTATAAAGAGTAGCCACTTTCTTTGTCAGTTTAGTGTGTGTATTCCCAACTGGACGAGAAGATAGAATTATGTGTCCTGTAATGAAAAGAAATATCCTCCCTTATAATGGGATAAAGTGCTTGGATGCGGATTAATTTCGATTCGTGGATCTACATTAATTCTATAAAGGAACATAGATGTGTATAAGGTATATTAAAATATAGTTTTAGAATAGGAATATAGATGAGCGTGTATTACCTTTATCATTACATATTATTAGTGGGTGTTTTAGACTGAGGTGAATTCTTATGTCTTATGCTGATGGTGACTTCGAAAGCCTTGTCATTATGGCTGGAGAAGGACACTTGCATAAGTTAGGAGTAAGGGGCGGACGCTTACCACTCGACTTGTTATATTCATCCACAGGTTCCCAGTTTCTAGGGACATTAGAGAAGAAAGGAAAAAATACTCTACTTGAACCAATAAAGTACATACTTAGATCCAGAAAGAACCTAAACAGTTTGTTCAGATGAACAAATACTAACATCCAGTAAAATACAGAAGACTGTATGCTAACACTCATATACCACTGGGGCTCCTAAACAGAAAGAGATGTTAAGGTGGGGCAAGCAGAGACTTCAACCTACATACGACTTGCATACATAGAGTAGAAGGAATAGAAAAAGACAATAGTGATAATCATAATAGACAATAGGAAGAACATTGACAATGTGGTGTTTTTTCTCGATGATGGATACTTAATATCTTGAAAACGATTTGGGCACAGTCATAAACTTACGGGACTTTGATAGCAATACGGTGACTCAGTGGTGAACAGTTTGTTTTCATTTCACTAACGGATTTACCATCAGACTCAAGCCTACGGATCATCCCGGGTGAGCTCTGTCCTGTTTGATGTGATGTCCTGTAATCGTGAAGAATGACTGGCGAGAAGATACCGCTGATAGACATTCTGAGTTCATTCTGTCACCAACAATAGAATACACTAGCAACTACACAGACAATATCCACCCATACACCAGACATAGTTTTAAATTAAATCTTTTATTTAATGTGGAAAAGAACTGTTGTCGAAGTATGTGTTGAGAGAATAATAGAGAGAGAGTGAAAGAAAGAGATATATGGAAGGGAAGACAGAAGAGAGGAGTGTAGACGAAAAGTCAGTCAATAATCCCAACAGATAATCAGTTTAAAGATGTGCATGTTGATCCCACTCTCTTCTCGGGGAAACAACATCACAATAGTCGACCAGACCTCACTTAAATCTCTATAGTCGACCAGACCTCACTTAATCTCTGTAGTCGACCAAACCTCACTTAAACCACCATAGTTGACGAGACCTCACTTAAATCTGTGTAGCTGACCTGACCACACTTAAATCTCTATAGTCGACCAGGCTTCACTTAAATCTCTATAGTCGACCAGACCTCACTTAAATTTCTATAGCTTACCTGACCTCACTTAAATCACTGTAATCGACCAGACCTCACTTAAATCTCTATAGTCGACCAGACCTCACTTAAATCTCTATAGTCGACCAAACTCACTTAAATTTCTATAGCTGACCTGGCCTCACTTAAATCTATGTAGTCGACCAGGCCACACTTAAATCTCTATAGTCTATCATACCTCGCCTAAATCTCTGTAGTCGATCAGACCACACTTAAATCTCTATAGTCGACCAGACCTCACTTAAATTTCTATAGCTTACCTGACCTCACTTAAATCTCTGTAATCGACCTGACCTCACTTAAATCTCTATAGTCGACCAGACCTCACTTAAATCTCTATAGTCGACCAAACTCACTTAAATTTCTATAGCTGACCTGGCCTCACTTAAATCTATGTAGTCGACCAGGCCACACTTAAATCTCTATAGTCTATCAGACCTCGCCTAAATCTCTGTAGTCGATCAGACCACACTTAAATCTCTATAGTCGAGCAGACCTCACTTAAATCTCTATAGTCGATTATACCTTAAATCTCTATAGTCGACCAGACCTCACTTAAACCACTATAGTCAACCTGACCTTACTTACACCTATATAGTCGACCTGACCTCACTTAAACCTCCTAACGCATCTATTGTGAAAACTGGCACCTGCTCAGTAAAACTCGATCTAATAACTACAAATCACCGACAGATTTTTGCACACGTTAAGGTGACAGGTGAAATACGACAGACACTATCTCAGGGGGTGTCAAGTGCTAAATAGTTCAGGTATAACAAATTGCTTTTGCCTATGCCCAAATCTCCCACCCCGGCTTAAAATAAAGTGAACTGTCCGTGTTCCAGCTGTGCCATGACGTGGTGTCAACCAATAAACTATACTCACAACAGCAACAACAAATCACACTCACTAGCTATAAGAGACGGCGTATAAGAGATTGTCAGCCCACCTAATTCCTTGGTCTTGGTTTGCCAAGGATCGCTTGTATTAAACAGTGAGATAACTCCATACGTGCTCCAGTCGCCCATGGTAGAGACTCTTAGCTCGGTACACGAACACAACGCGGGATCCAGATGTGAGTATATCAGAGCCATACATGTTCTTATGTGTGTAGATTTTCTCATTTTGAATTGAGACATACCAGTGAGTCTTTTCGGTCAACTTCTAGATTTCCAACAGCCGGGAAATTTTTAACTTGAACACACTTAGTTTTTCGTCTTTATCCGGAACGGCTTGAGTGTCACGTTCACTGCCAGGTGATCACATGTGTGTATTACCATCCACATGTTCATTCGTTTGTAACAATCCACATGATTGCATCCTGTATGTTTTGAGTTACAGACAAATGTCATACTACTAAACAACCCCCCCCCCTTTTTTTCCTTTTCTCTCTCCTCCCCCCTCCCCTCGGAACCTTATATACGTGGAATCCTAACACCTCATGCCCCTTGGGTAGTACGTCTTCCCCTTCTTTCGCCCTTCATTAGTCATTGCGACATATGCCCTCAGCCAACTCACTGCATCAATGCCTCCGATTCTTAGCTGCCCATGCAGCTCTGCCCATGCCCTCCTCATATTATTAATTTGTGTCTACTTCTCGTCTTCATATGTTTCAGGTCCTCCTCTGTTTCTTGTACCCTGCGAATTACAGTCAAATGACTTTTCTATTTAGACTGTTCTCAGGTGTGTTTTTTTTTTCTTTCCAGTGTATATCCCCACCCAGCGCCAGAATCCTTTCACCTCTTGGTTCACTGGCATTTGCCTAGTTCTCTCTATGAGCTCCACGTTGGTAATTTTGTTACAGCATTCAATTCATAACTTTGCCACCAATTAATGAATGTGTGTTGTGTATTTGCAGTGGTTTTGTTCTCTATGTTACTGATCCATACAGTGGTACTGATTTCATGTTAGAATTGAGTGTTCTGAGATTTATGATAAATTTAATTTACTTTTACTTGAACAAATGTCCTGATTCTGTCATGGTGGGATAGTAGCTACAATGGGATTGTCGTTACATTTTCATACAAACATTTGAAAGTTAGATAGCGTTAAACAAATTATCCGGTAAACCTGTGCTATTGTGAGTCTCTTTCACGAGCTGTTGTGTATGTTCTAAATATACCTCCAGCAATTACATTTGTCTTATTCGTTTAATGTCGTTCTTTGTTCAGCAGTTTGCCTTCTCATTACAGTGTGACTAAAGTGTTGTGTATGTTCTAAATATACCCTTGCAATTACATTTGTACTATTCGTGTAATGTCGTTGTTTGTTTAGGTTTTATTTCTAGTTTCTTTGTGACTAAGATATTGTGTAACGGGAGAGGGGCCGCTGTAGCGCAGTGGGTAGCACGTTTGCCTGATTTCCAGTTAGTCAGGCATTCGATTCAGAATGCAATGGCAAACTACTGAACGTAAACTTGCCCATGAATCACAGTCAAAAATTGCTGAAGTTGACTGCTACATCCTGTAAAGAATATGCAACTAACTAACATGCATGTTCGAATCAACATTGAGGTAGGTTTTTATTATTTTAAATTGACCTGAGCAACCAGGTCGAGCCTTCCGAACGTGGATATCAGGAAATAACTTGGGAAGTAAAGTCGGCGCAGGTGATGCTGACCACAGCATCCACTTAGCCCCGACTGGTCAATAAAATTATGGTGCTAACACTGTACCCAGTACAACTCCAGGCGAGGAACCGGGTCCTGTACATTTCACTTTACTTATTGCATTATAGTTCCTTAAAGGATTGTCGTGATTTTACATTTTACTGTGAGCATTGTAGGATAAAACCCGGGGCAATGAAATCGATCTTCTAGACTTTTAAGACTTTTTTACATTTTACTTTATTTGTTGTATAATAGTTCCTTAATAAGAGTGTCGTGATTTTACATTTCACTTTACATGATGTATAATAGTTCCTTAATAAGATAATCATAATTTTACAGTTTACTTATTGTATAATAGCTCCTTACTAAGATGCTCGTGATTTTACATTTTACATTACTTATTGTATAATAGTTCCTTAATAAGATTGTCGTGATTTTACCGTTACTTGTTGAGTTATAGTACCCTAATACGATGGTCGTGATTTTACATTGTATTTAGATACGCCTGCGGCAATCTACGTATTGACTTGGATTAATCTGGCTAGCTTGTGTATCCCAAGTATTGATTGTGTGTCTTGTCTAGCTATGTCTGTCGTGTGATGTGCACCACGAGTGTCACGTGACATCAGTCTGTTTGTTATTGCTTGGTTGTTGATGTTTTTTTTTAAATCTGTTCCCTTCACTTGCTTTCAACTCAGGCGTAGTTCTTACACGGGTTACTACTTTAGTGCACTGGACTTTTTGCATGTCTATTAGCTTTCCTTATTACCATGCGAAACCACTCCGACATCAGAGGTACTTGTAATGTACGTCCCCAAGTCAAGGAAGAGAAGTCAAAATGTTAGTCCAACTAACCAGCGTAGAAATATAAGGAAATATAAGGGTGAGGGATCTTATCCATTCAGCCATGCTGACCTCTGATTATTACTTAGTTAGTAAACGTTCACTTTCATTACACACAGGCAGCTCCTGTCTCATTCCATTAAATAACACAAGAAGTTTTTTAACTCAGTACGTCAATACTATAATTGAACCAATTTGGGAAAATAAAGGCAATAAGAAAGATTGTATTACTTGTAGAGGAATCTCGTTACTTAGCCACATAAGGAAAATGTGTGCCAAAATCATTGACAGAAGCTTAAGACCATTCTTGGAAGAACAGCTATCAGAAGCCCAAGTGGGTTTTAGACCAAACAGAAACTGCACAGACTAAGACACTGACCTGAAAAAAGCAGTTGAACATGATAAGATCTGCTCGGTCGTATATTTAGACCAGGAAAACGCTTTTGACAGAGTTGACAGGAATATGCGATGGGATAGCGTAAGAAAATATTGAATTAGCAAACATCTTCTCAATGTGTGCACAAGTTTTTAAACAAAGATACGTACATCAAAACCATTCAAGGTAAATGCAGGTGTACGACACGGACTTGTGCTCTCTCTCTCTCTCTCTCTCTCTCTCTCTCTCTCTCTCTCTCTCTCTCTCTCTCTCTCTCTATCTATGTCTCCACCCCCTCTCCCCCAATATCCTCACATTTGATAATATACGCTGACAATATATGCCGAGATACAGAGAGCTAAGGAGAAAACATTTCAGAATTATTCTTTGTGGACGGCCAAGTGTTCTTAGCCGAAGATGAACTTCAGAATAATCTAAATTAACTCCAAGTGAGAGACATGTAGCATTAAAATAAACATTGAAACAACAGAGACATTGATGGCAGACAGTCAGAAACCCCACGGAAATAAAACAAACCAGCGAATTTAAATAACTAGGATAACTTTTCACTCCAGATGGGAAAATAGATAGAGAAATCAACATACTTTGTGCAGAGGAGAGTACTGGAACAACTAGCACCACTTCTGTCGCATAAAAAAAATACCTTTAACTACTAAAGCAAATTCCATAAGTTTGATTGTTTTTGTTTACATGAAATACGACATATTCGTCTGTATATCCATATCTGCAAGGCCTCTATTCGAATTTCTAGTTGCTTGTTCAATGTCCAGGCTTCCACACTATACAGCAGTAACTGTCCTGGCCGACGTGGACGCTGACTACACCTAATGAGCGCAAAATCATAACAGATACGAGACGCCTTAGAAGTGCCGCGGGAGTAACTGTGAGAGATAGAATTATTAATGAGGAAATTAGAAGACGGCTAGGTCTGAAACCTGTCACGCACTTCATTGAAGAACAACAGATGAAATGGATTAGCCACCTCGTTAGAATGCCCTGGTACCAACTGCCACAAAGAGCCACATTGAAGAAATATAATGGATACAGAGCAAGAGGAAGACCACGTAAGAAATGGAGTGATGGTATCAATAACAACCTAAGAGAAATGAATACCAGCTTACAAAGAGCATTAGAACTATCGCATGCACGATCTTTAAATCTTCCCTTAACTCTTCACCGAGATAAATGAAGGAAGAGAATAAGAAGACACATGCTGTAGAACCCTTAGGCATTCAAACGAGTTTATCCAAGAAAGTTAGTTTCATGTCCTTTACAGGCCGTGGCAGTCAACCCCAGCATTTTTTGGCTGTTTGTGATTTCATGGCAAGGTTTACTTTCAGTAGTTTGACATTGCTTTCTGAACCACCGGCACTCATACCATTGAATGAGAACCAACGCAAGACGGTCTGCTGCTAAATTGCCCGCAACTGTGCTTCAAATGCGGTATTACGAATTGCGTTTGTAACCCCTTTGCCACATAGCCGCGTATCCCAGAAGCAGTTACTATAAATATAAGTTAGTGGGCTGGTTTTGTTGTATTTAATGTTAACCTGGGTAGCCGCTTATACCCGCCGAGCTGCCACATGCCGGGCAATGTTAAGCCTACTCAAAGTTGTTGAGATTAAACAGTGTTCAGAACCCATAGCACAACACCAGCTAACAAATTAAACTAGAATGGTTTAGAACCGCCTCCCCCACACCTTCCCCCTTATCCTTCTTCTTCTTACCCCGCCCCATCCCCCCGCCCTTTTGTTTTGGTCCTCTTCCATCTTCTTCTTCTTCTTCTTCTTCTTCTTCTTCTTCTTCTTCTTCTTCTTCTTCTTCTTCTTCTTCTTCTTCTTCTTCTTCCTCCTCGTCCTCCTTCTCCTTCTCCTCCTCCTCCTCCTTCTCTTCTGCTTCTTCTGCTAGTTCTTTTTCTGCTGTTGATGCTGGCACCGCTGCCATTACAACTATTACTACTACTATATCACCACCACTATTACTACCACCACAACCACTACTGTTACACTATTACTACTACTACCACCATCATCACTATCGCCACTACCGCCACTACTACTACTACTACTACTACTACTACTACTACTACTACTACTACTACTACTACTACTACCGCCGCCGCTACTACTACTACTACTACTACTACTACTACTACTACTACTACTACTACTACTACTACTACTACTACTACTACTACTACTACTACTACTACAACTACAACTAACTATTACTACTGCTGCTGCTTCTGCTGCTACTACTACTACTACAATTTCTGCTCTTCTTCATAAATTGCTGAATATGTAGGACAGTTTGATGACAGCACAACCTATTCTATTTAAATATTTCTGAAGCCCTTCTGATGCTTTTCATGTGCAAAACAGTGTTTTCAAAATACTGTACAGCAAATTATTACATGTGCTTAATAACGGGCATAATCAGTAAACTTGTTGATTACATTATGAACACGATCTTATATAACACAGTCTTGTCTGAGACCTTTGCAAAATGTAGTGAAAAACGCATTTGAAACTGCAGCGTGTTAAAGTGTTTCACTGATATTTACAGGGATTCTACATGGTCAATTGGTTAAGATGCCTGCCCCTTCAAAGGTCGTGGGTTCGTTTCCGGACTCGTTATTCGGTTCCCGAGAGCAGTTTTCTCGGGCTATTTCTGGGGGGTGGGGGGGGGTGTCATCGCTGGAACTACTCAGAGCGCTCCGCGACAAGAGTCCGAGCCATACAGGATCAAACCCTCTGCAATGAAGTTGATCCTATCGCTTTTAGAGCCCTCCTTTAACCTTTCTTTTAAACTGGTATATTCTCATATTGACTAGTCTTGTGTCTAGCACAGTTGTATCTCTGACATCTGAATCAATTGACAGCCAGCTGTGATGTAACACGGATGTGTAACAGATGTATACGTCAAAGTATCGATTGCAGCCTGGGTTTATTTTATTTGAAAAGGGTACATTTTAGTGCACACGGATGTTTCATTCGCTTTTAACTAAGCCTAGTCCATACACGTGCTACACTGGGCTGATTTTTGCGTGTGAATTACCTTTCCCTATTACCAGTGCCCCTCATCATCAGGCGAACTAACTCCCATTTCAAAGATACTTGTAATTGACGTCCCCAATTCAAGAGCGAGAAGTCAACATGTGAGTCCAACTGATATAACGTTCAGTACACTCTCTATTTTCACAATTTGACCCAGAAATGACAGTATAGTTCTGACCTGGGAAATCACGCGTTTTTGTTAATTTGTCTCTTGTATTACTTGTCTAGCCGGCTTCGTGGCTTAGAGGTTATAACTTTTCTCCGTAATCTCGTATACTCTCGTATGTAACGTGATGACGGTGAGAATCAGCAGTGGTTCGAATCGCATCGGTAACTTGCGGGTATGTGAGCCGGCCGCTCAGAAAGCAATGGCAAATTACTGAGCGTAATCTTGCCAAGAAATCAACATACAGCTGAAAGATGCTGGTGTTGACAGCGATGTCCTGTAAAGGATGTGCAAAAAACAAAACAAAAAAAAATTACTTGCCTATTGGTTTCATTAGCCGTCCATGGCATTATTTCTATTATATGAAGGAACTACATCTCCGTGGCCACTTGTCTCATTCTATGAGTAATTTCGTTCGTAAGTATAGTAAGTAAAGTAACCATGGCTATATGTAACATCTTCTTGGGTCCTCTTTTGATCGGAGTGTGTCACACTGTCATGCACCTCAGAGATTCTCATCTCATCTCATCATGTTCCTCTTGTACCTTGCGGTGTCGAGGTGAAGTATAAACTTCGTGAGAGTGCCCGGTTATGGGCTTCGTATATCGACATTCCCATGGATTCTGTTATTCCCTCCGTCCAGCGTTTACGTGGTCGGCCTCTTCCTCTGTTTCCATCTGGTCTGTACGTCATTGCCTGTTGTGGCATGCTGTTGACTGGTAGCCTACTTGCATGGCCAAACCATTTGACTTGCTGCTTTCTAATAAAATCTAGAGCAGCTTTAACCCCCACTTTAGTCCTGATTTCTTCATTTCTGATCTTATCTCTTCTTGATACGTTGAGTATTCTTCTCAGGAACCTCATTTCTGTTGTTGTGATTTTTCTTTTCTCTTTTTCTGTCATTGTCCAGGTTTGGCATTGGTAGCACAGAGTTGGTAGGAAGATTGTGTTGTAAAGTGCTTTCTTAGTAGTTATTGATACATGTTTGTTCTTTAGTATTGGTGCCATTTGTCCAATGAGTTGATTTGCCTTATTGCACCTATTTTCGATCTCGTCTTCTGATCTGCCATTTGATGATATTATACTTCCTAGGTACTTGAAGCTCTTTACTTGTTTCAAGGGATGTTCGTTTAGGTGAATTGTTGCTGTTTGTTCTTCTTTAGTTATAGTCATTACCTCTGTTTTGCTTGTGCTAATTTTCATGTTATGTTCCCTACACATTTCGTTTAGACTATTCATGTGGTCTTGTAATTCAGCTTCTGATTTTGCTATTAGTGCTTGGTCGTCCGCAAACAGGAGTTCTCTAATGGTTAGATTTGCAGATGGTTCTTCTTCTGTGTTCTCGTCATGCGGTATTCTTGCTGTCTCTGCTTGGCTGGTTTCTTTACATATGTTGTCTATATATGTTATGAACAAGAGAGGGGACAGGACACAACCTTGTCGTACTCCAGATCTTATGGTGAAGGGATCTGAGTGTCCTCCAGTTGCTCTCACTATGCATTCACTGTTGTCGTATAAACTTCTACATAGGTTTGTTAGATGTGTACTCACTCCATATTGTTTAAGGATTTCCCACAGCTTGTTTCTATCTACCCTATCAAATGCCTTTTCTTGGTCAACAAAGGCTAAGTAGAGTGTTTCATTGAATTCAATTGATTTTTCTATAAGTTGTCTAAGAGCAAAAATGGCGTCTGTGCATCCTTTGTTTTTCCTAAATCCAAGCTGCGTTTCGCTTAGCTGGGGTTCTAAAGTAGTTCGTAATCTTTTTTCAAGAATTTTGCAAAATATTTTCCCAGTATGACTCAACAGTGAAATGCCTCTGTATTGTGTGCAATCTCTTTTGCTGCCTTTGTTTTTCCAAATTGGGATAATTATGGCGTTTCCCCAGTCTCGTGGTGTCTGTTGTTCTACCCAAACATGGTTGAATAGTCTATGTAGCCAAGCTGTTCCTACTTCCCTTGCTGCTTTAATTAGTTCATTTGGTATTTCATCCTGTCCTGGTGATTTGTTCAATGGGGCTAATCTGATGGCTTCTATAATTTCTTCTTTTAGTATGTCTGGTTCTAGTTCCTCGGTGACATCTGTGTAGGTCTCTTGAATTCCTGTGACATCTGATGGGATGTTGAGAAGTTGTTCGAAATACTGCTTCCATCTTATTAGGATGTGTTTTTGTTCACTTATTGGTTCTCCATTTTCGCTGTTAATTATTTCAGTTGGGTCAAAGGGTACTCCTCTGGTTCGCATTGCACTTATCTTTTTGTAGAAGTTTCTGGTTGCCTCCTTGTAGTTTTTATGTAGGGTTTCTCCATACTCTTCCCAGTCTTTCTGTTTTTCCCTCTTTACTATTCTACTCACATGTCTTCTCGATATTCTGTATTCTATGAGATCACATTCCTGTTTGCTCTTCAACCACTTTTTATATTTTTCCTTTTTTTCTTTTACCGCTTTCTTTACTTCTGCGTTCCACCAACTTGTTATTTTCTTTATCCGTGTTTTGCATTTTTTCGTGGTTCCGCATGTTATTTTTGCAGTATTTAAAACGCTTGAGATTAGGGTGTCCAATTTCAGCGTGCGTTTGTGTAAGATTTGCTTCCTCTAGACCATTGGCTCTCAACCTTTTTTGGTCCGTTCCCCCCTTCACCATATTTTTAGGACGTCATCCCCCCCCCCCCCTCACCATATTTTTAGGATATCATTTCCCCCTTACCATATTTTTAGAACGTCATTCCCCCCCCCCCCCCCCCCCCCATTTTGGATTTCCTCCCTAAAAATTTCCCCCTGCCCCTACACAGTATACGTAATAATTGAAGCTAAATTTAATAGCACATACTAAAACAAGTCTAGACATGTACATAAAATGTTATTTGCGGATCTACTTACGTTATAAAATGAATTTCAGAAGGGTGATGCGTACAAAACAAAAGCGTAAAGTATGAAAGAAAAAACAAGATCAAGTAATCGGTTCTTGTATTAACGCGATCTTGAAATAATCTTCATTCCCCCCCTGGAAACCCCACAATTCCCCCCTGGGGGGGGGGGGCGATTCCCCACCGGTTGAGAGCCACTGCTCTAGACAGATTCCGATCCATGGTAGTGAGTGGGCTGTATCTACACCCGTGTTAGATTTTCTTTCCAAAAATGGTTGTCCTGACAGCAAACTTACGGTATGCACTTTGCGATGTTCAACTGCTGTGGGATTTTTAACATGTACAACTTGCCGCGGGACCCCCCTATTTTTGGTCATTATCAGAGAAGGCTTCGTGAGTCTCCTTGGCGAAGTTGTCAAGCCGTCTGACTCGGGCTCCGAAGGTGGTGGGTTCGATTCCGGGCCGCGTCTTTCGGTTTACGAGTGCATTTCTTTTTCGGACTGTCCTGGGTGTCGTCGCTGGAGCTACGGAGTTCGTGCTTTGTGCGACGTTTTCGGCATTTCGCTGCGGAAAGAGACTGAGCTTTATGGGATAAAAACCCGGTGCGCTGAAGTCGACCCTGTCGACTTTTAAGCGACTTTTTTTTTAAAGAGAAGGCTAGCAATCCGCCCTGACTACCCAAGAGATCAAGGTGACGTGATTTATCGTTAGGTACCGGTGGTTCTTGGAAAATGCCCAGCCCTACCCTGTGATAGAACTCTGTACCTTCTGAGCCTGACGCGGACACCACAACCTCTCAGCCACAACTAACCCCTGTGAAACATCTTAAACCTGTTCTTGTTCTGTCTTTAATGGGCAGGGATATATTTCACAGAATGGTCTTCATATGACCCGGTATATTTGAATATCCTATGGAGTCTCCATGGCGAAGTGACCTGCCTCGAGCTTCGAATTTGTGGGTTCGATTCCGGCGTACGTAGTTTGACTCACGAGTGCAATTTTCTGGGAGACTCCTGTGGGTCGTCGCTGGAGCTACGGAGTTCGTGCTTTGTGCCACACTTTCGACATGCCGCCCTATAGAAAGAGACCAAGCCATGTGGGATAAACCCCGGTGCAGTAAAGTTGATCCTGCTGCCTGTTAAACGTCTTTAAACTTGAATCTCTTTAGATATTTCAGTATTATCATTTTAGTAATGAAATATCTTAACAAAGAAAATCTTTCCGGTTGTCTCAGCATGTTCCAGTTTTTGTCTTCTCATAACGTGCAAAAAAAAAAAAAAAAAACGAAGACTGTCTCTTTCTGATCTTTGTGATACGTTGTCATTACGACTCTGCTTCCCTTATAACGTCCTGATAGCTCATTTTGGCTGCCCAATTAATTTTCAGTATTCATCTATAAAACCACACCTGCAAGGTTTCCCGAGATTTATTTTCGCCTCTTTATACTAATTGTCCAGGATTCGCAGCCGTATGTTAAAACTGGTTCTATGTAACATAATAGAGGCGAAAGATCAGGGCAGATAGTTAGAAGGCTGTAGAGACATTTCCAATTTCCAATTCCAATTTTCCCAAAAAAAAATTCCAAATTCGGCCTCGTCTAACCTGCTTCATCAGCTGTGGTTATTGTTGAGAGCCGTAGTTGTGTGGATTGTTAGTCCTAATTCCTACTAGTTTTATTGGTTCCGCTCTGTTCGTCGGATATGTTTGTTTTGTGCTGGTCCTGGTAAAGACCGGTCCTTGGTTGGGCCTACTGGGCCCGCATTCTCTCGTTTTTTGGCTTCTTTTCTCTGTTAGCACTGCTAACTGCTTGTCGTTTCTTGTGTTATTCTCATCGGGGCTAGTCCCGGTCATGTCCAGTCCTCATAAGGACTTGATGCAGGCAAGGGCAGAGCATTTAATTGCAAAGTCTCATGTTGTCCCCCCGTTCAGCGTTACACACTCCTTTACGCTTGTGAGTTTTGGCGGTTTTCTTCATCGCGTGTGGGTGTGGTGTGGCAACAAGATGACCAGGTCTCCCTGTCTTCCTAATTCAGGTGCTCTACCGGAAGATCCAACCCACCTTCCTGCCCTTCACCCCGCCATTTTTTTTTTTTAACAACATATATAAACATGCACAGATACAAACAAATACACATATACATATATACAGTGTAGGGAGGTTATACGGTCTTCCCTGTTCTGCATAGGAACTGTCTGACCAGTCGCTGTGTTTCCGGGTTGCTGTTTATGTGCAGGCACTCCGTCATTGTCATTGGGTTCCCAGTTTTGACGAAGTGATCTCTCAGGTCCCTTCGCTCTCTATTGTACTTGTCGCATACTAGTAAGTAGTGTTCGATGATGTTGTTTTCTCGGCATACTCTGCAGTTTGGGTTTTCTCTTGTGTCTTTCCAATTGCCTAATCTGATTCTCCACAGCTGTCTGTTTGCCGGTGCTTTCATGTTGGTCTTGACTTGTGGCTTGAATCTGGGTTCACCCAACACTCGGAAGGCATGACGACCTTTATCGCTGTCTCGCCACTGTTGCCTCCATTCCTTGAGAATGTAGTTTTTGACTATATTCTTCCCTTCTATTTTACCTAGGCCTGTGCAGATTTGATTAGTGCTGGTTATTCCCCGTTTCGCCGCTCTGTCTGCCTGTTCGTTTCCCGGGATACCCCTGTGTGCTGGTATCCATCCGATGGTGACTTGGCAACCCATGTACCTGAGGTTAGTGGCTGTCGCTAGTATCTCCTCTTTTATGTCAGGTCTGTTGCCTCTATTGAAGTTCCCGAGCGTTTGTACTGATGACAGGGAGTCTGTTAATATACACAGTCTCAGTGGTGGATTTTCGGCTGCGATCTCTAGACCTTTCATTATGGCAACCAGTTCGGCCGTGCATACTGCTGTCTGGTCTGTTAGCTTGAACTGTCTCTTCAGCTTCCAGTCTGGGACCACTACCCCTGCTCCTACCTCTCCCTGTTCGTTTTTGGACCCGTCTGTGTATATTATGAGGTTGTCCTTACTGATTTCTTGTATGTATTCCTCGGCCGTTACTCTTGCATCTGTGTCCTCCGTGTCCTTGGTGGTGTACTTTGCTAGACTACAGTCAGTGAATGGGACTGTTAGTTCCCATGGTGGGATTGTTGGCTTGAACCGTCTTGTCTGTTTCAGGGTCTCTGCTAGCTCAGTTACTTCCTTCATCTTCTCTGCTGCTTCCCATCCTGCCGGTCTTTGCAGTTTTACTATTGGGATGCCCCCCCCCCCCCCTTTTTGCTGTTGTTGTCGCTGAACGTTTGGTATCCAGGGTGGTTTTTGTCTTGGGCTACCTTAAGCCAGTAGTTATACGTCAGCTGTTTACGCCTCAGACTCAGTGGAAGTACACCCAGTGCTACCTCCATGGCTTCTCTGGACGTACATTTTCCAGCTCCCAGGATGGTGTTTAGCGCTTGGGTCTGTATGGTGTCTAGCTTCCTCTTGTTGGCTTCTGATGCTGAGTCGTACACAATGCTGCCGTATTCTAGCTTGCCCCTGATAAATGCTTTATAGAACATCAGCATTGTTTGGGTGTGGGCACCCCAACCGTTACCTTTTATCACCCGCAGTATGTTGCTTGCTTTCTTGCATTTTTCTAACGTCTGGCTTATATGTTTTGACCAGCTCATCTGTTCGTCTAGGGTCATTCCTAGGAAGACAGTGCTCTTTGTTTTCTTAATGGTTTCCCCTTTTATCTCTATTTTCCAGTCCTTGTTATGATATAACTTCTTCTTGCTGCTAAATACCATGCTGACCGTTTTACTGGTATTGATTTTGAAACCCCATTTGTCCATCCATGCTGTTAGCTTGTTTATTTGCTTTTGGAGGGGTCCTCTTGCAGTCTTTGCCGCCTTGCCACTCCTCCATATGGCGCAGTCGTCCGCGAATTGAGATAGTCCTGTTTTCTGGTCTTGAATCTCCTCTGTCAGGTCGTTCACCAGTATTGAAAAGATTGTTGGTGAGATGACCGAGCCCTGGGGAATGCCGTTCTCTTGCACATATGTGTTGGATACCTCATTCCCTACTCTCACTGAGAAGCTTCTATCTTGGAGGAAGTTTTCTATGTATTTGTAGGTTCTACCTGTTATGCCTACTTTCTTCACTTTTATTAGTGCGGCTTCACTCCAGCATTGATCGTACGCCTGGGCTAGGTCCAGGAATACAGCCAACGTCTTTTCCCCTCTCTTGAATCCTTTCTTTACATGGTTTTCCAATTTGATTATCTGATCCATCGTGCACCTGTTGGCTCTAAACCCGGATTGTGTATGGCTGTACAGTTCATTCTTCTCCATGTGGAATGTTATTCTTTTATTTATCACAGTCTCCATAACTTTGCCCAGGTGCGATGTCAGCGAGATGGGGCGGTATGATTCTACCCTTGTTGGCTCTTTCCCTAGTTTCTTGACTGGGATTACCGTGGCTGTTTTCCATTGTCTGGGGATCTTTCCCGTCTGCCATATTACATTATACAGTTTAGTAATCGTTTTTATGGTGTTAATCGGGAGCTTTTTGAGGATGGTATAATTTAGAATGTCCGCCCCAGCCGAGTATTATTTGGTCAGGGGACACACAGCCTAACGGTTAGTCCAACCAAGGCCAGGGACAAAAGGCCTGCTGGAGATCAACTTCCGCCAGCCTTCCGTGCGGAGATGACACCGGGTGGTGATAATGATGCACTTGTAGAGCATTCCACGTGTGATCGCGGTCGATATTTCGATATTTGTATGATCATCAAGTTGTACTTGACACAGATTGTTCGGCAAATTGGACCTAACACGCGCTGTAATAGATAAACTGATGCGCCTGTATACGAGTGTACTTGATCCATCTTGTGGTAATGATTTTAAAATTAAGCGCTGGTTATTTTGTCGCCATTCCGGGTTTGAAGAGTTCCAGACAAGCATATTCAACTATATTGAAGCTGGGTTCGGATATGCGCTAATGGTATGTCAACATGCTCGAGGGTTCACATTTCTGATGCTGTGTTTGATAGACGTTGATCTTCTTCTTCTTCTTCTTCTTCTTCTTCTTCTTCTTCTTCTTCTTCTTCTTCTTCTTCTTCTTCTTCTTCTTCTTCTTCTTCTTCTTCTTCTTCTTCTTCTTCTTCATTCTTTCCCTATTAGCAGTGACTCCATATTGTTAGCAGTGACTCCATATTGTTAGCAGTGACTCTATACTGTTAGCAGTGACTCCAAACTGTTAGCAGTGACTCCATATTGTTAGCAGTGACTCCATATTGTTAGCAGTGATTCCATATTGTTAGCAGTGACTCCACACTGTTAGCAGTGACTCTATATTGTTAGCAGTGACTCCAAACTGTTAGCAGTGACTCCACACTGTTAGCAGTCTCCATATTATTAGCAGTCTCCATATTATTAGCAGTGACTCCATATTATTAGCAGTGACTCCATATTGTTAGCAGTGACTCCATATTGTTAGCAGTGACTCCAAACTGTTAGCAGTGACTCCATATTGTTAGCAGTGACTCCACACTGTTAGCAGTGACTCCATATTATTAGCAGTGACTCCATATTATTAGCAGTGACTCCATATTGTTAGCAGTGACTCCATATTGTTAGCAGTGACTCCATATTGTTAGCAGTGACTCCATACTGTTAGCAGTGACTCCATATTGTTAGCAGTGACTCCAAACTGTTAGCAGTGACTCCATATTGTTAGCAGTGACTCCATATTGTTAGCAGAATTATTATGACCAATACTTACACAAACCTGCAAATAGAAACAGGGTCACAGAAATGGAATACATAATGTATTGTTAAATTACCCAAGTAGTGCTAACTTACAGATTGCAAAAACTGGAAAGAAATCCTTCCATCTTTGGCTCCTGAAAAATAAAGAATGATTATAATCGTAATGAATCTCGAAGAAAGAACAAACCCACTTCATTCCCAAACGGTTAAGAATTGAGTACCCCGGCCCATTTAACAATCTTCCCTTCCCATCAATACACACGTTATACACACCTGAAAAAAAAAATACATAAGTGCATTAGTAGATGAAACATAATAATAGTCCGTTGCCCAGTTGCTGAGCTAAGTGCGTGGTGCGACACTGTGAGCTGTGGATTTCATTGGAAATTTTACATCTATCCGCGGTTATTTATGTTGTGAACTGCGTGTTCAGAAAAATGGCGGAAGGTCTTTTGCTGAACTAGCTGATTTTGCCTTAAGCAGTAATGTATGTGCAACTGCTGTTTTCTAATGACTGCCGCTCCCATCGACGATGAGCTATAATTTTAGTGGCGGACTGTTGTGTTGACATTCCGGCAGTAGTCTTATGCATGTATGCCTGTGTGTGATGTTGATTTGCCTGGACTGCTGTCTGCTCCATTTTTCACATCGGACAGCGAGGCGTATTTTGTGTGATATTCACTGACACAGGGACGGGGCAATATAGTTAACTCCCCACATTGTGTCAACGGGTGCTGGTGAAGAAGCGCAATGGGGAGACTAAATGCCATGGCAGGGCAGACCAATCCCTGACCCTTGGTCGGCAACTGGTCTAGGATGGAAGCTTCGACAGGTAGACAGTTAGGACATTCATTGCTTTGCTGCTTCTGTAGCTTGCCTTGTTCCAATTGTATTGGCAGGCCAAGAGAGGGATCATGCTGCATGGGCAACACATGGTCTCTAAATTCAGCCCAGGCTTTGTGCTATGGAGAGGTATAACTCCATTTTACAAACTATCGTTTATCATGACGGCAAGGTGCCAGTAAATAATAGTTATTATATAAATATACCACAGAGCAAGGAAGATGAACGCCCAGCATACTTAGCCGTTCCTTTTTTACCCTTGAGTGTAGTGATACTTTGTAGGCAGGGATATTGTAACTGGCGTTCGTACCTTCAAGATTAGTGCCACGGAAGACTGAACCTCTGATAAACAAGGCTTTAAGCTGCAAGAAGATCGACTTCATTGCACCGGGTTTTATCCCTTATGGCTCGGTCTCTTTCCGCAGGGTGGGGGGGGGGCTGTTGAAAGCGTCGCCCCAGCGTGTTTTTTTTAGCTGTTCGTGATTTTTTTGCCAAATTTACGTTCAGTAGTTTGCCAGTGCTTTCTGAACGACCTGCACACGTAACTTTATATGGGAATATACGCAAGACGGTCTGCTTCCGAATCGCTCGCAACTGTGTTTCGGACTCGGGATTACGGCCTACTAAGCTAACGCATTTCGACTCCAGCATTCACACTGAACCTCATAGTTTTCCATCCTTATCCGAAAATATTGGACGTCCGATTCACTATCCCACGATCACAGGTGGTATCCCACGATCACAGGTGGTATCCCACGATCACAGGTGGTATCCCACGATCACAGGTGGTATCCCACGATCACAGGTGGTATCACAATAAAATCCTTTTACTAATTTGTTTAAAAAATTTGAAAAAAAAAAAAAAAACTATACCCGTCTACACGAACCGAGAATCCTTGGGTTTGATCGCGATTCTATTCTAGATAAGACAAATGTAGCCACAGATAACGCATAGACGAGCGTGAGAACTCGCATATAAATGTCCTCCAACACACGGAAGCAAGCAGACAAAAACAGCAGCACTTATATCAGAATGTGCGTGTGGGTCGTGTGATAAAGCGGTTTTGCTTCACTAAACGTTACATAGACGGGGAGTTATCGATTTTCTTCGGAGCTGGGTTACAAAAGGAGATGTTAGAAAGACCAGGTGTGCCAGTTGAAGATAACTTGAAAGGCAGGGATACGTTTGATCTCAAGATAACTTTGAACGGAAGGATAACTTTGAACCAGGGAATGATAAATAGAGATCGTGAGTTTGTTAAAGTATAAAAATAGACATAGAGATCTTAAGTTTGTTGTTAAAGTATAATAACAGAATAGGGATCGTGAGTTTGTTAAAGGATAATAACAGTGTACGTGCGCGCGCGCGCATGTGTGTGTGTGAGAGAGAGAGAGAGACAGAGAGAGAGACAGACAGACAGACGACTCCCGCACACACGTGTGAAATTTTTTTCTAAAACCATATGGTATATTAGCACTTTAATGCAGTTTGCCCGGTAATATACGGTTTCATTATAACGTTTTTAACGCTTGCTGTGTAAATTCTACCGGGTGTGGTGTATATATTCTAACGTATGTTGTATGTTTTGTGACGTGTGCTGTATGTATCATAATGTATGTGTGGATATTCTAACGTATTTTGTAGATATTCTAACTTATGTTGTAGATATGCTAATGTATGTTGTAGGTACTTTAACGTATGTTGAGGGTATTATAATATATGTTGTAGATATTTTAACGTCTGTTGAAGATATTCTAACAGCTGTTGTAGATCTACTGCCGTATGTTCTAGGTATTGTAACAACTGCTGCAGATATTGTTAACAGCTGCTGTAAATATTCTAACAACTGTTGTAGACATTCAGACGGATGTTGTGTTTTAACGTACGCTAGGGGGGGGGGGGGGGGGGCTGAGTGGTCTCGGGGTATGGTGTCCGCCTCGAGTGCTGGAGGTCCCGGGTTCAGGCCCCGGTGAGGACCGGGATTTATTAAGTAATAAAATTTCCCCTGGTCTCTGGGTAGTGAGATCGGACGCCCGTGTGTATTGTTGCGCATGTAAAATACCCCTTGGCAGTTGGAAATCGAAAAAGAGTAGCCTAACGGTGCTGCCCGGGCAAAATTTGGAGTTATAAATCTACCCAAGTATTTCAGGATCCTCGCCGATGCAACGGAGTTCGTGCGTTGAGCTGAGTTTCTCCAGACTCAGGTTTGAGTTAGGAGGAAAACGGAGCACTTATGGTTTAAACCGTGTGCCGTGATGTTGATCCATCGACTAAACTAAACGTACGCTGTAGATACTCTAACGCATGATGTAGATATTCTATCGTTTATAGTTGATATTCTAACGCATATTGTAGATGTTTAACCGTCCGCTGTATAATCTAACGTATGCTGTAGTTATTCTAATGTTTATTTTAAAACTATCCTGGATTCCCAGGTCAGCCCAGCTAAAACGGGTACCAGGGCTCATTGTAGGAAGTAAAGGCGGCCGGTGGGATACTAATTACATCAGCCACCGAGTGCTGATTGGCGTATAAAACATATACACCCAACACCATATTCTTAATATGCATTTAAGACATGTAACAGGGCCCTTTCTTTTTTTTTTATTTTTTTAAAGTTGCATATTCTTTACAGGACGTTGCAGTTAACACCAGCATTTTACTGCCGTTGTTGATGACTTGGCAAATTTTTTACGTTCAGTAGTTTGCCATTGCTTTCTGAACGACCGGCTCCCATACCAACAGGTTAAGATCAGCGCTATACGGTCTGCTGCCAAATCGGTCGCCGCTGTGTTTCGAACGCGGGTAAACGGCATTACGAATCGCGTCCGCAACCACGGCCACGGAAACTGGGTGTTTAGCTAGTGCCAAAACCGTAACATTTCTACAGATTATAACAGAAAAGTGTACGAACCTTATTTTACATTTATTTGTAATCCCCCGCTTTTGATAGAACTCTTTATTTCAGTCTAGACATTAGCTATATATATGACCAACTAATGACCAATTATGTCTGAACTGACAACTGTTTCTGGCTTTTGTTGTTTCAGTCTCTCTGCTGCCTTATCTATAAACACCCTCTTAACGCGCCCTTTCTTATGCAGTATAGTAACAGTATCGTATGTGTGTGGTATGCTATAATGTATTGTCTGTGTGTGGTATGCTATAATGTATTGTCTGTGTGTGGTATGCTATAATGTATTGTCTGTGTGCGGTATGCTATAATGTATTGTCTGTGTGTGGTGTGCTAGTTAGTTAGTTAGTTAGTTAGTTAGTTAGTTAGTTACTTACTTAGATAGTTAGTCGCGGTTCCAGCTTCACAGCAATGGGTCGTCCCAATTATGCTACCTTCCTGTGCCAGTGAATATCATACAAAACGCTCCCCACTGCCCAATGTGAAAAGTGGAAAAGACAGGAGTCTCGACAAACAACAGCCCGCACAAATACAATGTGTATAATGCCGTCACCAGAATGTCAACACAATAGGCCCCCACGAAACATCTAGTTTATCTCTGATGGAATCGGCAGTCATTTTCCCATCTGGATGTTTCCTAGATGTTCACCCACACAATCCACGAAAATATAGTTTATCGTCGATGGCAGTGGCAGTCAACCAGAAGCCCATAAGCCACACATTTCTGCATAAGGCAAAAACCGGTCAACTCTGGGACATAGCCAGCTGCCATCGCTCCGAACGTTCCAAAACACCTCGGGCAGATTGAAAAGCATTTCACACGAAACTCACAGCTCACAGTGTCGCGCCACGCACTCACTCAGTAGCAGGGCGACGGAACCACCAAGCCTCCTTAGTCGCCTCTTACGACATGCGTGGTAGGCTGCAGTGTTGCTATTCTTTGCTTCCCTTATGGGCCCCGGCAACACACGGGAAAACTACTAGCACTGGTGTGCTATAATGTATTTGTGTGCGGTGTGTTATAATGTATTGACTGTGATGCATGCTATAATGTATTGTCTGAGTGCTGTATGCTATAATGTATTGTCTGTGTGTTGTATGCTATAATGTATTTCTATGTGCTTTATGCTATAATGTATTGTCTGCATGTGGTATGCTATAATGTATTGTCTCTGTGCGGTACGCTATAATGTATTGTCTGTGTGCGGTATGCTATAATGCATTGTCTGTGTGCGGTATGCTATAATGTATTGTCTGTGTGCAGCAGCATGTGCTATAATGTATTATCTGTGTGCGGTATGCTATAATGTATAATATATATTGTTTATGTCCGATATAATGAATATTACCTACATGCTGTATTCATTTATGGGACAACGGATACTCACGCAAACCTCAGTCCGGTATGACATCACACTGATATTGGACAACAGGATGTCTTCATCCGACATACAGGACTTCACGCTGGAGTTCACAACCAGCGAATGCAAGCAAGCAAGTAGCATGTCCTTTGCAGAACCTCGAATCTGGAGATCATCTGTCACATCCTGCACCCATTTTCTCTTTGACCTTCCTCTTCCTCTTCTTCCGGGCATATGCTTCTCCGTTATTGTTCTCTCCAAACTTTCATAACGCTTCAGGTGACCAAAATATTTCAATTTTCTTTGTATTATCATCTTTAGTAGCCAGCCTTCTTCAATATTCAGATTTTGTCGTATGGATTCGGTATAGTGGTAAAAATTCCGCCACGGAGCAAGCGCAATAGGAGGCTTCCATCATGAGAGAAAGTGCTCCTCGTAGAATTTTACGGCCCCTTTATCTTCCTAACAATCTCAGCGAGCGGGCCCACCTGGGTCGTGGCTCCGAAGTGTTTTCTCCTGTCGCACGTTCCCACACCCACCTTCTAGACGTTTCGTGTATTGCACATATCCCACACTATCATCGCTATTTATGCCTGCACAGAAGCCCTCCTGACCTCGGGGAGGTGAACATTGCGCCGTGTGCATCTGTCAACATGATCTAATAGACGTCGATCAGGCCATGTTGCTAACATCAATTGGGCCATATCTAGCTTTGCATAATGAATATATTATCTGCGTGCGATATAATAAATGCATTGTCTGCATCATGCTTAATAAGTATATTGTCTGCGTAAGATAATAAAGTATAATAAATTGTCTTCACGGAATTATAATAAACCCGTACTGTTGCATGTAATTAGGAGTTCGGTTCTCCATTCTGATTGGTGTCCGGGGTCCCCATGACCAGATAGCAGCACTTTACTTCGCTGTGATCTTTACAATTTCTATACTGTGATCTTAGCCATTACTGCGAGTGATCTTAACCTTGACTGCACTGTGATCTTAACCATCACTGCACTGTATTCTAAACCATTACTGCACTATGATCTTAGCCATTACTGCACTGTGATCTTTACCATTACTGCAAGCGATCTTAACCATTACTGCAAATGATCTTAACCATTACTGCACTCCCATTACATTCCCATACGTGCCCTGTCCCCCTCGTTCAACAGCCAGCGAAGAGTTACGCTACTAATCGCTCCTACCGCTATCTGATTGAAAGTTCTCCTGGTCTTCCCTCTCAATTTTGAGGTTTACTAGAACCCCTGTCAATCCCCTGCAATCTCATCCTATCCACATACGGGTTGTCAATCTGTTCCCTCACCTTCACCACCTGATCCCACAGGCGTTCGACCACCTCTCCCTTGTCCATAAGTAATCGACCACCAAGAGGTGCATTCCCTGCCAGCCTATCAGCCTGTTCATTCCTCCTCACCTCCACATGTGGCCAGGGCAAAAAAAATCCATACAATTCTCACAATCTGTGACCTCTGAAGAGAGGTGAGCCATTCCACTCGAAACATTCCTTTCTCTACCTTACTAAGCATCCTTGAGTCCGTGACGAAGACAGAGTGTGTTGCAGTGGTCTCCTCTAACCAACGGAATGCTCCATTCTCATGCTGGAGGTCGTAGCTTCATATGCCAGAATCGTCCACTAGCCTTCGCAATGAAACCCCAACCACTCCATCTGTTTCTCACCACTGACCCATCAGTATAGATCAATATGCCACCTTGATGTGTATTACTCTGGGTCAGTTGTTGCACCTCAAACTCTGTGCGGCCCGCTGCCCATTCTCTGAATTCATGACCCATTGTTACTATTCTGCCAATCCGTCAAGTCTTCCGGTACTTCAGTCCACTGTTGTTCACCTTTGATGGTCTCTAAATCACACACCTAACGTACATATATTTCTGTCTGTGCCATCCAGGATCTACCTCGTCTTAGTCTATGACCCTTGACCATGTCAATGGTTTCATGCAGGGCGTGATCCCTATCTGCAGCAACTCTCAAGTACCATTTGGCTTGAAGGACCCTATGCCTATCCGCCTTTGTTGGTAGCGCCAGGATATGCCTCATGCATATAATTGGTGTGTCCTCTGTGCGCTCCAGGATCACCCGCATGACCACATTCTGTCTGCGCTCCAACCTTTCAAGCTGGCTCTTTGATACTGTCAGAAGTCCCAAAACCATACTCAATAACAGATATTATTAACTGCTGAAATAGCATGTAAATCATCCTCTGATCTACCATGGTTGCTGTCATCGCCCTCAATGATTTAGTCCCCTATCATCCTTCACCACTAAAGCCTCCACATGATCCTTAAAAGACAAAAACCTATCAACGGTGATACCCACGTACTTCAATTTACTCTCTCTTCTAAGAGGGTTCAGTATAATACATGGGACATCTGCCTTCACAATCCGGTTATCCAGGGAGTACCACACAACCGACGCCTTGTCTGGGTTTATAACGGCCCCTGTGTCCCTGCACCACTCCGACACCGTGTGTACTACCATCTGTAAGTCTTTAGCCAAACTGTCCCTATACCTGCCCTGTCTGTACACCAGCACATCATCTGCAATATATCATGCTGAAAGTGTATTTGCTGCTGGTTTTGATTTTGTTACAAACACGAATGTACCTCTTAACATTCTAAATGCCTGCCCGAAAGACACGCAGGGATCCGGTATGGGACTGTACGCTCAAATTAATCAATTGCAAATAACACAATGTTTATGTTTGGTAGGATTTTTCGGCTGACTTTTCTTTTTGCTGGATAGGACACACACTGAGAAAAACCTGTGGACAATATATAGGTAGACACTCTTTTTGTACCTACGAGGCAAACGAAATAGCGGAAGATCTAAAAACACACTAGGAAAAAAGAATTACAGAGATAAGTAATGGGAGAACATGGGGGGAAGTTGCTGGAGATAGCAAAAGATTGTACGGCTTGGTGTGGTTTGGTTGGGGGGCCTATGTCCCCATGGGGAATAAAGGAAAGAAGAAGAAATAACAAAATCAAAGCATAAATAATTCCCCATGTTTCCCTGGTGAAATAAATTGTCGAGAATTGCCTCCCCTGAGATTGCCGGAAACAAATCTGTTCACAATATGAAGTGCAGCCAGAGTATAGTTCTATCGTCACGCACACCGGTCCGGATTGTATTCCTGATATGGGCGTAAACAACGCCTTGCGTAATGATAGCTTCTGTTTGCCGGTGTGTTTGTTAGTACGTTGAGTTGATTGCACTGAAATTGAGCGGCGATTACTGGGAGTTAATGACAGTGTAAAGAGATGGTCTTAGAGCTTCTTTCTTTTCTTTTTTTTTTTTTTTTTTTTTTTGGGGGGGGGGGGGGGGGGGGTTGTTTGTTTCTATAGTGACGATAGTTGTTTGTGTCATAGCTGTACAGCTGTAGTAGTTTGTTTTCTCGTAGTGTCTATCTGCATGTATATTACTATTACGCTATCTGTATGTCCGTTTGTCTATCTGTCTGCCTACCTATGCCTACACACTGACATCTTGCTGTCGTGACAGGTGATAGTTTGTTACCTGGTGCTTCAAAAAAGGCATAATAACTACAACCCATGGCGGGGACCAGGAGTGGAGTTATACACCTCTCTATAGAACACATGCCCGCTGCGTGGCGACGACCTTACGGACGCAGTTCGCAATCCCGCCTATCCGCGTTCAAAACACAGCTGTGTTGGTGTTTTATGAAATGGTACGGGTGCCGGTCGTTCAGAAAGCAATGACAAACTTCTGAACGTAAACTTGCCCGGGAATCACGAACAGCCAACAAATGCTGAGGTTGGTTGCCACGTCATGTAAAGGACTTGCAACTAATTTTTTTTTTTTTTATAGAACACATCCTGGGCAAAATTGTAGAGACCATATGTTGCCCATGCAACACGATCCTTCTCCCGGCCTGCCTAGTTTACTCCAGAAGAAAGTTAACACCAGTACATCTATAACAAACGTTGCAGAAGCTGCCGGATCAGCAAAACTCTTAACTATCCCGTAACTATCCGCTTGTCGCAGCTTCGATCTAAGACCAATTGCTGACTAAGACTTAGGGCCTGGTCTGCCCTGCCACGGCATTTAGTTTTTCCCTATGCGTAAACATAACTCATATCCCCAAAAGTAGGATGAACTTTATAACAACAACTTAAATATCTGATATTTTGGAGAACATGTGTTTTTGTTGTTAACTACCACTAGCTCTGCTTTTCTGTTATTCATACTAAGTCCATTGTTTTGACGTTCTATTGCAATTATCTGTCATTTCATGTAATTGTTTTTCATGTTCAGCAATCAAAACTGTCATACCCATATCGCAGGTTGTTTACATTATGCCCATCAGGCGATATTCATCGCATGTCTTGTATTGATCTCACTATAATTTCGCTGTGCAAATTGAACGGACTGGGCTATAATACACAACTGTTTAATATCGTGATGGTTGTGATGATGATATTGATTATGGGGATAAGTTTGCCTTTGACGATAATGACGTTGGTGTATATGATGATTGTAACGGCTGTTGATGGCAACGACATTGATGATGAGGGTAACGGTGGTAATCATTGTGACGACGGCATTGGCTGTGATGAACATTGACAGTGATGAACATTGACTGTGATGAATATTGATTATACTAAACATTAACTATGAAGACTAACTCTGTCCATGTGTCGATGGTCACGAGGTCGACTACTAGGATAGTTATGCTGATTACCACAACGATTAAAGCGCTGTTGATAATGATGATGATGATAACGGTGATAATAAATACGACGATGGTGATAATGGATATGAGGATATATATATATATATATATATATATATATATATATATATATATATATATATATATATATATATGAGATGGACGACGATGATAACAATAATGATTATTTCAACGATAATTATCACGCAGCTGATGATGATGGATATGATAATAGTGATTTGTTTTTGCTCTCGCTCGCCTTGAACTCAAGTATAGTCCATACATATTACTTCTATAGTGCTGGACTGAATTTTGTGTGTGGATTAGCTTTCCCTATTAACTCCCTCGCCATCAGGAGAACCCACTCCGACTTCAGAGGTACTTGTAATTTACGTTCCCAAATCAACATTTTAGTCCAGATGTCTGGTGTAGCGGTTAGAATAGATGGCGAGACATCAGACTGGTTTGACATAAAGAAAGGAGTCCGTCAGGGCTGTGTGCTGTCACCCTATATGCAGTGTTACTATCCACATCACAAAATGCTATAGAAAACTTAATAACCTCAACCCAAAGAAACAATGAAAATCACAACTTATATCTTAATATAGCAAAAACAAAGATAATGCATACAGATAAAACTACTTTGGAGAAAGAAATATATGTTAATGAGGAAAGATTGGAGGCGGTGGAAAATGTCGAATTTATTGGGTCATTGATTACCAACAACGGTGACACAATGAAAGAAATTAAACGACAACTATCAATTGCTCTTCAAAGACTAAAACAACTGAATAAATTATGGAGTTGGACAGATAGAACTACAACAATTAGATTTTTAAGAGCATGCATCTTTCCCATTGTAACATACGCCTGTGAGACCTGGACACTTACTAAACAAGCTGAACAGCGCATAAATGCTTTTGAATATAAATGTTATAGACAGGTTCTAAGAATATCCTGGGTTTAGTTTAGTTTAGTCGTCGGATCAACATCACGTCACGCGGGTTTAACCCATAAGTGCTCCGTTTTCCTCCTAACTCAAACCTGAGTCTGGAGAAACTCAGCTCAATGCACGAACTCCGTTGCATCGGCGAGGATCCTGAAATACTTTGGGTAGATTTTTAACTCGAAATTTTGTCCGGGCAGCGCCGTTAGGCTACTCTTTTTCGATTTCCAACTGCCAAGGGATTTTTTACGTGCGCAACAATACACACGGGCGTCCGATCTCACTACCCAGAGACCTGGGGAAATTTTATTACTGGAAGTCCACGTGGATTTTTTAAATTAATCCCGGTCATCACCGGGACCTCCAGCACTCGAGGCGGACACTATATCTCGAGACCACTCAGCCCCCTGGGCACTCAGTACCCACATATCCTGGGTAAAGAAAAGAACAAATGCATCCATACTTCAAGAGCTTAGCTGAATACTGAAGAGGGTTGGCTATTAAAGACGATAGAACAAAGAAAATTGATATATTTTGGTCACTTGAAACGTCATGAAAGTTTGGAGAGAACAATAATGGAGGGGAATATGCTTGGGAAGAGAGGAAGAGGAAGGCCAAAGAGAAGATGGGTGCAGGATGTGGCGGATGATCTCCAGATGGGTGTATCGGACGCGGGACATCTTGCTTGTGAACGAGAAATTTTCCGGGAGGTTGTTATGGGAGCGAGGTTCTGCAAGGGACATGCTGCTAAAAGAATGAATGGTGTAGGGTCTGGTGTAGGGTTTGAACCAGTTACCTCGGCAGCAGCACGCCAGGTGTTTAAGAACACGCGTTCTTATCCTTTCGGCCATGCTGACCTCCTGATAATGTTTATAATAACAGTGATAATAATCACAATAATGGTGGTAATGATTATAACGATGAAAGCCGTAGGCGATAGTTGGAAAACTGCCAGGCTGTTCCTGTATAATCCACAGAACGTGTGATGACAATGAATGCCCTGAACCCAGCCATCAATCAATCACTGTAGTGGGGGTTTTCCCTCGCTGGATACGTGGCCATGTTTGCATTGCCCGACACTGTCAGAGCGGATATGTTCTGTAGTTTGACATGTGCGGCATCCCAGCATTAAGCTCACACTCCATTGACGTCCGCTTGCATGTTTCATCTGTAGATAAATACTTGGCGAGGCTGATCTTACGGCTGACAGTGTCACGCTATATCAGGGATTCGGGGATTCTTAACTCATTATGTAACAAACAGCTCGCCAATGTGTTGTTTTCTGTATAGTCTTCTTCTTCTTCTTCTTCTTCTTCTTCTTCTTCTTCTTCTTCTTCTTCTTCTTCTTCTTCTTCTTCTTCTTCAAAACCATTTCGTATAACATTGGTCACCTTGTCTATCCACAGCCTTTTATCTCGTGTACTGTCAGTTATTTCTTGTCCACAGCCTTTTATCTCGTGTACTGTCAGTTATTTCTTGTCCACAGCCTTTTATCTCGTGTACTGTCAGTTATTTCTTATTCGGATGTTCCTTCAAGTCATGATGCCAAACTATCCATTATCTTCTCTCATGGTCTCCGCCAGCCTGTTTTCCTTTCCAGTTTTCTCCTAGTCATGACGTACCACAGATTTCCCCTTCTCGGGATGTCCCCAAATAAAGTAGAATATCTGCCTCTGATGCGAATAACCAGTTCTTTTTGCGGGAACTTATTTCAAGATATCTTCATTGCTCTTTGTATCTGTACATGGTGTTTCTTCTGAGACCACGTATATGCTTCCAAAATATTCCTCACGAATCGGCCGATTGTCCATGATTTAATTCCAATAAATAAATGAACGAAAACCCAGAAGTAGAATTGGTAAGCTGTACAGGAACACAGTTACAAATGACAGATGATGTCTGATTGTGTCATAAGCATTTACATTATTTTCTGATAATAGCCTGTCATTGAGTTGCGTAACGCCTTCTTGATGCCACTAATTATAACCTGGACATCAAAGCCATGGGTAGGCCATTCACGCAGGCGACAGTATACACGCACAACCGGAAAAACTGGAGCCAGCACGGCCAGGGAAGAATGGAAGAAGAAAGGCCTGACTTAAATCACATCCGACACGTTCAGCTTTGAGATTTTTCGAATATCTGTAGTGTTAGTGTGTGTGGGATCTTTTCGTCTACATGCGTATTTAGTGTGTTGTGGCATGGTGGTGGTATAGACTGTGCGTGCTGAGTTCAGCTCTTGTTTTTGATTATGTCGTGTTTTGTTGGATTATTTCTTTGTTCACGACACGACTTGTAAGTAGTTCTTCTAGACGCTAGCCCTTTGATTCAGCTGTTTGTTTGTTTTGTTTTTGTTTACAATTTGATGTTACGTGTTCGTTTTGCTGCCTGCTTGTAAACTTGAATTGTGGAGGGGGTGGGGAAGTGTTGGTGTGATCGTAACGAGGCTAGGCTGATAATGCCACATGAGCGCGGTCGGGCGAGGGCTCCGCGTCTGATCTCGCCGTCCGCTAAGAGGCAAAGATTGGTCACTTTTTCCTGTTACTTTTTAATTTACCATATACCGAATACTGCAAGACTTGTAACGGGGCCCTCTACTTTGCTTCATTACAATATTTGTCATCTGTAAAAGTTCTTTTTATTTTTATTTTTCTGCTTGTTCTCCTTCTCCACCTCCTTCTTCGCCTTCTCCTCCTCCACCTCCTTCTTCGCCTCCTCCTCCTCCACATCCTTCTTCGCCTCCTCCTCCTTCTTCGCCTCCTCCTCCTTCATCATCTCTTCCTCCTCCAAATCTTCTTCATTCCTTTTTCCAAGGGAAGTGCGTCACACCTAGTTTCTATCTCCAAGGTCTCCGACTTCAGCATGCATTTATGTAAGATTTGCTTCCTCTGGACAGATTATATTTAAGGTAACCGGCTCTCTTTCTCTACTCCTTTTCTTTCTCTACTCCTTTTCTTTCTCTACTCCTTTTCTTTCCTAACAATTTAGCCCGAGCAGTTGCGATACGGACTGCTTGCCCACACGACCTCCTATTTTTCGCCCTTATCCGAGAAGTAATTGAACTATATTACATTCCCCCATCCCCTTTCTCTCTGATTTCTCCACCCTGTCGTCATTTGGAGGTGACGGGTTCGAATCCCGGTCGATAACTATTATAACTTTCAATTTGTATGTTGTCTATTCCGTTCTCTAAACCTTTCTGCTTTCTCTTACTTCTCTGAGCGTAAAACAATCATCTACCATGCCGATAAGCGTAGGCGGTCATGTTTCGCCATATCACGCGATCACCAGAGTCGTGGTCTTGTCTCGACCATACCACGTGGCCAAGCCATCCAGGTATTTACTTCTCTGCATTCCCCTTGTTCTCTTCCCCTTCATCTTGACAGTTTCTCATCAAGTTCTCCACTTTATTTCTTCTCATAACGTGGCCAAAATTTTTTGGCTATCTACATCTAATTTCTCTAATCAGTTTACGGTTTTCATTTGTTTCTTGTGGGACTTGGTCATTGGTTTTTCTGTCTGTGTATTAGTATTCTTTGCATTTTCCTCTGAAACCACATTTCCACAGCCATCAGATGTTTTTTTTTTTTTTTTTCAGTTTCAGCTTGACTGCTCATTGTCCACACTTCACATCCATACAAAAGTACAGTCTCTACGCAGCACCTCAACACTATTTTTCTCGTTGTAAATGATATATTTTTATTGGTCAATGTTTTTCATCTTGCAAAAGGCTACCCTCACCATGGCGATTCTTGTTCTAATCTCTTCACGGCACCTCCCATCAGATCGTATGACTGTTCCGAGATAATTGTACCGACTCACTTGTTGAAGAATATTCCCATTTACTTGTATATTACATTGTGTGTATTTATTTATGAACTGTCTTAGTGGCCTAAAAGGGTTCCCATTTGATATTCCTATAAGCCAGTGTGGCGGGGCCCATGCCCAACCCTCCCTCACTCCTTCCCCGTCCCTTAGGGCGAGGTTTATTTTTGTCTCGTCACACTTAATGATCTGAATCACAGATTGTTAACCGGTTGTAGTTTATCGATTGTTAAGTACTTATTCTGACATATCGATTGTAAAGTACTTATTCTGACACAGTTCATTCTCTGTATAGACTTTTCCTGTCTCCCTGATACAATCAATAGTTATCCGTATACAAACACGTTACTTTTACTATCTTTCTGTCCGTGCATCCTGTCTATTTCCCCAACTGTCTCTCTCTCTCTCTCTCTCTCTCTCTCTCTCTCTCTCTCTCTCTCTCTCTCTCTCTCTCTCTCTCTCTCTCTCTCTCTCTTGTATATACTTTTTTAATAGCTCCAAAGCAGTTTTCTATTGTGTCTAGTTTAGTTTAGTCGAAGGATCAACATCACGGCACACGGGTGTAACCCACAAGTTAGTTAGTTAGTTAGTCGACAGATCATCCTCGTTGCACATCGAACCATTCAGTCCATAAGTGCTCGGATCCCCTCCTCAGCAAATCCCGCAGCGTGTAGCGGCTAACGACGCCAGTTCTGTGTTGGTTTATCAATCTTCTTTGGCTTCCTGCGTAGTGTTCTTGTTTGGCCACCCCTCTTTTAATTTGATGCTCCTGCAGTCTGGCCATTGTTGTAGATTCACAGTCATCACTTGGTTCTCGCAAAAGTCTCACTTCTCGTAGAGCATTCAGAATGTCAGCCTGGTCCATGGCGCGTCCGCCCTCCACAGTAGCCTCACCTGCGAGCTTGTCAGCCCGCTCATTTCCTTGTACTCCCGCATGACCTGGCACGAAGATGAAACTAATCGTTGCCAGCCGAGACCGCTTCAGAGGCAGCAGCCATTCTCTTCGGAACGACCCCTCCTCTATCCTCTTGATCATGTTCATTGAGTCGCTAAGGAAACAAGCCCTAGTGAATGTCTGTGTCTCGAGCCATGTTATTTAACCCACAAGTACTCCGTTCTACTCCTAACTCAAGCCTGAGTCCGGAAAATCTCAGCTGTGTGCACGAACTCCGCAGCACCGGCGAGGATCCTAAAATACTGTGGGTAGATTTTTAACTATAAATTTTGCCCGGGCAGCGCGGTTAGGCTACTCTTTTTCGATTTCCAACTGCTAAGGAATTTTTACGTGCGCAACAATACACACGGACGTCCGATCTCACTACCCCGAGACCAGGGGAAATTTTGTTATTAGAAGTCCATGTGAAAAAATCCCGGCCCTCACCGGGGCTTGAACCCTTGACCTCCAGCACTCGAGGCCGACACTATACCTCGAAACAACTCAACCCCCATTCCCTCTCCCCCCCCCCCACACCCCCCTCTCCTTTATGTGCTGTGTGTCTGTGATGCGATAGTGCCATCGCATTTTGAAAGCCTGAGAGCAAAGAGCTATAGACGGCCGATCTGTCCCTTACTTTGACAAGCGACGTGCCCCAGCGTCGAACCCCCGTCTGAACTCGCCCATGACAGTACCGGCGCACTTTCCTATCAGCTCATGTCAACGCCACTTGTGCGCCCGCCATCTTGTACGTTTGTCAATTATCTGTCTCAATGTGTCTTCATTCATTCATCATGTGCCAGGCCGATAAGCGTGAGCGGTCATGATTCGCCATCTCACTCGATCACCAGAGTCGTGGATCCGTTCATTGTTCTTGTCTTGACCATACCACGTGGGCACACCATCCAGGTATTTACATCTCTGCCTTTCCCTTGTTCTCGTCTCCCTCGATCTTGTCAGTTGTCACCAAGTTCTCCAATTTATTTCTTCTCATAACGTGACCCACAAATGTTGACTGTCCACGTCTAATTTCTCTAATCAGTGTACGATTTTCATTTGTTTCTAGTTGCTTGTGTTGACTGTGATGTCCTGTAAATAGGATATGCAAAAAAAAAAAAAAGACTTGGTCATTGGTCTAACTGTTTATATTTCTGTCTTTTTCTGTTTAGGAAGCAGAGAAGTACTAAATACCCAGGTGTTCATGAAAGTCAAAACGATTATGTTCATGCGCATCGTAAAAACATGCCTGTCAAGTAATAATATTGTGCGACCCCAATGTTTAAGTATTTTACTACCTATGTGCATATCCGTATGTATATATTGTTTCAGGGGATAGGGGTGCGATAATGTATTATGTGCCAGTCTTGTCAGCATTCCAGCCCTCTAGTGGTTATATTATTGCCAGATCTGTCACTTGACACCGCGGTACAATAAATATTTATGTTTCATTAGCTTAGCGATAGACAAACATAAGTGTCTTCTTTTCTGGGGAAAGGGGACTGATTACATTCTGTGACAGTTGGTTACGTACTTCCTGTGACGAGTTTCTTACATTCATAGGCTATGTTACTTATGTTCTCTGGCCTGTTCGTCTACGTTCTGTGACAGTTGGTTACGTACTTCCTGTCACGAGTTTCTTACATTCATAGGATATTTTGTTTATGTTCTGTCGCTTGTTGGTCTACGTTCTGTGACAGTTAGTTTACGTACTTCCTGTCACGAGTTTCTTACATTCATAGGATATTTTGTTTATGTTCTGTCGCTTGTTGGTCTACGTTCTGTGACAGTTAGTTACGTACTTCCTGTCACGAGTTTCTTACATTCATAGGATATTTTGTTTATGTTCTGTCGCTTGTTGGTCTACGTTCTGTGACAGTTAGTTACGCACTTCCTGTGACGAGTTTCTTACTTACTTTAATAGGATATGTTGCTTATGTTCTCTGGCCTGTTCTATGTCAGATACGTGAGTTAAACTGGCTCTGTTACCTCCTCTGCCAGTGCATTCAGAAGTATCCCTATCCATGCTGTAGGTGTCTCTGAGACACGAGCTAAACTAGCTCTGCTACCATTATTGTCAATGCATTAACAAGTCAGCTTAAAAAAGTCAGCTTAAAAGTTGACAGGGTCGACTTTATTGCACTGGGTTTTCATCTCATATGGCTGTCTTTCTGCAGCGCAGAAAGCATCGCACAATGCACGAACTCCGTAGCTCCAGCGATGACCCTCAGGAGTCTAAAAAATGTGAATCGAAGAACACGGCCCGGAATTGAACCTACAACCTTCGGAACCCGAGTCAGACGACTTGACCACTTCGCCAAGGAGACTCAAGTGTCTTTGTTTTCTAGCTGTGCGAGGCATGAACTAAAGTTGCCCTGTTATCATTAATGTCAATACATTAACAAGTGTCTTGTTTTCCAGGTGTCTGAGACGTGAACTAAACTAGATCTGTTCTCGTTAATCTCAATACATTAACAAGTGTCTTTGTTCATCTTCTAGGTGTCCAAAACATGAGCTAAACTAACTGGGCTGCTCTGAGCAGCCCACTCATAGAAGCCCCCCAACGATGCCGTGGCAGCCAGCCCAGGGAACACAGCCTTTATCACCCTTTGACCACCAGGTCGCTGGGCAGTCCTCCATGCTGAGATATGACAAGACAACGGTACAAGCACATACTTATATAAAGATGGTTGTTAACAATAGTCTGAAGTTTACATTTGAAACCTCACTGAGTTTAACAACACAAGAAATTCACTTTCTGAAATTGATTAGATCAAGGCTAATGAACTGCCACATTTCCAGACACCCCTGGGCTTATCTCTAGTGATGCTGCACTGCATCAGGCACATTATTATTATTATTATTATTATTATTATTATTATCATTATTAATGCCGGTCTCTGTGGCTAAGGGCTTGTGAACGCGGTTTGTGAGCCTGTACACCCGGGTTCGAAACACAGCGGTGCTGGTTTTTTCGAAAAAAAGGTATAGGAGCCGGTCGTTCAGAAAGCAATTGCAAACTACTGAACGTAAAATTTGCCCAGGAATCACAAACAGCGAAAATGTTGGGGTTGACTGCTACGTCCTGTGAAGGACATGCAACTTAATTAAAAAATTATTATTGTTATTGTTATTATTATTATTAGTGGCTAGATGTTTAGTGTAATTGACTTTTGGTTATTCTAAAACTACCGTGACCAGCCCTAGCTGCTGCAGCCACTACTATGCTACTTCTTCTTCTTCTTCAGCGTTCCGAGCCATTGAGGTTCTTTGCTGCAGATACAATCCGTCTCCATTCGTTTCTCTGGTTGACCTTCTCTTGCTAGTCGTTGATTCCAAGTGCTTGTAGGTCTGTACATGTATTATCTCTCCACCGTCTTCTTGGTCTACCTCGGGGTCTACGGTCATTTATTTCCTGAGTGTAAGCGAGTTTTGTTTCCCTATTATCTTCCATTCTTTCTATATGCCCCAGCCATTGTAGTCTATTAGCCTTCATGATAGCAGTGATTAGCGGGGACTTAAACAGATCATAAATGTCTTTGTTACTTCTTCTTTTCCACTCTCCACTTTGTGTATCCCTAATGGGTCCAAAGATGCGTCTTAAAACTTTGTTCTCAAAGGTTTGTAACAAGGCTTCGTCTCCTTTCGTTGTACTCCAGGTTTCAGAGCCATACAGCACAACTGGTCTGATCAGTGTTTTGTATATTGCGATTTTACCCTACTTCTGCTTCTATTAATACTACTCTGCTGTTGCTGCCTGCTGCTGCTGTTGCTGCTGCTGCTGCTGCTGCTGTTGTTGCTATTACAACTATTGTTGCTACTACAACTGTGTTCCTAGTGCAGCTACTGCTGCTACTACTACTACTATTGTTGCTACTATTGTTACTGCCACTGCTGCTGCAAAATTATTTTATTTTGTTATTATTATTGAGCTGGCTCCATGGCATAGATGTTACAGACGCAGTTTGTAATCCCGCACACCCGCATTCGAAACACAGCTGTGGGTGATTTGGCAGCAGACCGCCTTACATTGTTTTTTTTTTAAATTAAATGGTATGGGTGCCGGTCGTTCAGAGAGCAATAGCAAACTACTGAATGTAAACTTGCCCAGGAATCACGAACAGCCAAAAAATGCTGGGGTTGACTGCTACGTCCTATAAAGGATATGCAACTAACTTTATATATTATTATTGAATGTCAATTATGTGTTTACTATTAGTGTTCACCATTGAATATTATGTTGTTAGTCCATCAAGAATGATGATGACCATTCCAATTCATCCAGTGGGGTTGAAAGTATGGAGCCGTGAGTTCTAAGATGGCTGCTAAGGCCTATTTTGGCTCGAAATGTTCATTGACAATGCGGGCAAAGAATGCTTGACATTCCAGGAGGAGGATCTCCTGCAGTGGTTTTTCCATTCAGCCTTTTCTTCACAGCTCTTACAGTCCTGGTTACTTCACAAGTGACTGCACCCTTATGTAATGTTGTACCCCACGAATTACGGTCTTTAGTAGCTGTCTCCCAGGTGTCAGGATGAATTCCAAAAGCTTTCAGTGAGATTTTCAGAGTGTCTTTAAAGCATTTCCTCTGGCCACCTTGGGAGTGTTTACCACAACGCAGTTCACTGTAAACAATTTGTTTAGGGAGCCTGTGATCTGGCATACGAGTTAAATGAATTGAATATTATTGGACTGTTTAAATGAAGCTGTGATATTTACTGGCCGAGTCAGGTGGCAACTAGGTTACCAACTAACAGTATACCACAACAAGCAATGATGTACAGATCAGATGGAGGCCGACCACGTAAACGATTGACGGAGGGAATAGCAGAGACCATGGGAATAACGATACATGAAGCCCATAAGCGGACACTCCTGCTGTTTATACTTCACCTCAACACTGCAAGGTACAAGAGGAACCTGATGAGATGAGATGAGTCAGGTGGCTCAGTGGTCAGTGTGCTTTCCTACTGAAACAGTGGTTTGGATCCAGTCATCACCAGTGGCAGGAGTATTGTTTCTGATCAACAACAGCTCTGGGGTGGGCCCAATCTCGTATGAAGGGTACCAGACAATGCACTGAGAATTGTCTGGAAAGGTTGGTCAGCAAGGGAACTAGTCACCACAGCTCATGCCATGGCCTAGAATACGTAACATTCTAACAGTTCACACCCCAATGGCATGTTCTGTTGTGAGATTGGTTAAATAAAGGACCTCTATTTTTTTTTTTTTTTTATTTACCACACCTTGCGGCAAATTGCTACCAATGCCAAACCTAGACAATGGCAGAAACAAGAAAACCAAAAAACATTACAATGGAAATGAGATTCCTGAGAAGAATGCTCAGTGTATCAAGAAGAGAGAAAATCAGAAATGATGAAATCAGGACTCAAGTGGGGGTTATAGCAGCACTAGATTTAATTCGGAAATAAGCGAAATGGTTGGGCAACTGACAGTATACCACAGCAAGAAATGATGATGATGATTAATAACTGACTGTTTATTATACATGTTGTAAAATATAGTTCACCTATGTACCAAGCAATTCTTCATCTCTTAATGCTTATTTACAAATTGTACGGCTGTCAATCATGGACAAACAAAATCCCTGGACATCACAGAATTGTGATTTTACAGGTTGTTGCTGAAAATACCTTAGACAGCCAAGTTTTGAAAGAGATTAAGACACAAAGACAGCTTATCACAAACATTGGAAAGAAACAGTTGCCAACATTTTTGGCCACAATATGAGAAGAGAAAAACCATGACATTTTATAATAAATGGAAATACAAATAAAATACCAAATCGAACGCTCATTGTGTGGGCATCATAAAAGGTGGAAAAAGTGTCCCAGTGGTACGAAATGGAATATTGCTTGGATAGCAAATTCATCACATGGAAAGTCTGAATCGAAAGCTAACTGTGTGGGTGTCATCTGCAGACTGCATTCTTCTGTGGTGAACGGAAGGCCTAATATACGGAACTGAGGCTAAGCGGCCATGTGCAGGACGTGATGATTGGGTGAGCCCAGTACCAGAGCGCTATGTGTCGGCTCTGCAATTATGGAAGCCTCCTTGGATCGTGGGGAATGTCCATGGTCTGCCCCTGCCTTCCCTTGAGGGCTGACAGGGATGTCTTCAGCTGTTGTCAATGGGCCAGCTGGGATGGGGATAACACCACAACAGTGGGAGTCAAACGTCATAGGAAACACCCATGAAGGTAACCCAGCCAACAAATGCCTGACGAAGTCAGATATGTCGGCCAAAAGTTTCAAATACCGCAGCTCTGCTGTAAACAAGCACAACGCAATTACATCTAAAACAACATTCCTGACGAACACAAAGAAGAAGAAGACAATAAAACATATAGAGAAAGTCAGCAAGAGACAGTTCTTGAGTCCTCCATCATGGCATGAGGGAGTCTCCAGTGGTTACAAAACCTGCCATGCCCTCTCAATTTTGGCTGGTTTGATTCTGGGCCACATATTTCAGTTCATGAGTGAAATGTTCTCAGTGACTCCTAGGGGTTGTCACTGGCATTATGGAGTTTGTGCTTTGTGCATAGCTTCCAGCAGGCCACCCTGCGGAAAGGAACCAAGCCATTTGGGATAAAACCTGGTGCAATGAAGTCAGACCTCTTGCCTTTAAGCCCTTTTTTGTATCATCATGCATAGAAAAATATCAGCATGTGAACTTATGGTTTCTCTTGTAGATCATGAAATGTAACACACATCAAGGTGATAATGAACTATACTGATGGGTCAGTGGTGAGAAACAGATGGAGTGGTTGGGGTTTCATTGCAAAAGCTAATGGACGCTTCTTGGTAAAGGAAAGTATGGCATATGAGACTACGACTTCCAGTATGAGAATGGAGGTGGAAGCAGTCACAGTGGCATTCTGTTGGTTAGAGGAGAACACTGCAACACACATTGTATTCATTACAGACTCAAGGAGTATGCTTAGTAAGGTGGAGAAAGGAATGTTGCATGTGGGATGGTTCACCTACTTCAATTGTATGGATTTTTTGCCCTGGCCATGCAGGAATGTGTGGGGAATGAACAGGCTGATAGGCTGGCAGGGAATGCTCCTCTTGGTGCTAGATTATCTATGGACAAGGGAGAGGTGGTCGTACGCCTGTTGGACCAGGTGAACAAGGTAGAGGAACAGATTGTGAACCCTATGTGGAAAGGATGAGATTGCGGGGGATTGGCAGGGGTTCTGGTAGAATCTCAAAACTGAGAGGGGAAAACCAGGAGAACTTCCAATCAGATAGTGGTGGGAACGATTAGTAGTGTGACTCTTCGTTGACTGTTGAACGAGGGGATGGAATGCATATGGGAATGTCCTGAGTGCAGTGATGTTGGTTCTTAGCTCAACTCAGTTTATGAAATGTGAAAAACCATAGTTATCTACACAAGTTGGCAAGGTACTTTAACATTGAACAGTTGTACATCTGATTTTGTCTTTTTGCGTCCAACAGCTTTGCAAACTTTGATAGCAAGGTTATTGAACATTGTACAATTGTAAATATGATTCCACGTTTTTGTGCCACACAGGTTTGCAAACTTTTGTTAGCAAGAGGTTTGAACACTGAACAATTGTAAATATGATTCTGTCTTTTTGTGCCACACAGGTTTGTAAACCTTTGATAGCAAGAGAACATTTTGTCTACAAATCATTGCCTCCAGATCTTGCCGAGTTCACTCCTGAATACAGAGGTAAGAACTGTATGCTTATACCCTCTTCTACATCTCTGCTCCCTATGAAGAATAGTAGTATGTTAAGAACTGTTTTGCACGTTTAGGTGCACATCGAACATTTGGCACCAGCTCTATATTTGTATAGACCAACCAGCACTGAGTGTGTGCGGGGGATCAGTATCACACCAGCTACCTTTGCTTTCCATGACCTTCCTTACTATCTGTTTAAGGCTGTGTCGAATGGAGAACCCTTGAAATATCATCATCATGTGCCATGCTGATAAACATGCATGGTCATGGTTAGCCATCTCATACGATCACTAGAGAAATCAGGTCTGTGTTCTTGGCCCGATTATGCCATAAGGCCAAGCCATTCAGATATTTATCTCTTTGCCTTCCCATTGGCTCTTTTCTCCTTCCCCATGCAGTATAGATCCTTAATAATCTCATGTCAAGACCTCCTGTTCTCTACTGTCTTTTGTAGTTAATTCCATGCCTTTTCTTTGTTACTAATTTCTGTGTCTAATTCTTATTTCCATCTATTTTTGGTCTTGTTCTGTTCCTCTTTCTTAAATGAGCTAATCTAGATGTTTTTAAAGGGACTAAGACACAGACAGATTAAAACAATCGTCAGAAAGAGGTAGTCATAATTTTTGGCAATATTTATGAGAAAATAAAAACTGGGACATATTGTGAGAACTGGTTTTATGGATGTTTAGTTTAGTCAACAGATCAATATCACGGCACACCATAAGTGCTCCATTCTACTCCTAACTCAAGCCAGGGTCTGGAGAATCTCAGCTCAGTGCATGAACTCTGTAGCACCGGCGAGGATCCTGAAATACTTTGGGTGGATTTTTAACTCAAAATTTTGTCCAGGCAGCGCCATTAGGCTGCTCATTTTCGATTTCCAACTGCCAAGGAATATTTTACGTGTGCACGAGTGTCCGATCTCACGACCCAGAGACCAGGGAACATTTTGTCACTAGAAGTCCATGTGAAAAAATTCCATCCCTCACCGGGGCTTGAACCCAGGACCTCCAGCACATGAGGCGGACACCATACCTCGATACTACTCAGCCCCCTGGTTTTATGAAAAGAGAGAACATCATATTTCAGTATGTTTTGATTGTGTGTTTATGTGTTTGTGTTTTGAGTTTTGATTGTGTGTTTGTGTTTTGAGTTTTGATTGTGTGTTTATGTGTTTGTGTTTTGCTCGCTTGAAACTCAAGCATAGTCCAAGTGCACTATACTGATTTTTGCGTGTGGATTAACTTTCCATATTACCAGTGTCCCTCACCATCAGGCAAACCCACTCCAACTTCAGAGGTACTTGTAATTTAAGTCCCCAAGCCAAGGATGAGAAGTTAACAATTTAGTCCCAGCTGACCGACCAGTGTAGAACTCGCCATCAGGACGCCTGATGCTTAAGAACGAGTGCTCTTATCTTCTTCTTTGCGTTCATCCGGAGTGTTTTTTTCAGATGTGATTGCGGTGTGTCTAGTTAGGCACCCTTGGATCGAAACCCTTAGGCCAACACATCCGGCTTTTAGCGTGCATTTTTGACCAGGTTAGCATTCCTGGGAGACTCTTACTTTTGTGGTACTGTCCACCTCCCAGCTGGTCAAGTTGGAACAGTCGGAGACTGCACGGTCATCCCTCAAATGAAGGCAGGGACAGTCCATAGCATTTTCCGCCATCCTGGGTGGCTTCCATAATTGCAGGGCCGGCACATAGCGCCCTGGTACTGGGCACACAGAGGGAATCGTCACGTCCTGCTCATGGCTGCTTTAATTCCTCACTTCAATGTATTGGGCATTTCGTTCGCCCCGGGCCGTTCCCGCACAAACCAGACAGGTCTGCAGACGGTATTCACTCAGCGAGTTTTCGGACATGTGCTTGTTGTTGCGCCCTTCAGAGCTGTTCCAGGCACGACAGACATTCGGAAAACTACCTAGTCAGAGCTGTTCCGAACAAGAGCTGCATTCGGAAACTAGGTAGTCAGAGCTGTTCCTAGCACGAGAGACATTCGGACGAGACATTACACTCGGACGTAATTGCGTAGTGTCAATTTTTAGTTTGCCACCCGTAGGACGACACTTCCGGCTTCCGGCGGGCATTTTTTAATGAGGTTAGCCTTCCTCTGGTTTCGAGACACGTTAGACTGTTGTGATGTCACCCACATCTCAGCTGGTCAAGATAGAACAATCAACGACATCGCGGTCGGCCCTCAAGGGAAGGCAGGGGCAGACCATGGTCATTCCCTCGCTATCCAAGGGGGCTTCCATAATTGCAGAGCCGGCACATATTGCTCTGAGACTAGATCACCCAAGGAGTTGCCACGTCCTGCTCATGGCTGCTTCAGTTCCTCACTTCCATGTGTTGGGCATCCTGCTTGCCACTGATCGCTCTCATGCACACACCAGGAGCGGTCAGACTGCTAGCGACATCCACTCGGTAAGCTTTGGCTTGTGCTTTCAGACCACGCATTGGGTTCGCTCGTCGTGCGTTCCATTTCGCGTTATTAAGACGTTCTTCCACTTTTGTCTACACTCTCTATGGGTAGGTACAGACATTTTTCGTAACCATTTACTTCGACTTGGGCACTTTTCTGACTTTTTGTACTCGCTCACCAGGTAGGCTACATGTGCTGCCGGCTCAGCACCTTACCTTCGTGAAGCAGTGGACGAGAAACGGCCTAGCCCTCTCATCCGGGAATCTCTCATATTCCCCAGCTGAGAGCCATCGAACATGTAAAAGAACTAAGCATGTAGCTTGCTCAGTATCACGCTTCTATTTTTCGGTAGGCGGGTATCGGCCTGGCTCTCAGATCCGGGGGTTTGTGGCTTAGAGGCGTTCAGCCACAGCCCTCGACAGGGAGCCTTAAGAGTTTTGTCCAGACCAAAAGCGTCTGCCTTCGTGCACCTTTTGAACTTTTGACTGCTATCCTCAGTCACCTGCAGAGCAGCAGGTTGTGTCTCTCTTAGTCTGGTCCCTATCCCATATGCTGTCCGATATGTAGTTTTTCACCCATCGGCAAGCACATGGGGTCGATGGGACACGCAAGCTCCCCCACCACGGCAAGGTGGAGACACATCGGGGGAGGAGTGCTCTTATTACCCCCCCCCCCTCCCCCCACTTCCATGAGTTTGGACTTAAACGTGGTTCCAGCAAGGAGGTACGTTTCAGGGGATACATCTGCCATGTGTACAGCTAGTGTTTTACTGGAACAATCCGCATCTACACTGACGTGTGCTGATGGAGACAAGGCATCTGTACTGTTTCTCATGTAGTTGTATCAGTGTATGTTTGTTGCTTGTGTGCTGGTGAAGACTTTGGCCTATGACGTTACTTGTGATTGCATTCTAGTAAAGCTTACACCTACTTCTCATTTTTTTTGGTGATTCATTCCCTGTATGTAGGTCAGCATGGCTGAACGAATGGCAGAATGTTCTTAAACATCAGATGTGCTGATGCCGAGGTAAAGGGTTCAACTCCTATACCGGACAGTTGGACTAAAATGTTTACCTATCGTCCTTGACTTGAGGATGCAAATTACAAGTACCTCTGAAGTCGGAGTGGGTTCTCATGATGGCGAGGGACACTGTTGATAGGGAAAGCTAATCCACATGCAAAGTTCAGTCCAGCACTACAAGAAGTAGTGTGTATGGACTACACTTGAGTTCAAAGCAAGCGGGCGCCAAAATAAATGCCCTGTTTATTAACACATTGTTTGGCCCGACGGAGTGCAACTACTTTTGTTTTTGCTTTGTTTTATGCTGATTGACTTCTGCAGTAAGCAGTTCTACTAGGCAATAAATTGTGCAGTTTATAGTCTGTGCTTACATGATTCAGCTTCAGTGGGAAAGCAATGATTTGAGCTTCTTGTTTGTCCCCAGGGGAGATAGAGGTGCAGCTGATAGAAGAAGATGGCTACATACAACTGTACGGCTTGCATGTGGGTCATGAAGCTCATGATGATGATGCCTGGTCATGTGCCTCTGAAAACCATGGTCATAAGACTGGTGATGTGAGGTCGAAGGTCACTTCAAATGAGGCTTCTGTGAATAATAGGTAAGTGCATCCAGTGAGAGGTGCAGATGATACACTGTTGATTGCAGACATTTACAGGGTTTAATAGGCAAGAAGAATGACTTCATTGCACCGAGTTTTATCCCTTATGGCTTGATCTCTTTCCGCAGGGCAGCCTGCTGAAGTATCACACAAAGCTCAAAATCGGTAGCTCCAGCAATGATCCCCCAGTAGTCACCTAGAAAATTGCACTTGTGAAATGAATTACATAGTGTGGAATTGAACCCACAACCTTCAGAGCATGAGGCAAGCAGCATAACCATTTCGCCATGGAGACTCCCTCATTGTGGATAGATGTGGTTATTGTACACCGTATTTTGTTTTTCTACTAGCATCAGAATTAAATTGAAAGAAACTAGAGATAATATTGTCTCCAAGAGAAAGAAATATCACTGGGAACATTCTTAAACAAGTAAATTAGTACAACTATCATGGAACAGTAATAATATCTGATGGAAGATGTCTTGCAGAGATTAGAACAAGAAAGTACATGGGAACATTCTTAAACAAGCAGCATAATCTGTCTTCTTACAATTTAATTCTAACCCTAGTTGTTCACTGTGTGCAACAACCGCATCTACAAAATGTTGCAGATCCTGCTCATTGTCTGCAATCAATACTGTATCATCTGCATATCTGTTATTGATGTTATATCCCCCAATGGCTATTCCTTTCATATCTTCTACATTTCTGAAAATATTGTTACTGTACAGGGAAACAAAGATCTGGAGACATTACACTATCACACATCTGCTTACAACATGGTGCAATGGCCATTCCTACAATTTGTAGCTTGAAATAAATGGAAACAAAGAAGTAAATTATCAAGTACATGGTTGCTAGCCCTGTATTTGTATGTACCAATAGGCACATGAACTACACATCATCATAGCAAGGAAACTACCTGCCATGACACAAGAAAATATGAGTCATGGTTCCATCTCCCAACTACTGAGTTAATTGTGTGGAGCGACACTGTGAGTTATGTATTTAATGTGAAATGCTGTTACATCTGTATTGGGAACTGCATGTTCAGAAAAATGGCAGACAGCCAGATGTTGGATGAGCTGGTTTTACTTATGCAGTAATATGTGTGCAATGCTGGTTTTCTTGTGATGCTGCTTTCATCGACGCTGAACCGTAATTTTAGTGGCGGACTGTAGTGTTGGCATTCTGGCAGCAGCCTTATGCATGTATGACTGTACATGCTGTTGGTTTGTCTGGACTGCTGTCTGTTCCACTTTACACATGGGTCAGTGGGGAGGATCTTGTGTGATATTCACTGACACAGGAACAGAGCATTTTTGCCGTGAAGTTGGAACTGCAACTAACCACTAACTAACATACAAGTCAGTGTCAGGATGAAAATGGAAGGCTTATGAACACTTTTACTGACAGTGACGTACATCCTCTTAGCGTGTTGTATTCTTGTATCATTTCAACCATCTTGAATGGCAAATGGGATAAAACCAACACCATCTGCTATTCCCTTATCACTGAATAATTTATCCTTCCTGTCTCATGATAATGCACCACGCGTGTCTGGTTGTTCATTATGTGTGCTAAACAATGTTATGTTTGATTGTACGTCTTACGTTTGGTCAATGTATATTTATGTAATGTAAAAAGTCATGTTCGTTAAAAGTTAGAGAATACTTATATATATATAGAACCTGTTCTGCTGTATGGCAGCAAATCTTAGAACGTAAAAAAATTAATTAGGAAGAGCTTGGAAGCAAACAGAGGTGTTTTCTGAGACATGTTGTGAATACTTTTGATGGCCAGAATAACTAATGTGTCTGAATGAGGCTAATAAAAGTAGAGCATTATATACAACTGTAAAAATGTGACAGTGTTCTTTAGTCACGTAATGAGAAGAGAGGCATTGGAGAAAGTTGTGCTGATTGAAAAGATTACGTTGTGATATATTAAGATGTTGTGGTTTTTTACAGGAATATATTATATATAGTAGTAGTAGGAATCAACGACTGTGCCTCCTATCCTCAGTTTGTTGGATCAGATTGCGCTCAAAGAGCACCAGTCTGTTTCATATATCTCTTCTCCAGGAACATCTGTCTGTTGCAACTCTTTCCCACGTGTCTGGATCTATGTCCAGGGTTTTCAGATCTTGTTTACACACATTTCTATATCGCATTTGGGGTCTTCCGGCTGGCCTCTTCCCCGTGGATATTTCTCCGTATAGGTGATCTTTGCGAATACATTCATCCTCCATTCGAGATACATGGCCCAGTCACCGGAGGAGTCTCTGCTTGAGGAGGGAGTGCACTCGCTGAAGTGGCCTCTCCAGGGCACAAGCCTGGGCAATGAAATGCAAAGAACCAGCTGTATCAGTGTGTGTGTGTGTGTATATATATATATATATATATATATATATATATATATATATATATATATATATATATATATATATTTTTTTTAGCATATCCTTTACAGGACTTAGCTGTCAACACCAGCATCTTTCAGCTGTATGTTGATCTCTTGGCAAGATTACGTTCAGTAGTTTGCCATTGCTTTCTGAGCGGCCGGCTCAGTTATCCCGCAAGTCACGAGCGGGGGTCGAACCGCCTCAGCTCTCGCTCCGCTACGAGACTCTGCGTGATAAACGGGATTACAGAGAGAAAGTGTTGTAACCCCACAGCCAGAGAGACCGGCATATATATATATATTCTTCAGCGTTCTGAGCCATTGAGGTTCTTTGCTGCAGATACAATTCGTCTCTCTGGTTGACCTTCTCTTGCATATATATATATAGAATGGAAAATGCTGATTTCTTATATTATCTGTTTTTAGAAGTACAGTTCGTCTGTTGAGAAGTGGGAGTTACGAGGTCAGTGCTTCAACCAACCAGGTGTTCTACACAGCAGATTCCAAGTCAGACCAACCGCATACCCAGAGCTTAAATCCGTGGAGTTTGAAGAACCACAAGAGGCTGCTGGACAAGATGCGCAAGTCAGAGCACAGCCACGATAAGATACGTATCCTTAGACAGATTTGCTCTCGCCACCAGACGTTTCATGAATAGCCTACAATTTGGCATACACTATTTTTAAAATCACTAGTTTTTGCTTGTAATCAGAGTATCATGTAAATTAAGCAAGTCAAGAGAGGGATCATGCTGCATGGGCAACACATGGTCTCTTCAATTCAGCCCAGGCTTTGTGCTGTGGAGAGGAAATGACCATGTGTTCACATGCATCCACTGTGGATGAATATTTACCACAGGAATGGATCTGATCAGTCACATTATATACCACCATGGGTGGTAGTTATTATGCCTTTTTGGAAGCACAATGTAACAAACTATTGTCTTTTAAGACGGTAAGGTGCCAGTAGCCGTAGTAAGTATTCTGATCAACTGCCTTTCATTTGCTACTCCTTTGTTTTCCTATTTTGAGGACCTGAGCTAATGTTAGAGGAGCGACTGGCTGAGTGGCTAGAATGCCAGATTCTCCTTTGGTCGACCCGGATTCAAATCCTTGCTAAGTTGTGTTTTTCTTTTTTTTTCTGTCGGGGGCAAAAAGAAAACTCTAACCTGCACAGTTCATGGCAACTGCAATTGCCAGGCGGCCTTAATTCCTCAGGCTCAAGATCCCCCTGCCCTACATCGCAAGGTACTATGTTGGCAGTATATGACAGAGCCAATGTTTCAAGTAAAATGTTAAGGCCCTGTTCATCTGTCTGTTGACTGGTTATAGCCAGAGCTTTTATGGTGTTTTCTTTCATCTTGAACTTTCAGAAATGTAGCTTCCTGTAGTTTCTGCATTGTATTAGCTTAATGCTATGTTCTTCTTTGTTGTGTTCTTGCCACGTCTGGTTAGTTTCGCACACTTCTACTGCCTGGTGATGTCAGCTTCCTGCTCCTTCTCATGGTGTGTCAAAGATGCCTTATTGGTAGTCTTCCCATGTTTCTCCAACCATTTCTTTCGTAACTTGATCTGTTGCATCTTTGGTATCTTTTTTCTCATTCATATCTTATGTCTTGAGCTCTAGTTATCCATGGAGTGTTGACTTCTCTTCTCCTTGTGTTTTCCATTGTTTCTTGAGCTTCACTTTAGCTTTGTTTCTTCTTCCTCTTCTGAAGTGTTGCCTTCTGATTGGGTCTTACTCGGTGCCTTATTTTTGGTTATTGTACGCACTTTCTCTACCACTTTCTTAGTTATATGAGAAGACCAGGATTACGAGTGAACACACCATGTTTTGGGAGCTGTGCCTTGACAATTGCTTGCCTGATTGGTGGTCATGGGTTCGATCAGCATTTGGACAGGACGCAGAGGTTTTTCTAACGCAACAGGGCCAGGTTCTATACTGGCCAAGACCTACTAACACGTCCTAGCCGTGCGTCCTGGGCAATAGGTTCCTTCGAGGTCCTGGCTAACCTAGTAGGATCACTGATTCTTCCGAAGTCGGAGAGATTTGCCCGCATGGCAAGGAACCGCCAGTCTGCACACCAATAAGCCAGACATGGGACAACAGATACTCATGCAAACCTCAGGTCCAGTATGACATCACACTGATGTTGGACAACAGGGTATATTCATCTGACATACAGGACTTCACGCTGGAGTTCACAGCCAGCGAACGCAAGCATTTGGATTTTAAAAATTGGCCTGAGCACCCAGTCTAAAATGGGTACCAACAAGTGTCTTGGGGAAATAAAGGCAGCCAATGTGATACCGACCACATCACCCAGCATATGCTGATCTGTCTATACAAGTATGGGTCTGGCATCATATGCCCAATGAACCTCAGGCGTGTGAAAGAGACCTTTACTTACTTACTATAGCACCCTGTCTTATTTTCTAAAAGATACCTTTACTTATTTACTAAAGCACATTCTTATTTTCTAAAATAGACCTTTACTTACTATAGCATGCTGTCTTATTTTGTAAAAGAGACCTGTACTTACTTACTATAGCACACTTTCTTACTTTCTAACAGAGACCTTTACTTACTTGCAATAGCACACTGTCTATTCTCTAACAGAGACCTTTACTTACTTGCAATAGCACACCGTCTTATTCTCTAACAGAGACCTTTACTTACTTGCAATAGCACACTGTCTTATTCTCTAACAGAGACCTTTACTTACTTGCAATAGCACACTATTTTCTAACAGAGACCTTTACTTACTTGCTATAATAGTCTTATTTTCTAAAAGAGACTTGTACTTATTTACTATAGCACACTGTCTTATTTTCTAAACGAGACCTCTACTTACTATAGTACACTGTCTTATTTGGTAAATGAGACCTGTACTTACAATAGCGCACTTTCTTATTTTGTAAACACTCCTATCGCCCTTATCATAAATCTTACCAAGTCTGCTAACATTGGAAACATATCTCGCACTGAGTCTTATCAGAAGGAAAACCAGAGGCTCAAAGACAGTCATAAATAGTAATATATTGTATTTTACCGCTGGTTTTCTTATTTCTGTTACCCAAATATTAATTGAGATTATTGTTGGTCCTTAACCGAGTGTTCAGGCTTCATCCTTCTGAAGAATGTTGTTGCTGACTTCTGCCATCCTTGTATACTTGACCTCAAGATTGGGTCACGTCTGCATGGTGACGATGCATCCAGCAAGAAAATGGCCAGCCAGTCAGAGAAGTGTAGACAGACCACTTCCAGCACCCTAGGAGTCAGGTTGTGTGGGATGCAGGTTTGTCCATGGGATTATTTTAGGGGTCAGGTTGTGTAGGATGGATGCAGGTTTGTCAGGGAGTAATTTTTTGTGTGTGGGATGAATGTTTGTAATATGTAAGCTCTCTAGCTATGTATGTGTAAGTTGTCCTATCAGATATGTGGGATGAATGTATGTATTATGTAAGTTGTCTAGTTACATAATATGAATGTATGTAAGATGTCAGTTGTCCTGTCAGATAGGTAGGATGAATGTATGTAATATGTAAGGTGTCCTATCAGATAGGTAAGATGATTGTGTGTAATATGTCAGTTGTCCTATCAGATAGGTAGGATGAATGTATGTAAGTTGTCTAGTTACATAATATGAATGATGTATGTAAGATGTCAGTTGTCCTGTCAAATAGGTAGGATGAATGTATGTAATATGTAAGTTGTCCTATCACACATCTAGCCACTACGCTACGATGGCTCCCACACCTGAATGTCTCGGACAGGAAATCCCTGCTACGCTCAGTTTCCGCCAGGTGGAGTGATGCTAGCCACTCTACCTGGAAGGTGAAGAGGGACACTGGTCATAGGGAAAGCTAATACATGCAGAAATTAGTGCAGTGCTACTTAACGTAGTAGCCCTTGTATGGACTATGCTTGAGCTCAAAGCCAGTGTGCGCATTGTCACAAAATGAAACCGTGTGTTTATCCGGTTGATTATTATAGAGGATTTTCGGATTAAGCGGACGATCGACCAGCGACATCTATTTGTACTAACAGAGTAAACACAGTTGTACAGGTTACATCGGGTCAGCCCATAAACACATTTGGTGGTGAGGGAGAAGGATATGGAATGGTTCCGTTTGTCATCTATACTGCCGGACATCAGACGGAAATGGCTGCTGGGATTGTCACCACGGAACAGAAGAGTGACAAGTTTGTCAACATTTGAATGCAGATGGAAGCCGTGAGATCACAGGGGCAGATGTAAAACGGAAGTACCTAGTACGGAAAACAGTGCATCTGTCAATTCTTGGTTTCCGGAACATCAAGATGATTGGCAGCTTGGTATCGAAACTCTTTGCTGGGAGTTTACAGAAACTAGCTGGCTTGTTTTGAGAATCTAGGCAATTACTGACAACTTTGACAGGATTTAAGCCAGGAAAATAGTTCTTGACAGGGGATGATTTGCCACTGTGCCACCTGTGTGGGGGAGTAAAGGATAACGTCACGTGGACAACTTTGGTAGTTTGCCATATAAACTTGAGTTGAGATCAACTAGGGTGGACTTGAATAATGCTCTAGACAGAGTGCAGGGCACTGCAGTGCCAGTGGAAATAATATCTACCGTGTGTTAATTAGTGACTTAATTTTACACGTGCCTATATGGCAGATGTAGATATGATTTATAGGACTGCAGGAGTGCCATTTAAGGTTCCCTACCAGATCCAAGGAAACTCAACAAGTTTTTGGGAAAGAATCCAATCCCATTAGTAAGAACACCAGTTCAAGAGTCACTAGAGTTGCATACAGAACGTAACTTACGCTAGAAGGAAATTGATTCATCAAAGAGAGTGATGCATACTGATGCACCACACAGCATTAGACAGTAGTAACGAACCGAGAACCGGCTAAGAGTACCTAGTGTTAGTACAGCAACAATTAACATTAGAAATTAGCACTTATGGACTGAATGGTTCGATGTGCAACGAGGATGATCTGTCGACTAACTAACTAACTAACTAACTGCGTACACACTACAAAAGACTTGTGCAGTTTGTTAAGGAACGTTAGGAACGGACATTGTGTAGAGGGCAACCGGTCCATGATTAACTGTTAATACCACCGGTGTCTATTTCGGATGTTCATGAAATTGGATTACCAGAGGTCTACAGAGGCAAAGCAGTATCCGGCAAGATGGTTTCGGCAACGGGTGAGAAGTACATGTTCTGGCGTAACGTGCTGTGGTCTATCTTTGCTGTGATCAGCTGACTGAGTTGCTGTCTGAGAGTCAGAGTCTACACACTTTATAGAACACGTCACACATTTTCTTCACATACACGTCTCATATACGTTACACTTTTATTTTAATAAATTACTCTTTATTAATTTCTAGAAGCAAGAGTTGTTGAGTGTGTTGCGTTGAGGAAGTATGAGAAGGGGGCATAGTACGACAGTGAGAGAGTGATAGGAAAAGGTGTCCATAGGCTGATGGAGTGTGTTGGACGGAAGCTGGTGGATTCTCCAGAATATTGAGAGGAAAAACATATTATAATGTGGGTGTCGACTCTCTTCACTCCAGGGACGACACTGTAAAGGAGGACATGACATTATTGGGGGCTCGTCCGGGATCTTAGGACAGCGGGATCTCTCGTAAATGGGATCTTTGGACAGCGGGATCTCTAATAAACGGAATCCTTGGACAGCGAGATCTCCTGCAAGCAGGAACCTTTGACAGTGGGATCTTCTGACAACGGGGTCTTTTGACACGGGATCCCTAGTTATAAGAGGGAGATATCATTTTGGAGAATCCAGCTAGAGTGAATGTGGATAGGGGTTAGGACTAATATCTTACCTGTTCACACTTCACACGTCTGCATAGGTCTGTGGTCCTGATTCTACTCTTGTCACTGAGTGAATGTGCTGTGTGTGGTAATATCTAGATTTATAGTACTTGTTCATATATCTGTATAGTAATTTGCAGTTATATTGTACTAGACCTGCTAGCTTACCTCTCTGTATAATGGCCACCCCTAAACTAACCACGTTAGAATTAAAGGCAAAGGGGGAAGAAATGGGATTGGCGGGTTCTGCTCTAACGGATTACATACAGGAAGTGGAGAGAGAGTATCGTCAAGCAGAAAGGGAAGATCGAAAGGCCGAGCTGGAATTGAGAAGGATGGAGTTGGAACAAGCAGCTAAGAAATTGGAAGCTGAGCAAGCAGCTAGGAAATTGGAAGCTGAGCAAGCAGCTAGGAAATTTGAAGCTGAACAAGCAGCTAGGAAATTAGAAGCTGAACAGGAAGCACAGAAAAGGGAGCACGAGTACCGGATGAGGGAACTCGAGTTGAAGAGTCAATCTAATGGAGAAACTGAGGGAGCAGTTGGAGGTTCCTCCATCCCAGGCGCAACACCAGTAGGTGGACATGGGTACCAGGCCATGAAGTTTCCTTTAGCGGTCTACGAGGAGGACAAAGAGAAGATTGATCAATACCTTCAACGCTTCGAGGCTATGTCAGTTGCTATGGGTCTGGAGCGTAACAAATGGAATCTTAAGCTATCCCAGGGATTACGCGGGACCGGTTACGAGGTTTATTCTCGCCTGCCACCAGGACAGGAGAACAATTATGACGAGTTAAAGACGGCTCTGCTGAAACGATTCGAGGTTACGTCACATACCTACCGGAAAAAATTTCGAGCAGCGAAACGAGAACCGGGAGAGTTGTTTGCCGCCTACAGTTTGCGTCTTAAATCTTATCTCCATAAGTGGATGGATTTGGCTGGGTTCGCACATGACTATGAGAGTCTGGAAGAGCTCATGGTGGTCGACCAGCTGAAGAAGCAAATGTCTAAACCTCTCAGGACGTTCCTGGGAGAACAAGGAGCGGAACGTATTGACCTCGTGACTAAATTAGCAGAACGGTTCGTCGAAGTACATGGGGAGGCAGGGGAGAACCTTTCCACCAACTCCAAAAGTCAAGAGAAACATGACAAGAAGAAAGCCAAAAACTCAGGAACAAAAAAGTGGGAACCTTATGTGCAAAAATCAGAGGATAGTTCAGAGAAGAAGAAGGAGGGAAGCAAGAGCACTTCAAGCTCTACACCTAAACGACCGTGGTCGGAGAAGTGGTGTTCAATTTGTAAGTCACCCTCTCACAATACGAGGTACTGCAAATTGAAGGCTAAGAACCCTCACTTCGCAGCATGTCACGTGACTTCCAAGGAGGTTGTCACGGAAAATGCCAAGGTCAACAAGGAAGCTCGCTACCAGGAGAGCTCACTCAAGTCCGACAATAGAAAATCTAGGACAGGGAAATGGTGCAACCAATGCAAGTCAAACACGCACAATGCTATTGACTGCAGGGGAAAGTCAGGAGACACTCAATTCGTCGTGTGCTCAGGGAAACCTAAGGTGGAGCCCACCGAACAGTTCGAGGCCGAGGAAGAGACTCCAGACCAGGAAAAACCACCTGTAGTGGAATTGGTAGAGGTTAACGGTCGTCAAGTGGAGTGTTTATACGACACAGGACTGGACGGGGAGGCCGTGATTTCTGCGGATCTGGTACATCCAGAACAATTCACAGGTGAGACCTTGGATATACAGCCTGCACAGAAGAGTGCTGTAACCATGAAGTTGCCTATTGCTAATGTGGAGATTCGGTCAAGGTACGTCACCGGCACCATCAAGGCCGCTGTATTGACCGATCCCATTTTTCCAGTCATCCTAGGTTGCCGGTATGTCTTTCTGGGAATGCCCAGGGAGCCAATCCATATGGGAGCAATGCAGATTCGCTCTCAGACGAGAACGGAAGAGGCAGAAGCAATTGTGACTAACCCAATGCCGGGGGAGCTACGAACTGCCCAGAGTGAGGATGATACTTTACGTCCTTGCTACAAAAAGCTGCAGAAAAGTGCTGATCCACCAGGACGGGGGCAGTACTACATGAAGAATAGGATACTCTACAGGAGAGCAGGAAGGGGAGACAACCTATACGGTCAGTTGGTCGTCCCGAAAGCTCACCGGTCCCAGATTCTTCATATGGGGCATACCATCTCCTTTAGTGGACATATGGGTATTGCCGCCACCATGCAGCGGATTTCCTGCCACTACTATTGGCCGGGAATGACAGATGATGTGCGTCGGTATGTGAAGTCATGCCCTGAGTGCCAGAGGGTGGCACCGAAACACTGGACAGCACCGGTGATGTTGGGTGAGATGCCCATCATGAACTCTCCTTTCGAGAGGGTAGCCATCGATATCGTGGGTCCACTTCCCAGGACTAGGAAGAGGAACATGTATATACTCACAATGGTGGATTGCTGTACAATGTGGGGTGAGGCGATACCGTTGACCACGATTGACTCGAAAAGAGTGGCGGACGCACTGATGGAGGCCTTTACCAGATTAGGCTTTCCGGATCAAATTCTGACGGATAATGGATCTCAGTTTTGTGGAAAACTCATGGAGGAGGTATTTAGGGTGTTTCACTCTAACCACATACATACCAGCCCTTACCACCCTCAAGCCAATGGACAAGTAGAGCGTTTCAACGGCACGTTGATGACAATGCTCAGGAAACTAGCGCAGGAAAAACCTGATAGGTGGGATGAATATATCCCAGCAGCACTCTTTGCCTATCGGGAAGTTCCTCATGGCTCAACAGGACTACCACCCGCTACTTTGCTGTTTGGTCGTCCAATCAAAGGACCGTTGGAAGCCATGTTGAGGAGTTGGACTGAAGAGGGGACGTCAGAAGAAGTGATCTCATCCTATCAATACGTGGAGGAACTGAAAGAAAAACTCCACAAGGGATGGACTCTGGCAAATCAAAACTTGAAAAAGGCCAGGAAAAGACATGCGGCTTACTACAACCGTAGGTCTAAAGAAAGATCTCTAGAGGTGGGAGATAAAGTCTTGTTGCTACTCCCAACGGGAAACAACAAACTGGAGATAGGTTGGCAAGGACCATTTCCCGTGGAAAGGGTGATATCCAGAACCAACTATCAGATCCGGATCCGGGGAAAGTCGAAGATTTTTCATATCAATCTCTTGCGGAAATACGAAGAGAGACCCGGAGACAAGGCAGCGCACCTCATGGCAATGGCAGTTGCAGTGGAGACAGAAGTGGGAACCAGCGAGGGCAGGGAATATCCCTTGGTACACCAGGAAACCTATAGGGATGTGCAAGTGAACCCTGATCTGACCTCCCAGGAGAGGGAAAGGATAACCCAGGTTCTCAAGTCTCATAAGGAGATACTGACTGATAAACCAGGACGAACGAGGTTGGTTGAGTTCGAGATGACTTTGACCACACAGGAGCCTGTTCGCCAAAAGGTTTACCCAGTGCCATTCTCTAAAGAAAAGGCCCTGGAGGAGGAAATAAAAAAATTGCTGGAGGATGACGTGATTGCACCATCCACATCCCCATACAATGCGGGGGTAGTTTTGTTACGCAAACCAAGTGGAGAACACCGGTTGTGTATAGATTACCGACTTCTGAACAGTCATACACAGTTTCAGGTGGAACCTCTGCCGAATCCAACTCAGCTATTCGCTAGGCTCCATAAGGCTCGGTACTTTTCGAAGGTGGATCTGAGTCGGGGGTACTATCAGATACCAGTCAAACCGGAGATTCGACCACTGTTAGCTTTCAGTACACCCAGTGGACACTACGAATTCAAGGTCATGCCCTTTGGACTCAGCAATGCACCTAGTGTGTTTACACGCATGATGAGGACTTTACTAGATCCGTTACAGGATCCATCCATCATCTCATTCATGGATGATATTCTGATTTCCAGTGACAGCCTGGATGACCACTTACAATCCTTGGAGAGAGTGTTTAATAGGCTCAAGGAAGCAGGGCTTACCGCTCGTCCAACCAAGTGCATGATTGGTTACCAGACTCTGGAATTTCTAGGTCACACCATCACTCCGGGACACATTGTCCCAGAAGAGAAGAACCTGGAGAAAATCAGAAATGCACCAAGGCCAAAAACGAAGAAGGATGTGCGATCTTTTCTCTCGTTGTGTGGGTTCTACCACAAATTTATCCCACATTTCACGGAACTGGGAGCTCCGTTGACAGAACCTTGAAAAAGGGATTACCGGATCAAATCATTTGGACACCAGAATGTGAGAATGCCTATAGTCAGTTAAAGGAGGCCTTGGTCAGCAAACCTGTATTACAGCTCCCTGACCTTTCCAAACAATTTGTGTTGAGAACGGATGCAAGTGCGATTGGAATTGGAGCAGCTTTGTTACAGGAAGGAAAAGACGATGCTTCGGTTTTGAGACCTGTAGCATACGCAAGTAAGAAACTTCTACAGACGGAGAGGAATTATTCAACCGTCGAGAGAGAGTGCTTGTCCCTCGTATGGGCAGTGCAAAAATTTCAGCCATATTTGTATGGAGTTAAGTTTCGGGTCCAGTCAGATCATCAGCCCCTGATGTTCCTGGCTACTTCTCAGAAGCTCAACGCACGTTTGATGCGGTGGTCGTTGTTACTTCAACCGTATAATTTCACAGTAGAGTACATTCCTGGGAAGGAAAATGTTGGAGCGGATTTCTTGTCAAGACACCCAGCTCCTGAAGAAGAAGAATGAATCATCTGGATTAAACTCACGGTGGAGAAGAGTGAGATGGACTACTCTCTTAGGAGGGGGCCTATGTCACAAAATGAAACCGTGTGTTTATCCGGTTGATTATTATAGAGGATTTTCGGATTAAGCGGACGATCGACCAGCGACATCTATTTGTACTAACAGAGTAAACACAGTTGTACAGGTTACATCGGGTCAGCCCATAAACACATTTGGTGGTGAGGGAGAAGGATATGGAATGGTTCCGTTTGTCATCTATACTGCCGGACATCAGACGGAAATGGCTGCTGGGATTGTCACCACGGAACAGAAGAGTGACAAGTTTGTCAACATTTGAATGCAGATGGAAGCCGTGAGATCACAGGGGCAGATGTAAAACGGAAGTACCTAGTACGGAAAACAGTGCATCTGTCAATTCTTGGTTTCCGGAACATCAAGATGATTGGCAGCTTGGTATCGAAACTCTTTGCTGGGAGTTTACAGAAACTAGCTGGCTTGTTTTGAGAATCTAGGCAATTACTGACAACTTTGACAGGATTTAAGCCAGGAAAATAGTTCTTGACAGGGGATGATTTGCCACTGTGCCACCTGTGTGGGGGAGTGAAGGATAACGTCACGTGGACAACTTTGGTAGTTTGCCATATAAACTCGAGTTGAGATCAACTAGGGTGGACTTGAATAATGCTCTAGACAGAGTGCAGGGCACTGCAGTGCCAGTGGAAATAATATCTACCGTGTGTTAATTAGTGACTTAATTTTACACGTGCCTATATGGCAGATGTAGATATGATTTATAGGACTGCAGGAGTGCCATTTAAGGTTCCCTACCAGATCCAAGGAAACTCAACAAGTTTTTGGGAAAGAATCCAATCCCATTAGTAAGAACACCAGTTCAAGAGTCACTAGAGTTGCATACAGAACGTAACTTACGCTAGAAGGAAATTGATTCATCAAAGAGAGTGATGCATACTGATGCACCACACAGCATTAGACAGTAGTAACGAACCGAGAACCGGCTAAGAGTACCTAGTGTTAGTACAGCAACAATTAACATTAGAAATTAGCACTTATGGACTGAATGGTTCGATGTGCAACGAGGATGATCTGTCGACTAACTAACTAACTAACTAACTGCGTACACACTACAAAAGACTTGTGCAGTTTGTTAAGGAACGTTAGGAACGGACATTGTGTAGAGGGCAACCGGTCCATGATTAACTGTTAATACCACCGGTGTCTATTTCGGATGTTCATGAAATTGGATTACCAGAGGTCTACAGAGGCAAAGCAGTATCCGGCAAGATGGTTTCGGCAACGGGTGAGAAGTACATGTTCTGGCGTAACGTGCTGTGGTCTATCTTTGCTGTGATCAGCTGACTGAGTTGCTGTCTGAGAGTCAGAGTCTACACACTTTATAGAACACGTCACACATTTTCTTCACATACACGTCTCATATACGTTACACTTTTATTTTAATAAATTACTCTTTATTAATTTCTAGAAGCAAGAGTTGTTGAGTGTGTTGCGTTGAGGAAGTATGAGAAGGGGGCATAGTACGACAGTGAGAGAGTGATAGGAAAAGGTGTCCATAGGCTGATGGAGTGTGTTGGACGGAAGCTGGTGGATTCTCCAGAATATTGAGAGGAAAAAAATATTATAATGTGGGTGTCGACTCTCTTCACTCCAGGGACGACACTGTAAAGGAGGACACGACACGCATGCACACAGACAGACACACACACACACAGAGCTTGGAGGCAATGGAGGTGTTTTATAAAGCAAATGCGAATATCTTGGACTGCCATTGTAACTAACAAACGTTGCATGGGAAAGGCTAATGAAACTGTATAAGGAGACGAATAATGTTATGTGATCGTGTAATGAGAAAAGAGGCTTTGAAAAACACAATGACTAGAAAGATCAGTGATAGAGGAGGCACAGGTAGGCAGAGAAATGATGCTGGATAGACTAATAGCGGCCTGGAGGAATATTGATAGAATCTATCCAGGTTGTAAAGGGCTGAGATCTGTGGAGAGACAGCATGCCTACACCAGTTGGCATAGCACATGCTGATAATAATGATATACAGACCAACACACCACCATATGATGTACAAAACACCACATGATGATGCAATAACTACACCATATGAAGATGTACATAACTGCACAATGTGAGGGTGTACAAAACACCATATGATGTACAAAACAACTGCACCATAAGATGTACAAAACAATATATCATATAATGATGTACATTTTTTTAAAGTTGCATATCCTTTACAGGACGTTGCCTTCAACACCAGCATTTGACTGCCATTGTTGATGTCTTGGCAAGTTTACGTTCAGTAGTTTGCCATTGCTTTCTGAACGACCGGCTCCCATACCAACATGTTAACTGATTCAGTGCCAAACAAAAAGTGGGTTTTGCCCAAGCAGAAATTGATGGCAGAAAATGGGAAGTAGGGGTGTGTCATATTTATGCTCTAAAAATTGTTAAAATGGTAGCAAATGTATTGTATTATATATAAAATTAAAGGGCATTGCACAAGGAACACGTTGGTATTGCTACTGTTGCTAAAATTTAGAAATATAATAATAATATTAGCAGATGTTGTAAAAAATAAATTGAAGACAGAGGTGACAAGTACGTGAAATTTCCACTTACCAAGGCGGTACTGCTCCAACGTTGTTTTTAATCCAATGAAACTTACTGAATTATGATAACTACACCACTTTGCTACACAAATATCACTAGAACGGCTCCATAACACCAATAAATCACAATAAAAGCATCCTATTTTGAAGCGCATCATTGTCACATAAAATGGAAAATGTCGGAAAATCACGAGACAGGTTTTGACCGTTTTCTGCCGATAAACACAAAATGTACGCTATTTTTATTTAGTTATAATTATTATTCTTTTAAATTTAATTATTTAAATACTCCATAAATACTTTGTGATAGGCAAAGCCAACTTTAGGGGCACAAGTGTCGCCCATTAGCTAATTCGACATGATGACAAACTTTCACGGTTAGCGGCTAAGGTAGCCGGTTAGTTTTTGTTTACATTCATAAATAATTAATTTTAACCGAACAAACACATTTAACATGTGCTATCAGTTTAGAATCGTTCACAAATTCCTTTAAATAAGAATAACTACAATCTAACATTGTTTACAACTTTTATCTGATGTAAATAAGACCGAAAATCAAGGGCCACGCAATTCCTAAAACCGCGAGTAACTACAACTTTTTAAACACAATTGTAAACACATCAACACGACTAATTCACCAAATTTCGATGACTCGTGGCCTGTGTGTAAATGAAAAACCTTCTTTCGGCATAAAACTTCGTTTCAGGGTATTAAAAATAAGCAAGGGATCGCAAACGAAAGAAACAAACGGACTGCCAAGATCTTACCAATATATTGATGAAGGGGTCAAACAGTTGAGACTGTTTGGCAATCCGTTTGCGGATGGCATCGAATCAGTTAAAACCAGTGAGACATGGTCTGCTGCCAAATTAGTCACCACTGTGTTTTGAACGCAGCTAAGTGGCATTACGAATCATGTCCGCAACGCCATCACCATGGAGACCGGCACAAAACAACATACGATGTACAAAATAACATAACAGCACCATATGATGATTATAAAACAACATATCACCGTATGATGTACAAAACAACTGTACCATGTATGCTGTATAAAACACCATAACAGCATCATATGATGATGTATAAAACACTATAACAGCACAATATGATGAACAAATCACCATAACACCATATGTACATAACACTATATTATAATGTACAAAACAACTGCATCATATGATAGATAATGAATAATCTGTGTAAAATCCTGTATGAATTCCTCTGTCAGGTCTATCAGGTGGATGCGAATGCTTACCGCAGCGTGAACAAGTACCATGGGAGGACGCTGAACGAGGTGTCCTTTAGACGCATGCTGTACGACTTCCTTCACAACGGCAACAGATTCCGCTCCGAGCTGATTCAACCAATCGCATCCAGACTGTCTGAGCTCATCAAATGTCTACAAGGTCTGCATTCATTCCGGTTCTATGCCAGCTCACTACTGATTATCTACGATGGAGATGTCGGGGTCACTGATGGGGGTCAAGATGACAAAGTTCAGGAGTCTACGTCGGGCATTGCTGCTGACTCAACGTCTGCTAACATCACAGGTCATGTCCAGTCTTCAAAGGATATGATTCAGAATAAACAGCTAAGTGAGGATTTGTTTCCTTCTAAGGAGCTCTGTTTACAGGGAAGTCAAACACAGGAAGAGCATCATCACCTTTCAGAAAATGTTTCACACACTAGTGGTCTCCAATCTTCTAAGGGATTGTGTCCTCCTGCTGCTGCACTACCTGCTGTTGAACAACCTGCCTCATCTAACGGATGTTCCGAGTCTGTGAAGACACAGGCCATTGACAGTTCCTGTGATTCAAACTCTCTTTATCAGGGACCATGTGTCAGTTCTAGGGAACAACCTCACTCTGTGCCTGCTGTATTTAAACCTGGAGAGCTGTTGGCAGGACTTCCCGCCCCAAACTCAACTATCACACCAGCAGTGGGAAAAGATCCATCTAAAATTATCATTGTTCATCAACATTCAGCTACTCCAAGCCTGCCTTTATCAACAACATTACCGAAGACTGATTCCATGAAGCAAATACTAGACAATGATAAACATGTATCAAGTCCCGAGAATAGTAAGATTGGGGATGCACTTCTTCTGCAGAATATTCATCGGATACAAACGGCGCCTAATCTTATGGATGTTCCATCACAAGACACGGTCCATCCTGCCCAGCAGTCAGTACAATTATATACACATAAGCAGACATTGAAAACAGACAGTGCTGCTGAAATTACTCCGCCTTCTTGTATTTCATCTGTCATACACACGAAAACACATGCTCCCCCAGTCTGCCATACACAATCAACAGCAATAAATACAACAGAAAAATCACTTACAGTTACAGAGTATGGTGTCACAAAGGATCATCTTATACAAATTCCACATAGTTCTGTTGGAGATTTAGCATTTATTGACAAATCTATTCCAGAAGTGGACCAATCAAGGGCTTGTGTATCTGTAAGTGTTCCTTTCAGCGGAACTACTTCACCAAATGTCACTTCACATGTCAAACAGATGACATTAGAAGAGCTCTCTGTGTCAAATCAAAAGCCGAGGTTATCACATTGTGCCAGGAATAATGTCAAAGTTGATGTCAAAATGATCGACTTTGCCCACACGACACACCAAGGATTTACACAAGATCAGATCAAGCATGTCGGACCTGACAGTGACTACATTTTTGGGCTGAGAAATTTGTTGAACCTGTTTCAGGAGTTGCTGAATTTGGATTACAATAATAAATGACATGGGTTAAAATTGCGGTAAAGCTGTGCAGATGTAAACAGTAGAAAAACACCAAGTGTAGGGCAGTTCTACAAAATATATTTAGAGAAAAGAGAGGACATTATGGCAACAAGCATTCATCAGAAAAATCCAACAAGAAAACACAACATATAAACCATGCAGATGATTCTTCAGTGACTATATTAAGGCATGTCTTAATCAACCCCAGCATTGTGTGTCTGTGATATACTAGACAAGATGACGTTGAGTAGTTTGCCATTTCTTTCTGAACAACTGACACTCGTACCATTGTTAAAAATCAACACAAGGCGGTATGCTTTCAAATCGCCTGCAGCTGATTTTGTATGTGATATACGTGATTGCACTTCTCATTCACTTCTCCTGCGCCACAGATGCCTACCAGGCATAATAAGCAGAATGAAAAGAAATATGTGGTACTTATCTGACAGGCTCCAAATATGAAAGCCAAACATATGTTTCATCTATGAAACCTCTGAGACAAGTAGCACACATTTGTTTTGTTTTTTTTTTGTTGTTTTTTTTTTCATTTTGCTTTAATCAATCAATCAGGTTCCGTCTCCATAATGAAGGTTGGCTGCAATGGATCTCCAACACTTGTCTGTCTCTCGCCCTGACAGTACATTCTGTCAGATTGATGTTCGTTCATCTCTTGATATCTTTCCACTTGTATTGTTGTCTACCTCTTGCTCGCTTGCCCTCAACCTTGCCTTCCAGTATGGTGTTTATAAGAGTATCATGTCTTTTGCCAGTCTCCCTGGTGAAGGAGTTAAGGACACTGTTCGTAATCCCATACTCACGTACACAGCTTTGCAAGATTCAGCAGCGGATCGCGTCGCATTGTTTCTTACGGAAAAGGGTATGTGAGCCGGTTGTTCAGAAAGCAATGGCAAACTACTGAACATAAAACTTGCCAAGACATCAACAATGGCAGCAAAATGCTGGTGTTGACTGCAACATCCTGTAAAGGATATGCAACTATAAAATATTAAGTCTTTTAACATGGCCAAAATATTTCACTTGCCTCTTTTTTATTTCTTTCATCAACTCTCTTTTCATTCCCAGTTTTTCTAAAACCTCTGTGTTTGTGTTTCCATGAAATACAACATATTCATCTGTATATCCACATTTTTCTTAATTATACCTTAATGTAGTTGCTGTAGTGTCATCTTTATGGTATATATGTTGTTTTCTCATTTTTGTTTGCTGATGAAGGCTTGTTGCTGCAATGTGCAGTTTTTCCACAATTATATACTGTTAAGCTGCTGTACACTTCATGTTTCTTGATTTTCATTAAGTTACATATGCTGTTACTTTGTGATGAAGTTTAACCTGAATTTGATATGTAATAACTGACTTTATTTAAATTATTTCAAGGCTTATGTGGCTATAAATTGTGAGCATGTTTAACTTGTAACTGTTTTCTTGAAGTTAATAAAAATATATGTGAATCAGACATGGCGGATTTGTTTTGTTTTAATACATGTTGTTGCTGTTGGAGTGTGTTAGTGTGGGTGAAGTAGGTTGTTTGTTGTTCTTTTTGTTGATTTATGGAACTTGATTGTAGCATGGTAGTTTATGTGCTGTAGTGTGGTGTTGCTTGTACAAGATGGTTGTTTTCTGGTACAATTAGTGTGTTGTATGACAGTGACTATAGCAAGATGGTTGGTGATCTGTAATGTGTGACTAGCAAGGTGATTGGTGATCTGTATGACATGGTGACTGTAGCAAGGTGATTGGTGATCTGTATGACATGGTGACTGTAGCAAGGTGATTGGTGATCTGTATGACATGGTGACTGTAGCAAGGTGATTGGTGGTCTGTATGACATGGTGACTGTAGCAAGGTGATTGGTGATCTGTATGACATGGTGACTGTAGCAAGGTGATTGGTGATCTGTGTGACTGTAGCAAGGTGATTGGTGATCTGTATGACATGGTGACTGTAGCAAGGTGATTGGTGATCTGTATGACATGGTGACTGTAGCAAGGTGATTGGTGATCTGTATGACATGGTGACTGTAGCAACGTAGTTGGTGCACTGTATTTAATTGACTATAGCAAGGAGATTGGTCCACTGTATTTCATTGACTATAGCAAGGAGATTGGTGCACTGTATTTCATTGACTATAGCAAGGAGATTGGTGCACTGTATTTCATTGACTGTGGCAGGGTGGTTGGTGTACTGTTATACATGACTTGCAAGGTGGTTAGTGCACTGTAATACATGACTGTAGCAAGGTGGTTGATGTACTGTGATACATGACTGTAGCAAGATGGTGGGTGCACTGTAATACATGATTAGCAAGGTGGTTGTTAAACTGTAATACATGATTAGCAAGGTGGTTGTTAAACTGTAATACATGATTAGCAAGGTGGTTGTTAAACTGTAATACATGATTAGCAAGGTGGTTGTTAAACTGTAATACATGATTAGCAAGGTGGTTGTTAAACTGTAATACATGATTAGCAAGGTGGTTGATGCACTGTAATACATGACTAGCAATGTGGTTGTAGCAAGGTGGTTGGTGCACTAATATGTGACTGGCAAGGTGCTTGGTGATCTGTAATACGTGTCTAGCAAGGTGATTGATGCACTGTAATACATGACTAGCAAGGTAGCTGATGCACTGTAATATGTGACTAGCAAGGTGGTAGGTGCACTGTATTACGTGACTAGCAATGTGGTTGGTGCACTATTTCATTGACTGTTGCAAAGTGGTTGGTGATCTTTATTACATGGTGACTCTAGCAAGGTAGTTGGTGATCTGTATTACATGGTGACTGTAGCAAGGTAGTTGGTGATCTGTATTACATGGTGACTGTAGCAAGGTAGTTGGTGATCTGTATTACATGGTGACTGTAGCAAGGTAGTTGGTGATCTGTATTACATGGTGACTAGCAAGATAGTTGGTGATCTGTATTACATGGTGACTGTAGCAAGGTAGTTGGTGATCTGTATTACATGGTGACTGTAGCGAGTTGACTGGGGATCTGTATTACAGGGTGACTAGCAAGGTGATTGGTGATCTGTATTACATGGTGACTGTAGCAAGGTGTTTGGTGATCTATATTACATGGTGACTGTAGCAAGGTGGTTGGTGATCTGTATTACATGGTGGCTGTAGCGAGTTGACTGGTGAAATGTATTACATGGTGACTAGCAAGGTGATTGGTGATCTGCATTACATGGTGACTAGCAAGGTGATTGGTGATCTGTATTACATGGTGAATGTAGCGAGGTGTCTTGAGCCTGAGGCATTAAGGCCGCCTGGCTCGTGTAGTCACCATGAACTGTGCAGGTTAGGATTTTCTTTTTGCCTCCAACAGGAACAAATCCATCACCTTCCTTGGGATTTGAGCCTGAATCTTCTGAGTAGGAGTTTGGTATTCTAGCCACTTGGCCAGCTGCTCCATCTGGTACTGAAAGAGTTAATTTACATGCAGACCAAGTTGGCAACATTTCTGGACAAATTACAACAGAGACAAGCACACAGGCAACATTTCTGGACATATCACCAGAGATAATCACAAAGGCAACATTTCTGAATAAATTACACCGGAGAAAATCACATAGGCAACATTTATGGACAAATTACAACTGAGACAATCACACAGGAAACATTTCTGGATAAGTTACAACTGAGATAATCACACAGGCAACATTTCTGGATAAGTTACAACTGAGATAATCACACAGGCAACATTTCTGGACACATTACACCAGAGACTATGACAGGCAACATTTCTGGACACATTACACCAGAGACAATGACACAGGCAACATTTCTGGACAAATTACACCAGAGACTATGACACAGGCAACATTTCTGGACAAATTACACCAGAGACAATGACACAGGCAACATTTCTGGACAAATTACACCAGAGACAATGACACAGGAAACATTTCTGGACAAATTACACCACAGACAATGATAACAGGCAACATTTCTGGACAAATTACACCACAGACAATGACACAGGCAACATTTCTGGACAAATTACACCAGAGACAATGACACAGGCAACATTTCTGGACAAACTACACCACAGACAATGACACAGGCAACATTTCTGGACAAACTACACCACAGACAATGACACAGGCAACATTTCTGGACAAATTACACCACAGACAATGACACAGGCAACATTTCTGGACAAATTACACCACAGACAATGACACAGGCAACATTTCTGGATAATTTACAACTGAGACAGGGCCGTCTAATATACAACACTTGAGACAAATCAGCCTTTATCATCAGCAAAAGTGTTATCTTTAATTGCACATGATTTAAACAATTATCTGTAACTTCACATGTTTAAAACAAATATCTTTAACTTTACATGTTTAAAACAAATATCTTTAACTTTACATGTTTAAAACAATTATCTGTAACTTCACATGTTTAAAACAATTATCTGTAACTTCACTGTTTAAAACAATTATCTGTAACTTCACATGTTTAAAACAATTATCTGTAACTTCACATGTTTAAAACAATTATCTGTAACTTCACATGTTTAAAACAATTATCTGTAACTTCACATGTTTAAAACAATTATCTGTAACTTCACATGTTTAAAACAATTATCTGTAACTTCACATCAGTTGCAAACCAATATCAGCAGTTTTTATACATTTGTTAGTCAACCGAAATACACAGGCAGTAGAAACCGACAACAGTGTACGTAAACATATGAGATTAATCTACATCATCTAGTGCTGTATCCAATATGCAATAACTCTTCTTCTTAAATGTTTATCTTGAATGTCACCTACAAGTTTAGTATAACATTGTCCTCCTTGTTTTGTCCTGATTTAAATCAGGTCAGGCAACAACTAGTTAAAAGGTAATCATAATTAGATTTTTTTTTTTTATGTTGGTATTATTAATCAGGTCAGTTGAACTAAAATATTGACTTTTGTGTGTCCTTGACTTGGAAATGTAAATTACAAGCACCTCTGAAGTCGTTCGTCTGATGGCAAGGGACACTGGTAATATAGAAAGCTAATCCACATGCAAAAATCAGTCCAATGCATAAAAAGTACACGTGCAGACTACGCTTAAGTTCAAAGCTATCGAACGCCACATAAAAATCGGATTTATGATCACAGGTAACATCTCAAAGACTAGTGTTCCATGATTATCTTTATAACCATCATCATCATCATCATGTGCCAAGCTAACAAGCTTGGACAACTGTGGTTCACCACAGTCACATGATCACAGGTAACATCTCAAAGACTAGTGTTCCATGATTATCTTTATAACCATCATCATCATCATCATGTGCCAAGCTAATAAGCTTGGACAACTGTGGTTCACCACAGTCACATGATCACAGGTAACATCTCAAAGACTAGTGTTCCATGATTATCTTTATAACCATCATCATCATCATCATGTGCCAAGCTAATAAGCTTGGACAACTGTGGTTCACCAGTCACATGATCACAGGTAACATCTCAAAGACTAGTGTTCCATGATTATCTTTATAACCATCATCATCATCATCATGTGCCAAGCTAATAAGCTTGGACAACTGTGGTTCACCACAGTTACATGATCACAGGTAACATCTCAGACTAGTGTTCCATGATTATCTTTATAACCATCATCATCATCATCATGTGCCAAGCTAATAAGCTTGGACAACTGTGGTTCACCACAGTCACATGATCACAGGTAACATCTTAAAGACTAGTGTTCCATGATTATCTTTATAATCATCATCATCATCATGTGCCAAGCTAATAAGCTTGGACAACTGTGGTTCACCACAGTCACATGATCACAGGTAACATCTCAAAGACTAGTGTTCCATGATTATCTTTATAATCATCATCATCATGTGCCAAGCTAATAAGCTTGGACAACTGTGGTTCACCACAGTCACATGATCACAGGTAACATCTCAAAGACTAGTGTTCCATGATTATCTTTATAATCATCATCATCATCATCATGTGCCAAGCTAATAAGCTTGGACAACTGTGGTTCACCAAATCACATGATCACAGGTAACATCTCAAAGACTAGTGTTCCATGATTATCTTTATAATCATCATCGTGTGCCAAGCTAATAAGCTTGGACAACTGTGGTTCACCATCTCAAAACACCACCACAGTCACAACCCAGGTCTGTGTTCTTTTCCTTCGGAAGCTATTCTGATATTTCTCTCTTTTTCTTCCTGTGTTCCTTTCAAATTTTCCAGTTGTCCTAAAGTTTTCAAGTTTACTTCTCATTTTAAAAAACAGGGCTGAATATAAATTCTCTAAATAATTTAAAATTTATTCAAACATGTTACCTCTTCATGATCCAGATCTTGATGAAGCTGCCTCTTTCAATGTTCTTCATGAAGATTGATTACAAATATGGGAACAGGTTTGTTTCTTGCATGTATATTCTTGTAAGGTGTTACGGCCGCGGTTTGTAAGCCCCCCCATACCCGCGTTCAAAACACAGCTGCAGACGATTTGGCAGCAGACCATCTTGTGTTGGTTTTTTACGAAATAGTGTGGGTGCTGGTTCAGAAAGTAATGGCAAACTACTGAACGTAAACTTGCCAGGAGATCATAAACAGCAGAAAACTGCTGGGGTTGACTGATGTCCTGTATAGGAAAACAATTCTATGCATAATTTAAGACACAGAGGTTTACTGTTAAAGACACCGGAAAACAACATCCAAGGATCTATAAATGAAGGATGAAGAGGATGTCTGAGAAACAACTACAACAGACAGGCATGCAAGGGCATTGGGGTTCAGGCTAGGGCAGATGTGACATGGTGAGACCAAGGGACATGTGTGACATGGTGAGACCAAGGGGCAGATGTGACATGGTGAGACCAAGGGGCAGATGTGACATGGTGAGACCAAGGGACATGTGTGACATGGTGAGACCAAGGGACATGCGTGACATGACAGATGTCTTCATTCACACCTTGGACTAGCCTGATGATGATAAGAACAAAGAACATTGAAGTGACATGAATGCCGAGGTAAGGGGTTCGACCCCTACACCGGACAGTTGGAGTAAAGTGTAGACCTCCTGTCCTTGACTTGGGGACATAAATTACAAGTACCTCTGAAGCCGGAGTGGGTTTGCCTGATGGCAAGGAACATTGTTTATAGGGAAATCTAATGCCCACACAAAATTCAGTCCAGCACTACTAGAAGAAGTGTGTATGGACTATGCTTGAGTTCAAAGTGAGCAAGCCCCCCCCCCCCCCCCCCCCCCCCCCAATGACCGGATGTCTTCATACACCTGTCTTTGTACAGACTTACCTTGTGATGTTCAAGTAGTCCCTCCCAAATGAAAAGGAATGCCTAGTTTTCCCTCACTATTCAACTACCCAATTTGGCAGCAAACCGTCATGCATTGGTTGTTTTTACAAAATTGTATGGGTACCGGTCGTTCAGAAAGCAATGGCAAACTACTGAACGTAAAACTTGCCAAAAGATAACAACAGCAAAAAATGCTGGTGTTGACTGCGATGTCCTGTAAAGGATATGAAACTTTAAGAAAAGAAAATTAAACTACCAATAGAAGTGATCGAGAACACCAAGAACTGAGACAGTGGAGGGACATAAACGACTACGCCTTATGGCAGGGCACATGATGATGCTGCCTCGTCAACTTTAAATCGTGTGAACAAAATTTGAAAACATACAAGGTTTAAACCATTCAGAGCGGTCAAGATTGTACAAGATGTTATCAAAAATATGTTCTGAAGAATCAACCCATCAGGAAGTTGTTAAGTGCGGGTCTCGAGTGCTTTTTATTTTTTTGTTTTAATTCATTTGCTCTTTTCCGAAAGGGTTACAAATGCAGTTCGCAGTCATGCATACCGCGTTCAAAACATAGCTGTGGGCGGTTTGGAAGCAGACTGCCTTGCGCTGGTTCCCATACAAATGGTATGAGTGTCAGTTGTTCAGAAAGCAATGACAAACTACTGAATAGAAACTTATCAAGAAATCACATACAGCCAAAACATGGGGTTGACTGTGATGTCCTGTAAAGGATATGCAACTAACTTAACTTGATAGAATGCTTCACATCCCAAAAGCCGTAGAGGCCATGCGACTACTACCTTTACTTTTAGGGACATATGTACACCTGTTTTATTATGGAGAGATTTACAATCTAAAGTATGTACTAAGTTTCACATCTGTGTAGAATCACTGTACACATTATGAAAGCATGTCAGTTTACATTATATATTTCTATAATGTTGATCTCGCCTTTGGTAAAACGTGTATATTTTTAAAATAAACTATTTTAATCAAGTGACTCCTGCTCGGTTTGTGGTGCCGCTCTTAAATGTGTCTGCCCCGTTAGCTTGATCATCCATCGCGTCCATTCCCATGAGATCAGTTCCTCTGTTGACTGAGCCGTCCAGGTCACACGAGCCCTGCATGATCAGGTAGCGATGACACACCAGTTTCCAGTCGACCACATCTTCAATGTTTTGGGTTATGTGAGGTGTTATAACTGTCAAGATACATATTCATGTTAGCATTAACATAAATTTCATATTTCAAGTTAACAAAAGTATTACTTATGACAAATTTCACATGTTTTCCAGTTAATCATTGTGTTACCGATAAACACATTTCACACACTTTAAAGTTAACTTATGTGTTACCACCAGCTCCGTGGCGAAGGGCGTTACAGACGCAGTTCGTAATCCTGAATACCCATGTTCGAAACACAGCTGTATTGGCTTTTTATGAAATGGTATGGGTGCCGGTCATTCAGAAAGCAATGGCAAACTACTGAATGTAAACTTGCCCAGGAATCCCATCCATCCATTGCCATGCCAATAAGCATGGGCGGTCATGTTTCGCCATCTCACTCGATCACCAGAGTTGTGGATCAGCTGTGTTCCTGTCTCGACCGTGCCCCTTGGTCTTCCCCTTGGTCTCTTCCCTTCGATCTTGCCAGTTGTTACCAAGCTCTCCAAGTCATTTCTTTTCATAACAAGCATAAAAAATGTTGACTGTGTATGTCTAATGACTCTAATCAGTTTACGATCTTCATTTGTTTCTTGAAGGACTAGTTCATTGGTTTTTCTGTCTGTCCATGGTATTATTTGCATTTTCCTCAGAAACCACATTTCCGCAGCCATCAGATGTTTTTTCAGCTTGACTGCTCAATGTCCACGCTTCACATCCATACAAAAGTGCAGGTTCTATATAGCACTTCAACACTCTTTTTCTCGTTTCAATTGATATCTTTTTATTAGTCAGTATGTTTTTCATCTTGAAAAAGGCTACATGTTTTTCATCTTGAAAAAGGCTACCTTCGCAATGACAATTCTTGTTCTAATCTCTTCAAGGCATCTCCCATAAGATGTTATGACTGTTCCGAGATAATTGCACCGATTCACTTGTTGAAGAATGTTCCCATTTACTTGTATATTACATTGTGGTATTTCAAAACAATGTTTTCCCGTGATGAATTTGAATAACGAAGACACAAACAATAGATTGCACGATTTATTGCCTGGCATATTTCGCTGCATCTCGTCAGGTACGTACTGCAGAAATCACACAACTTACGTGAATTAATTAGGTAAATCCTTCAAACTGAAATATACACATGTTCGCACAGTAATGTCGATTGTCTACCACGGTAATTTTAAACTGACTAACATGTCTTTCTGCTTACACAAGGACGGCTTACGAAGGTTGATTAGTATAGATTCAGCAAACTTTAACAATCGACTACTTTGTGTGTTGAACAACACACGGAAGGCACTGTTTCTTTTAACCACGTGCGCAGTCTCGAGCACATGTCTCCCGACCGATGAAGCCAGACTTTTCCGGTGTGTCGGCCTGCCTAGGCTACCATCTTCTGTGTGTAGTATTTTGTCCAACCAATTCGGAATATGTTCCGAAACCCTGCAATGTAACTGTCGCTCAGTTTTGCCTATGTAGATGGCCTCGCATCTGCATGTAAATTGGTAAATACAATTTGATTTGGCGTACAAAGCTACAGGTCCGTTTACTGCTGGGACTGGGATCGGTGTGTTTCTGTACCTGATGACTAGAGCTGCAGCACAGAATGTTCGCTCGACTGCTGTGGTGAGCCGGTCCCGCAGACGTTGCATTACGTCATCTCCTCGGAAGGTTAGCTGGATGAATACTTTGAGTTTAGGGACTGTAGTTACTTCTGATTTCGGTTTGGGCCAGTGGCAGATGCAGCGAAATATGCCAGGCAATAAATCGTGCAATCTATTGTTTGTGTCTTCGTTATTCAAATTGTGGTATTTCTTTCCTCTACGTTTAATTTATCGTTTATCTCCCCACTCTTCAGTGTCCGTAGATCAAATTTAGTGTTTCTTGGTGTATATTTGACTTTCTTTAATTTTATATCTATTCTATATTGCTTAAGATTAATCTGTGGTCACTGTAGCAGTCTGCACTTGGTATAGTTACTGTGACTTTTAAGGCATTTCAAAATCTTCTGTTGATGAGAAAGTAATCAATCTGATTTCTGATCTTATGATCAGGACTCCTCCATGTCCATAATTTCCTTGGGTGCTGTTTCCAATAATCACATCATGCCCAGGAATCACGAACAGCCAAACAATTCTGGGCTTGACTACTATGTCCTGTAAAGGACATGCAACTAACTTTTTGTGTTACCTTTATGGTATCTCACAAAGTTTTAGAGTTAACAAATGTGTTACCATTATAACATATCTCACAAAGTTGAAAAGTTATCAAATGTGATAGATTATAAAATATTTCACAAGTTGAACAGTTAACAAATGTGTTACTATCATAACATATCTCACAATATTTAAACTTAACAACGACGGAACATTAGAGAACATAACACAAGAAATTCAAAGAGAAAAAATTAATATATTAGGTATGTGCGAAACGAGATGGACAGGAGCAGGCATCAAGATACATAAAGATTTTAAGATTATTTATTATGGAGGTGAGGATAGACATAGGGGAGTGGCAATAATTTTGGACCGGAAAACATCAACGTCTGTTCAGGGATATTGGGCCGTGTCGGACAGAGTACTACTAGTTAAATTGAGTGGCAGACCTTTTAACATAAATGTTATTCAAGTATATGCCCCAACAGGAGAGTCCAGTGAAGATAGTGTAGAGGAATTTTATAATGACATAGAGTCTGCCTTAAAGAAATGTAAAAATTCAGAAATAAACATTATAATAGGGGACTTCAATGCAAAAGTAGGAAATCAAGGGGATAGATACACAGTAGGAAACTATGGTTTAGGAGAGAGAAATGAAAGAGGATACAGACTAGTAGAGTGGGCAAAAGAACAGGAAATGATTGTAGGAAACACCTGGTTCAAGCAACACCCTAGAAGATTATGGACCTGGAGGAGTCCTGATAGCAGGATTAGAAACCAGATTGATTACATTCTCATTAGCAGAAGATTTAGAAACGCCCTAACAGTAGCAAAAACAGTTCCCAGTGCTGATTGTTATAGTGACCACAGATTACTCACAGGAACATTGAGGATAAAGTTGAAGAAAGTCAAGTATACAACAGGGAACACTAAATATGATTTGTGTACATTGAGTAATGACAAGGAAATACAAAACAAATTCAACATAGAAGTACAGAACAGATTTGAAATATTGTCTGATCTAGAGATCCTATTCCAGGATGTGGATGATCAATGGGAAATGTTAAAGAATTCAATCAATATTGCTGCAGAAACAACTATTCCAAAATTAAAGAAGGTGGGTCGTAAGAAATGGATGACTGAGGAAATTTTACACTTAATGGAAACAAGAAGACTCAACAAAAATAATCCTGCCAAATATGAAGAAATTCACAGACAAGTCAGAATATTATGTAGGAAGGCAAAAGAATCATGGCTTGAGGAAAAGTGCCTAGAAATTGAAAAACAACACAACAGTCAAAATACAAAATTAGTGCACAAAAGGATTCAGGAACTTACTAATAAAAGAACAAGTACATCAACAGGCTGTCTAAGAACTAAAGATGGCAAAATCATAATAGAAAAAGATCAGATTCTACATGTATGGACAGATTATGTGAAAGACCTGTATAATGATAACAGAGAGGAACAGTATGCTATTAGATTTAATAATGAAGGACCAGCAATTTTAAAGATGGAGGTTCAAAATGTTCTTAAGCATATGAAAGCTGGCAAGGCCCCCGGTGCAGATAACATCACAACAGAAATGATTAAAGCTTTAGAAGAATTTGGACTAGAGCAAGTCACTAGACTGCTGAACACATTATATGATACTGGAGATATACCTTCTGAATCACATCACAAAGATTTTGTTACGAATTATCATGCAAAGAGTGAGGAAGAAAATACAACCTGAAATAGGGGAAGAACAATGTGGTTTTGTAGAAGGAAAGGGTACACTGAATCGGAAACAAAAGTAAATGCTGTGTATATGCTGCGAACAGTTATTGAACGTGCTTTAGAAGTAAACAAGGATATACATCTTTGCTTTATTGACTACACAAAGGCTTTTGATAGAGTAAGATATGTCAACATTGTGGATATGCTGGTAGATCTACAAATTGATGGGAAAGACATTAGACTTATAAAAAACATATATTGGAAACAACAAGCTGCCATAAGAATTGATAATGAATTAGGACAATACCAACCTATTAAGAGAGGTGTTAGGCAGGGATGTGTAATGTCTCCAGATCTTTTTTCCTTATACAGTGAAAATATTTTCAGAAATGTAGAAGACCTAAATGGAATCAGCATTGGAGGACGAAACATAAATAACATTAGATATGCAGATGATATAGTATTGATTGCAGACAATGCACAGGATCTGCAACAATTAGTAGACGCAGTGGTTGTACACAGTGAGCAGCTGGGGTTGGAATTAAATTGTAGGAAGACACAGGTTATGGTCGTCACTAGGAAGAACGAAGTACCACAATGTAATATACAAGTAAATGGGAATATTCTTCAGCAAGTGAATCGGTTCAATTATCTCGGAACAGTCATAACATCTGATGGCAGATGCCTTGAAGAGATTAGAACAAGAATCGCCATTGCGAAGGTAGCCTTTAGCAAGATTAAAAACATTCTGACCAATAAAATGATGTCAATTGAAACGAGAAAAAGAGTGTTGAGGGGATACATAGAGCCTGTTCTTTTGTATGGATGTGAAACTTGGACAATGTGCAGTCAAGCTGAAAAACATCTGATGGCTGCAGAAATGTGGTTTCTGAGGAAAATGCAAAGAATACCATGGACAGATAGAAAAACCAATGACCAAGTACTACAAGAGACAAATGAAAATCGTAGATTGATTAGAGAAATTAGACGTAGACAGTCAAAATTTTTTGGACATGTTATGAGAAGAAATGGACTGGAGAACTTGGTGACAGCTGGCAAGATCGAGGGGAACAGACCAAGAGGAAGACCGAGAGGAAAATACCTGGATGGCTTGGCCACATGGCATGGACGAGACAGGAACACTGAGCTGATCCACGACTCTGGTGATCGAGTGAAATGGCGAATCATGACCGCCCACGCTTTCCGGCATGGCACATGATTGATTGATTGATATTCCAATTCCAATTTTCAAAAACAAAAATTCCAAATTCGGCCTCGTCTAACCTGCTTCATCAGCTGTGGTTATTGTTGAGGTCCGTGGTTGTGTGGATTGTTGGTCCTATTTCCTACTGGTTTTTATTTGCTCCGCTCTGTTCGTCGGATAGATTTGTTTTGTGCTGGTCCTGGTAAAGACCGGTCCTTGGTTGGGCCTACTGGGGCCCTCATTCTCTCGTTTTTAGGTTTTTCTCTGTTAGCACTGCTAAGTGCTTGTCGCTTCTTGTGTTATTCTCATCGAGGCTAGTCCCGGTCATGTCCAGTCCTCATAAGGACTTGATGTAGGCAAGGGCAGAGCATTTAATTGCAAGTCTCAAGTTGTCCCCCCGGTCAGCGTTACGAACTCCTTTACGCTTGTGAGTTTTGGCGGTTTTCTTCATCGTGTGTGGGTGTGGCGTGGCAACAAGATGACCAGGTCTCCCTGTCTTCCTAGTTCAGGTGCTCTACCGGAAGAGCCAACCCACCTTCCTGCCATTCACCCCGCCAGTTTTTTTATTTTTTTTTATTTTTTTTAATTGGAAATTTTTTTATTTTTTTTTAAACATATAAACATGCACAAATACAAACAAGCACATATATACATATATACAGTGTGGGGAGGTTATACGGTCTTCCCTGTTCTGCATAGGAACTGTCTGACCAGTCGCTGTGTTTCCGGGTTGCTGTTTATGTGCAGGCACTCCGTCATTGTCATTGGGTTCCCAGTTTTGATGAAGTGATCTCTCAGGTCCCTTCGCTCTCTATTGTACTTGTCGCATACTAGTAAGTAGTGTTCGATGGTGTTGTTTTCTCGGCATACTCTGCAGTTTGGGTTTTCTCTTGTGTCTTTCCAATTGCCTAATCTGATTCTCCACAGCTGTCTGTTTGCCGGTGCTTTCATGTTGGTCTTGACTTGTGGCTTGAATCTGGGTTCACCCAATACTTGGAAGGCATGCCGGCCTTTATCGCTGTCTCGCCACGGTTGCCTCCATTCCTTGAGAATGTAGTTTTTGACTATATTCTTCCCTTCTACTTTACCTAGGCCTGTGCAGATTTGATTAGTGCTGGTTATTCCCCGTTTCGCTGCTCTGTCTGCCTGTTCGTTTCCCGGGATACCCCTGTGTGCTGGTATCCATCCGATGGTGACTTGGCAACCCATGTACCTGAGGTTAGTGGCTGTCGCTAGTATCTCCTCTTTTATGTCTGGTCTGTTGCCTCTATTGAAGTTCCCGAGCGTTTGTACTGATGACAGGGAGTCTGTTAATATACACAGTCTCAGTGGTGGATTTTCGGCTGCGATCTCTAGACCTTTCATTATGGCAACCAGTTCGGCCGTGCATACTGCTGTCTGGTCTGTTAGCTTGAACTGTCTCTTCAGCTTCCAGTCTGGGACCACTACCCCTGCTCCTACCTCTCCCTGTTCGTTTTTGGACCCGTCTGTGTATATTATGAGGTTGTCCTTACTGAATTCTTGTATGTATTCCTCGGCCGTTACTCTTGCATCTGTGTCCTCCGTGTCCTTGGTGATGGACTTAGCTAGACTACAGTCAGTGAATGGGACTGTTAGTTCCCATGGTGGGATTATTGGCTTGAACCGTCTTGTCTGTTTAAGGGTCTCTGCTAGCTCAGTTTCTTCCTTCATCTTCTCTGCTGCTTCCCATCCTGCCGGTCTTTGCAGTTTTACTATTGGAATGCCCCCCCCCCTTTTTTTGCTGTTGTTGTCGCTGAACGTTTGGTATCCAGGGTGGTTTTTGTCTTGGGCTACCTTAAGCCAGTAGTTATACGTCAGCTGTTTACGCCTCAGACTCAGTGGAAGTACACCCAGTGCTACCTCCATGGCTTCCCTGGATGTACATTTTCCAGCACCCAAGATGATGTTTAGCGCTTGGGTCTGTATGGTGTCTAGCTTCCTCTTGTTGGCTTCTGATGCTGAGTCGTACACAATGCTGCCGTATTCTATCTTGCACCTGATAAATGCTTTATAGAACATCAGCATTGTTTGGGTGTGGGCACCCCAACCGTTACCTTTTATCACCCGCAGTAGGTTGCTTGCTTTCTTGCATTTTTCTAACGTCTGGCTTATATGTTTTGACCAGTTCATCTGCTCGTCCAGGGTCATTCCAAGGAAGACTGTGCTCTTTGTTTTCTTAATGGTTTCCCCTTTTATCTCTATTTTCCAGTCCTTGTTATGAGTTATCTTCTTCTTGCTGCTAAATACCATGCTGACCGTTTTATTGGTATTGATTTTGAAACCCCATTTGTCCATCCATGCTGTTAGCTTGTTTATTTGCTTTTGGAGGGGTCCTCTTGTAGTCTTTGCCGCCTTGCCGCTCCTCCATATGGCGCAGTCGTCCGCGAATTGAGATAGTCCTGTTTTCTGGTCTTGAATCTCATCTGTCAGGTCGTTCACCAGTATTGAAAATATATTGTTGGTGAGATGACCGAGCCCTGGGGAATGCCGTTCTCCTGCACATATGTGTCGGATACCTCATTCCCTATCCTCACTGAGAAGCTTCTATCTTTGAGGAAGTTTTCTATGTATTTGTAGGTTCTACCAGTTATGTCTACTTTCTTCAGTTTGATTAGTGCGGCTTCACTCCAGCATTGATCGTACGCCTGGGCTAGGTCCAGGAATACAGCCAACGTCTTTTCACCTCTCTTGAATCCTTTCTTTACGTGGTTTTCCAATTTGATGATTTGATCCATCGTGCACCTGTTGGCTCTAAACCCGGATTGTGTATGGCTGTACAGTTCATTCTTCTCCAGGTAGAATGTTATTCTTTTATTTATCACTGTCTCCATAACTTTGCCCAGGTGCGATGTCAGTGAGATGGGGCGGTATGATTCTACCCTTGTTGGCTCTTTCCCTAGTTTCTTGACTGGGATCACCGTGGCTGTTTTCCACTGCCTGGGGATCTTTCCCGTCTGCCATATTATCTGCTATATTACAGCTTAGTAATCGTTTTTATGGTGTTATTCGGGAGCTTTTTGAGGATGTATAATTTAATATGTCCGCCCCAGCCGCGGTGTCGGATTTTTCGTTTAGCGCTATCATCACCTCATCTGTTGTGATGTCTGCATCCATAAAGTGTTCTTCGATGTTTTCGTCTGCTGTGTCTTTTAGCTCTTGTGTCATTTCCTCCCTTCTTTGTCTTTCATTGCTTCCTAGTCTTTTGTTAGAGCAGACTTCGTGGAAGTAATCTCCGAACACTTTGGCTTTGTCCTGGTCTGTTACTGCTAGTTTCTCGCTTTTGATGGTTGGGATTTTACTGGTCTTTTTATTTCCTTGAATAGCTTTTATTTGTTTCCACACCTTTCTGGTTGGTGTGTCTGGACTGAGTGTTTGACAGAATCTTTTCCACTCCTTCTCTTTTGCATGTTTTACTGCTCTGTTTGCCGGTCTCTGTGGCTGTGGGGTTACAACACTTTCTCTCTGTAATCCCGTTTATCACGCAGAGTCTCGCAGCGGAGCGAGAGCTGAGGTGGTTCGACCCCCGCTCGTGACTTGCGGGATACTGAGCCGGCCGCTCAGAAAGCAATGGCAAACTACTGAGCGTAATCTTGCCAAGAGATCAACAGACAGCTGAAAGATGCTGCTGTTGACAGCTAAGTCCTGTTAAAAGGATACGCAAAAACAACAACAACAACTGCTCTGTTTGCGTCGTTTCTGAATTTCTTGAATTCTTCAAAATTCTCTTCTGTCCTTGCCTTTTGGTATTTCTGCAGCGCTCTTTTCCTATTTTGTTGTGCCGCTGTGCACTTGTCGTTCCACCAGCCCACTGGGTTGTGCCATCGTTTTTGGGGTGTCTGGGGCTCTTTCTTACCCGATCTTAGAATCAATCTAAATAAAAAGAAAATGCCATTATTATTAATTTTTTTTTTTTTTAAAGTTAATAATATCAAAACATCTAAAATGTTTAACACCCGATCATCTTGACAGACGATATTTGGTTTCTGCTGTAAGGCACAAATCTAAAACATATAGCAGTGGTGAACGGGACTGTCCCAGCCCAGTTCCTGCTGTGGGAAATTTTAGAACGTGTGTGCGTCTCGCGAGCCCTGTGTGTGGCTTATTTTGTTAATACTTGGGAACACTTCTCATTAGATGGTAACAAGCATGGGAGAGCGCAGATAGTACACGCCGCAAAATCTTCTCCGGGGTGCTTTGAATCACAGATCCACCCCTCTCCTCCACCACACAACTTTAAAGAGAGATATATAGCTCCTCTGGCCTAAGTACACAAAGGCTTTGTGAAAACTGGCTGCATGTCCGCTGTAAGACCCGGCGACCGACCCTAGTGGCTGGTGGTCACTAGGCAATTTTGCGTTCAGCGGTTTGTCCTTTGCCTAAATTCAACACGATTCCCCGGCACGAATATAAACATTGTTGTAGAATACAAAAGGCTAACACGTATGGTATTTATATATGGGTAGCCATGTATGGATGAATTCGTGTAGGTATCTATGTAAATATAATTATGGCTTTGTGTTAATATACAGGTATTTATATGAATATATGCATATGGAAATCCCCCCTCCCCCCCCCCCCTCCCCCCCCCCCCCCCCCAAAAAAAAATAAAATAAAATTGGAAGCCACAATTTAAATAGAATGACAATGTAAAGGTTATTGCCCAAGATCACGGAAATCCATGTACTATTATCTACAGAATGCAAGAGATAGATCAAGACAGAATGTGTTTGTGTGTGTGTGTGTGTGTGTGTGTGTGTGTGTGAGAGAGAGAGAGAGAGAGAGAGAGAGAGAGAGAGAGAGAGAGAGAGAGGTGTAACATACATTCCACTTGTGGAGATGAAAATGAAACGAGGATTGTGTGTTTTTACATGCACTATGCCATAAATGTCATATCATATCATAACTGTATATGCATGTATTTGTTTTATTAACGCATGTGACACATAACAACGCCCTGTAATATACACAAAGAAACACACACTATACCTTGTAAATATACATTGCTTTGTATGAAATAAACGTTTAAAAAAATTAACAAAAATTTTTTTAAAAACATAATTTTTTTACTGGCCTCCTAGGGCCACACAAAGGAAGTTAATTAGTTAGTCGAGATTCCAACTTCACGGCAACGGGTCGTCCCCATTATGCTCCATTCCTGTGCCAGTGAATATCACACAAAATGCTCCTCACTGCCCAATGTGAAAAGTGGAATAGACAAGAGTCTCGGCAATCCAACAGCCCGCACAGGTACACTGTGCATAATGCCGCCGCCAGAATGCCAACACAAAAGTCTTCCACGAAAACCACAGTTCATTGTCGATGGATTCCGCGGTCACCAGAAAGATCTCATTGACCCGGGTTTTCTCACATGGCTCGGTCTACACACATCCCACACTTTGATAACATCAAGAAAGACATCAGAAGACTCAATATTCGCATGTTACGTATATGTGAAACCAGTTGGCATTATAATTTCCGAAGAACATAACATAAGATATGATACATTCTCGTGCAGAGAAACAACAGCCAGAGGTAGCATATGCAATTCATTCATTCATTCATTCATTCATTCATTCATTCAGCCGCCAATGGCAATGTAGCTCTGGTCAATTTAATGGTTGGCAAGTATGCAGCCATAATAGATGCCCTCACTTTGGTAAGTATTGGTCAATTTAATGGTTCGCAAGCATGCAGCCACCATATAGATGCCCTTACTTTGGTAAGTACTGGTCAATTTACAGGTTCGCAAGCATGCAGCCATAATAGATGCCCTCACGTTGGTAAGTATTGGTCAATTTAATGGTTCGCAAGCATGCAGCCACCATATAGATGCCCTTACTTTGGTAAGTACTGGTCAATTTACAGGTTCGCAAGCATGCAGCCATAATAGATGCCCTCACGTTGGTAAGTACTGGTCAATTTAATGGTTGGCAAGCATGCAGCCATAATAGATGCCCTCACTTTGGTAAGTATTGGTCAATTTAATGGTTCGCAAGCATGCAGCCACCATATAGATGCCCTTACTTTGGTAAGTACTGGTCAATTTACAGGTTCGCAAGCATGCAGCCATAATAGATGCCCTCACGTTGGTAAGTACTGGTCAATTTAGTGGTTGGCAAGCTTGCAGCCACAATCGGGGCTGAGTGGTCTCGAGGTATGGTGTCCGCCTCGAGTGCTGGAGGTCCCGGGTTCATGCCCCGGTAAGGACCGGAAGTTTTTCACGTGGACTTCTAGTAATAAATTTCCTCTGGTCTCTGGCTAGTGAGATCGGACGCCCGTGTGTATTGTTGCACACGTAAAAATATCTCTTGGCAGTTGGAAATCAAAAAGAATAGCCTAACGGCGCTGCCGGGCAAAATTTCGAGTTAACAATCTACCCGAAGTATTTCAGGATCCTCGCCGCTGCTACGGAGTTCGTGCACTGAGCTGAGTTTCTCCGGACTCATGCGTTAGTTAAGAGAAGAACGGAACACTTATGGATTACACCCGTATGCCGTGATGTTGATCCGTCGAATAAACTACACTATTCATTCATTCAGTAGCATGTCCTTTGCAGAACCTCGCTCCCATAACAATCTTCCAGAAAACTTCTCGATCACAAGCATCTTATGGCAGCTTGTTGTTTCCACTATATGTTTTTTACAAGTCTAAGGTCTTTCTGATCAATTTGTAGATCTGCAAGCATCTTTTTCATGTAGAAATGTCTTAAATGTTTTGCATATCCTTTACAGGACATCGCTGTCAACATCAGCATCTTTCAGCTGTATGTTGATTTCTTGGCAAGATTACGCTCATTAGTTTGCCATTCCTTTCTGAGCGGCCGGCTCAGTTATCCCGCAAGTCACCAGCGGGAGTCGAACCGCTCCCAGCTCTCGCCCTTCTAATAGACTCTGGGTGATAAACGGGATTACGGAGAAAGTGTTGTAACCCCTCGGCCAGAGAGACCGGCAGAAATGTCTTACTTTATCGAAATCCTTTGTAGTCAATAAAGGAAATACGTAGCTCTTTGTTTACTTTTAGAGAAGGTTCAATTAATGTTCTCAGCATATACAATGGTACATACATCATATACTGAAAGGGGGGTACTCTTCCGATTAACGGTCCCAAATTATTTATTGTAAAACGTATTCCTTACAGGGCCTAATTAGGTGATTATGCTAGTTGCGATATGGTGGTTCTCGGACGATATTTTATTGGGAGAGTTTATTCGCAATCAAATTGCGAATAAACGAACTCTCTGTTTGCAATCAAATTGTGAATAAATTAAGTCTCTATTCGCAATCAAATTACGGATAAATGAAGTCTCTATTCGCAAACAAGAGTAGATACAAACAAGCTGTGAGAAATCCTTAAACAATATGGAGTGAGTACACATCTATCAAACCAATGTAGAAGCTTATACAGTTAACTAGCCATGTGCGGGGAATGCCCAAGTCTGCCCCTGCCTGAAGTCTTAGTGGGTTTACCTGATGGCGAGGGACAATGGTAATAGGAAAGGTAATCCACATGCAAATATGACATATCAGTTCAGAGCACTCTCAAGTAGTGGCAGCTATAAGTAGTAGCACGTATATTGGCTACGCTTGCGTTCAAAGCGAATGAACAAACAACAACAACAACAAATTCAGATATCCTATAAACCTCTCATGATATATTTGATATTTCCGTGAATTAATCCTGACACTGTGATGTATGGCTTGGTTTGGCAAATCAACACAATGTCTGTGTGTGTGTGTTTTTTTTTTTACTCTCGGGCATGGTTACGTTCATTAGTTTGCCATTTCTTTGTGAACCACCGGCACTCATACCTTTGTATGAAAACCAACGCAAGGCGGTCTGCTTCCAAATTGCCGCAGCTAGGTTTCGAACGCGTTGTGCGGGATTACGAAATGCAATCATAACCCCTTCACTACCGACCCGGCGACTATTCATGTTTGTTTCAGAAGGTACAGTTAGTTGGATGTCTATTACAGGACATCACAATCAACCACGGCATTTATTCCAGAAGTTGGTGTTGTTGTTGCCTTCCACTTATGCCGTTAGGTTGTGACTAGCGCCTTTCCTCGTTTCTTACCGGTTTGCTAGACCTGTCATAGGTTCCTTATCTAATATAAGACCGCAATGGTTTACTTTAAGAAATAATTACTATCAGTTACCAGTAAGTTAGCTCATGTTGTCAAAATGCCGAATAACTAACTGTCTTTGTACATAGTTATCTTCACGCTTTCACTTAATTCATTTCTGAAAAATGAAAAAAAAAAAAAAAAAAAAAATTCGCAGGCGGGGAATCGAACCACGGTCTCCCGCGTTAAAGGTTTATATACTTACCGCTATGCTACTGGGGATACGATTAAAGCCGATTCCAATTCCAATTTTCAAAAATAAATTCCAAATTCGGTCTCGTCAATCCTGCTTCCTCAGCGTCGGATATTGTCAACAGAACAGTGTTTGTGTGGATTGTTAGTCCTAATTCATACTGGTTTTATTCGTTCCACTCTGTTTGTCGGATAAGGATATTTTGTGCTGTCTGGTTATTTTCTTCTGTCTTATTCTGTGTTGTTCTCATCGGGGCTGTTCCCGGTCACGTTCAGTCCACATCACGATAATGATATTGGCAAAGACAGAGAATTTAAGTGCAGTCTCAATTTGTTCCCCCGGTCAGCTGCCCGTCAATGAAAGCTTAACACAAATATATAATACAGTCAAATGCAAGTCCGATGATGTCACGTGACTAGCTTTTGATTGCGAATAGACAGTTCGTTTATTCGCAATTGGATTGCAAGTAGACACTTCGTATTTTGATTTATTTGGTTGTTTCGGGATTTAAGATTTAAATATTGAGCACAACCCACTACTGGCAACGCTAATCGTATTCAGGTATGAACCTAAGGTCAATCCACGTCAATGTGGAAGCACTAGACTGGAGTTTCGCTCTCGTTTGAGCTCGTCAGTAGTGCATATCCTTGACAGGACTCGGAAACAAACCTCGGATCACTGGCGTGTGAAGCGTGTGTGTAAACGCTGGACACGGCCAAATTATCACGACAGAATATTACGTCACCCATCGTTGGCTGTAAACAGTAACGCCTTAAGAATTGTGCCCGAAACCAGGACTTTCAAAGGACTGAGCATCAATAGAAAACAAGTGGATTGGAGACAGTGCGATCACGAAAGATCAGCATACCAAGTGCACGAGGGGGATCAGGAATCAACACTGTGCTGGTACAGTTAGCCACTGCACGCTGAGAAAGGTGAAGATATGCATGCTTCGTTCAGAGGAGCATGCCTCAATTCAAACATCAAAGATCGGTAGGATCCGTTGGATCTTATGCCAGGAGCATGCTGGTATGATGGGAAACGAGGTGGCGGATAAATTGATTGTGCCTGTACTGCGGGGTGGGGCATTGGTGTACGATAAGGTATATGTGGGCCAGGGCTCGTTGGGATCATGTGTATAGTGTGGAAGAATAGATACACAATCATTGCCTGGATCTACCTCTGAAGTCGGAGTGGGTTCGCCTGATGGTGAGTGTCGCGTGATCTACAGCCGTATAAGAAAACCCTACGGGTAAGGATGTAGATAGAAAAGCTGACCCTTGGTTAGGTCAGTCCACTGTAGGAGAAGAAGACAAAAAGGCTCGTATTGGGTCTAGATAGTATGAATCCTGGTCCCAGATGAGTCTACCTTCCTATCAGTGGCACAGGGAAATGCAAGTAAAGTTGGACACTATACACCGATAGATGATAGCTGACTTAGTTAGCAGTGACACGCTACCCTGTGATGAAGTAAAGCCCCCAGTGCCCTCAAGTCTAACATACAGGAGAGACACAACTAGTTCACTCAACATCTATCCTTACACACTACACTACTATTAATTATTATGAGGTGAAAAAGGCAGTAGGTAAAGTTTTGTGTGATGGCCTATAAATCAGACCGCACAGTTTAATTATGAATAAAAGTAAAAAGTGGCTCCACTTGGGAGATAAAAGAAAAATGGATTAATGTTAGTTTCTGGCTAATACAGCAAACAAAGCTGTTTCATGTGCTCTTAAATCATAGAAGCACAGCAAAGCATTCGGTGGTGGGTTGAAGCCAGATTGATGGTTTGTAACTCAGCTCATATCCAAAGCTCCCACGATAGTTGTCTGCAGCTTTCCTCTCCGGTCCATCAGCTCTCACGTGATGATGACGGCAAGTGAACTGTACTACTTTGACTCAGGAAACAAATAGTTATCATGTGTGACCTCGCTGATGCTGATTGATGATGAGGGTGCCGCTCGAGGGTGCACCACAACAACTCTGCAAATAAAGTCAAACAGGACATCTGGTAAGCTATGGTCTGGAATCACTCTTCCATCTTTATTCAACCATTTTGCTATAGCTATAGTCATAAGGCAAAGGCAGCTGTAATTATTAGGACATATATTCCTAACTGTTATTCTGACTGGACATACCGACAAGGTAGAAAGGAAAGGATTGATTTACACTCGGACGTGACAGTGCCTATCTCTATTCATGAGGAGAGTACAGTCTGATCCTGAATTTTATATATATATATATGAGTGAATGGATCCAATTCCCTTCAGCGAAAAGAAATATTCAAGACAAGTACTGATTCTGTAAATAGCAGTGACTACTCCACATCTTCATTCTGGATCTAGCGATCGAACAAATCCTTAAATGTGACTGTACTGTTGATGTGATAAGAAAGGACATGGATCACAAACCTAACAATCACAACTGATGCTCCTAAGTGTGCAAGAGACACAAGGGTGTATTGTAAAGTAAGGAAATTGTTCCAGATACTAAAGTGTCTGAATATGCTCTCCACTGATATTCATTCCGAGAGGCCTGAGAATAGTCTCCAATGAATACTGCCTAGGTTGGTGATAGTCATCCACGTATCCATCTATATATAAAGAAGAGTCTTCCTCTTGAGAAGGTATTAACTAGAGAAGAGATCCTATCCATACTTAAGAACTGAGCTAATCTAGAAAAGAACAGTATGGGCGTCCAAGCGGCGTGGGCATGATAACTAGGTCATGCCATGGCGTGGGGCTGGTTTTAGATATATCGAAGCCATTTTGATGAAATACCTACTATTTGATTTAAATTAAACCATTCCATTCAGTACTATATCTTCTAGTCTTAGCAGTACAGTAATAATAACCTTCTTGTAATCTATTAACAAAGTATCTCAACCCGAGTATACTTTAAAGCTAGCGTGGTTTTGTACCACGTTGCAGTGTCTCCTTTGTCTGCCAGCGATCATATTCTCCGAATTTATCAAAGATTTAGACACCGGATTTATACGAATATTGTAGAATATTGTGTTTCGTTCTATTAAGAACGAGTTTGTACCACTGAACTCGGTTGTAAATTGAATATTCTATTAACTAATATATATTCTATGGGCAACCATGCCGTTTGTGGAATTGGCTGGCCATCATGTCGTAAACTCACATTCATTGCAAAACTGTTATGAACATAAAAATTATATATAGGAATAATAATCGTTTGATCTTACCTAGTTCCAGAATCAGATTCTCACTACGGATCGGGCCCTTGTTCAATATAAAAATTTTCTCTTTCTTATTACTTATTTCAGTAATCTAATATTGACTTATTACTTGTTTAAGTAATTTACTATTTAACTCTTTCACTATCAAACAAAAACTGGGCTGTGACCAAACAGAAATTTATGGCAGAAAATTGGAACTAGGGGTGTGTTACAATAATGCTTTTAAAATGGTTAAGATGGTAGCAGATCTATTGTATTACATATCAAATTAAAGAGGATTGCACAAGGAACATGACAGTGTTAATAATTAATTGATAGGTTACAAATATTATGACAATAATGAGAGGTTTAATAATAACAACTGAAATTAAAGAGGTAAAAATTATTTAAAAAACTGCACTTAGAATGTGTTTTCTACACTCCTATACTGCTAATCATGTTTAATTTACTGAATAATCAAACAAACACCACTTGTCTTCAAGAATATAAACAGTATTGCTCATTAAAGTAACCCAAAAAGAAGTTTTGGTGCATATTCTGAACAATGTATTTTTCACAAACAAATGACAAAAAATAATGGCTGAAATCTTGAAGGTGGGGCTGTCACAATAATGTTATGAAAATGGTTAAAATTGTAGCAGAAATGTTGTATTATATATCAAAATAAAGGGGATTGCACAAGGAATATGTTGGTAGGAGAATTTCTGCTTTAGGTTGTAAATATAATAAAAATAATAATATAATTTGTAAAATAATTGGACAAAAGTAGGTAAAAATAATGTAAACATTGCACTTATAATGTGTTTTCTACACTCCTATACTGCTAATCATGTTTAATTTACTGAATAACCAAACAAACACCACTTGTCTTCAAGAATATAAACAGTATTGCTCATTTAAATCACTCAAAAGGAAGTTTTGGTGCATATTGTGAACCATGTCTTTTTCACAAAAATGAAAAAAACTAATGGCCGAAATCTGGAAGTTGGTGTATGTCACAAAATTGTTATGAAAATGGTTAAAATTGTAGCAGAAATGTTGTATTATATATCAAAATAAAGGGGATTGCACAAGGAATATGTTGGTAGGAGAATTGTTGCTTTAGGTTGTAAATAAAATAAAAATAATAATATAATTTGTAAAATAATTGGACAAAAGGAGGTAAAAATAATGTAAACATTGCACTTACCAAGGGCGCGTTGTTATCCAATATCCTGATCACTGCTAATCCTGTTGAATTTACTGAACAAACAACACTTTTCTAAACTATAAATACAATTGCTCCCAATCAATCATCCGAAAAGAAGTTTTGCCGCAGATTCTGAATCATGTATTTTTCTTTTTTCAGAAAAATATTAGGAAAACACTTGGCAGATTTACATTTAATTGTCATGTCTGTTTGTTTTTATTTACTATATGTGGCAGTCTATTTGTGATAGGCTGCAAAGCAAACTTTGGCGCACAAGTCTGGTCTATTAGTGCAGCCGGAGCAAACAAAAGATGATATGTGTCGTTTAGTTCGAGTGCTGCAAAAAACACAGTCTCTATTGACACCGACAAATTCTATTAAATGCTTGGCTCATGTAAATCTTTCGGCATAATTTCCTGCAACAGACTGAAATTCTTCGGCAGGCAGAGTGTCAAACTTTCAGGAATACTCTGAGCTACTTCGCGATGAGCACATTCCTTTACTTGAAATCCTTCTATGACAATTTTTATCCTCCTTTCTCTGTTTGCCATCTGGAATGTAGGATGTGAGCATTGATCTGTGCAATTTCAAAGATCTAGTAGTAGATCTTCTTCCACCACTTAATGGTTTTCCTATCATGGATATTATAATATCCAACCATTTGATCCATTCTGTCGCAGCCATTCATCGCCATGTTATTTTCATGGAGACCATCTTCGGCTTGCTTTGCGGTTTTCGCAATCCGCTCTCAACAGTTCTAACTACAGACTTGGTAGAGACAACAATGCATGGTTTTTTTTAGCTTTATTTAGCCCTTCCACCAAATAATCATTTCATCAATGGACACATTTTCAAATGGGTGAAATGCTTCCTGGATATTCTTCAGAATCATGTCAACAAGAGGATCAATTTTTTTTTTTTTTTTTTTTTTTTGGGTACCCTCAGGTTCACATACATGAAACATGGTGTGATAAATATATTCTAATTTTCTAATTGATTACTGGGAAACGTAGTGGCAGTGGCATACCAAGGAGTATATAAATGTGCACTTGTATACCAGTAGTCTTTGATACATGGTCTTGGATCAAGTCCCATAGCAATAATGACAGACGTAAACTTCAGCCATTCGTGCTTCGTTGTCAGACACTCAGCTGTTGACGAACATTCACTGTTTTTTCTTTATCACCACGTGCTAAAACTTTAGACACAACTAAAAATTATTTCTAAATATTCACTGATAAGGGAATCACTATTGTTTAAAACAGTTATAAACAATAATCTAGCTTGATCTCAAGTCATACTACGTGGACGCAAACTGGTGGGCGTTTCCATTGTGAAAAAACAAATTAACACTACCTTAAAACTGAAAATTCACAAGAATCCAATATTAGAAAACGTTTGACCTCACAAACATGGCGTAGAAATCTTTCGGCTGTACGACTTTTCAGTTTACTGTAACTTAAAATTCCGAAACGGAGCAGAAATATATGAAATAAACCACTAATCATTTTGTGGGACTAAAAGGACGAATTGCCATCACAGAAAATCCATCTTGTCCACAGATGGGCTCACGGTAGCGAAAGAGTTAAAAAACGTTGCTTTTTGAACACCACAAATGGGCCCCGACCGCTGTCTGCAAATGGCTAGCAGAAGAGTGAGACCGGATATGGAACTAGGATACGCAAGTGGTCGTTTCCGGGCCCAGTTGTCGGTTGGTTTGAAGTTGGCCAGGATAAGTCAGCCAAACTAAATCTATATCTATAAAATAGAGTGTATGTGACTGACTTTGTTTGTGGTTATGTTTGTATTGGATGGGTTCGATAACGGTACATCCGATTGAGATGAAATTTTCTACACGTCTTCCTTTCATTCCTGTGCAACCGACTATAATAGTTTCTTAGTGTAAAATCTTCTACTTATTTAATAACATTTACTTTTTTATTTTCATTATATAATGTCTATATAGCAGGGGGACTTCACTCTAGAAAAGTTATTTCAAGGGGCATAACTTTTAATAACATTTCTATATACTTTATAGTCATATTGTTGGACTTACTTGCACTATTGTTAAACTCTTTGTCTATAGTTATTTTTAGGCATATGAGTTATAATAAATAATGATATAATCTTTAAGGCATTTTCAAAGTTTGCATAAAAATAATGCATAATGCATAACATTGTAACCAATCTTTTTCTGCTTAAAGAACTTATCAACTTCCATGTCGGTGATTAAAAACAGTTTTCATTAAAAATAATGAATGGTGTGTGGAAGGACATTCTTTTAAGTCCATTCATTCCTCCTTAGTTGGATCGCTACAGCCCTCTTCCAACGGAAAGTAGGTTTTAGATGTGGCAGTTGGAATTATAAACCAACAACAATATATCCGGGCCTGCTACAGGGTTCACCATGATTTCCGGCGCCGTTTTGCCGTTACTTGTGGTCAGTGGTTCACTTTTTTCTTTAAGCGTTTGCTCGCTTTGAACTCAAGCATAGTCCATACGAGGGCTACTATTTATGGTACACTGAACTAACTTTCTAGTACTTCTAGTGTAGATTAGCCTTCCCTATTACCAATGTCCCTCGCCATCAGGCGAACCCACTCCGACTTCAGAGGTAGCTCCAGGCAATGATTGTGTATCTGTTCTTCCACAATATACACATGATCCCAACGAGCCCTGACCCACATATACCTTATCGTGCACCAATACCCCACCCCGCAGTACAGGCCCAATCAATTTATCCGCCACCTCGTTTCCCAGCATACCAGCATGCTCCTGGAAAACGATCCAACGGATCCAACCAATCATTGATTTTTTAATTCAAGCATACCACTCTGAACGAAGCATGCATGTCTTCACCTTTCTCAGTGTGCAGCGACTAACTGTACCAGCACAATGCTGATTCCTGATCCCCCTCGTGCACTTAGTGTGCTGCTCTTTCGTGATCGCGCGATCTCCAATCCACTTGTTTTCTTTTGATGCTCAATCCGTTGAAAGTCCTCGTTTCGGGCACAGTTCTAAAAACCGTCAACATGTCGACTGGATCCATAGCTAGACGTGTGATATAGTGGCTTTGCCAGCCAATCCGTCTGCTCTTTCATTTCCCACAACACCCGTATGAGCTGATATGAAGATAAATTCAACCTCACAAACTGTGGACCTCTGCGGGGATTCTATCCAGCACTCGCTTGTGAAATATGCCTTGACATAAAATATGAAACCTGCAAGGACATACAAGATGCCACTAATTCTTATTCTTATTATGGCCTAGGTGATAGGAATTAGAGAGGTGACAGATTAATAGGCGAAGTGAGCAGAACAAATCCTGGTCTGGTACAGTCAAGGCAAGTATGCACTTTTTTTTTCGCGCTGGAGAAAGGCCGTGCAAGTTTATTGGGTTTAAGTAGACAAATATTATGTTTAGGGGAATTGTCATTTATATTGTTTGTAAATGTAATTCACTTTGAACAAATAGTTCTACCCCCCCCCCCATCTCTGAATCTCTGTCTCTGTCTGTCTGTCTGTCTGCCTGTCTGTCTGTCTGTCTGTCTGTCTGTCTGTCTGTCTGTCTGTCTGTCTGTCTGTCTGTCTCTCTCTCTCTCTCTCTCTCTCTCTCTCTCTCTCTCTCTCTCTCTCTCTCTCTCTCTCTCTCTCTCTCTCTCTCTCTCTCTCTGCCAAAATGGTGCATTACTTTCTGACCATCCCTCCTATAATAATATATATAATATATATGAATAAATCCTATAATTATAATAAATCATACAATTCAACTGCGCATGCGTTCCCTAGTTGCTTAGGGCATATTTAAAACATCATAATAACAGTAATGCGTTGATTATTCAGTGCACTGTTTAAAGATTATGTTCAAGCATTCTGCGGAAGTACCAGATAGCTAAAAGAAAGAAAGAAAAAACCTATATAAGAATGTAGTAGGGGACATAAACATCAAATATTGTTACAAGGGAAAGAACTAAAATATTAAAATAAAATCATATACTTAGCTATATTATTATCATTTAACTAAAAGTTCTCTTTACTTGTATGGTATAAATAAAGTAAATAATAAAAGCTTTAGATATAATAATTTCAAGAGTAAGAATTTTAGATTACTTGTAGAAAAGTTTGTGCAATTTGTTCTCACTGAGATTTTATAACCTTTTTTAAACATTCATATTTATCTTTTAAATACTAAAATGTATACCTTTAATGTTCAACCAATCAAATTGGGTCCTAAACCCTAAAATCCCCTCTGTGGGGCCAAATCATTTTTTTACTGGCCTTCCAGGGCCACACAACATTTAAAGGAAATTAACCATACACATCCCAACCACTTATAATGTCAAGAGTGATATGACAAAACTGAATATTCATATGTTAGATATATACAAGTTGGCATTATAACTTCCGAAGAATATAGCATAATCCAATCAATCAATCATGTGCCATGCCGGAAAGCGTGGGCGGTCATGACTCGCCATTTCACTCGATCACCAGTGTCGTGGATCAGCTCATTGTTCCTGTCTCGTCCATGCCATGTGGCCAAGCCATCCAGGTATTTTCCTCTCGGTCTCCCTCTTGGTCTGTTCCCTTCGATCTTGCCATTTGTCACTGAATAATCCATTCAGGTGCAGAGAAACAACAGCCAGAGGTAGCATTTACAATTCATTCATTCATTCATTCATTCATTCATTCAGTAGCATGCCAGCATGCTTTTTTCGTCTCGCTGGCGAAAGGCCGTGCAAGTTTATTGGGTTTAAGTAGACAAATATTATGTTTTGGGGAAATGTCACTTATATTGTGTGTAAAATTCATTCATTTTGAAAAAAATAGTTCTTCTCTCTCTCTCTCTCTCTCTCTCTCTCTCTCTCTCTCTCTCTCTCTCTCTCTCTCTCTCTCTCTCTCTCTCTCTCTCTCTCTCTCTCTCTGCCAAATGGTGCATTACTTTCTGACCATCCCTCCTATGTTTTTTAAATAAATATCTCCTATAATAATAAATCACACTGCGAGACGCACATATAATCAGATTGCTACTGGTACTATTGGGGTTGGAACTCTTCGCTGGCTTCTGAGGATGGGGACGGAGCGCTTATGGGAATGCCCCGAATGCTGTGAATGTGATGTCGGTTCAATCAATCAATCAATCAATCAATCAATCAATCAATCAAACTACGCAAGCGTTTCCCTAGTTGCTTAGGGCATACTTAAAACATCAGAATAACACAACAGTAATGCATTGATTGTTCACTGCAATTATTAATAATTATTTTGAAGTATTTTGCGGAATTACCAAAAAAAAAAAAAAAAAAACTAAAAGTAAAAACACCTCGATTATAAATGAGTAGGGGACATAATCATCTATTATTGTTTTAAGGGAAAGTACTCGTATTTAGAAAATGAAATTTTATGCTAGCTATAATATTATTATATAACTTACAATTTTCTTTTTTAATTTTTTACAAATCTCATCTCATCTCATCATGTTCCTCTTGTACCTTGCGGTGTCGAGGTGAAGTATAAATTTCGTGAGAGTGCCCGGTTATGGGCTTCAAATATCGACATTCCCATGGATTCTGCTATTCCCTCCGTCCAACGTTTACGTGGTCGGCCTCTTCCTCTGCTTCCATCTGGTCTGTACATCATTGCTTGTTGTGGCATGCTGTTGACTGGTAACCTACTTGCATGGCCAAACCATTTGACTTGCTGCTTTCTAATAAAATCTAGTGCTGCATTAAACCCCCACTTTAGTCCTGATTTCTTCATTTCTGATCTTATCTCTTCTTGATACGTTGAGAATTCTTCTCAGGAACCTCATTTCTGTTGTTGTGATTTTTCTTTTCTCTTTTTCTGTCATTGTCCAGGTTTGGCATTGGTAGCACAGAGTTGGTAGGAAGATTGTGTTGTAAAGTGCTTTCTTAGTAGTTATTTTTTTTTTTTTTTTTACAAATAAAAGCTTTAATTCTGAAGTCAAATGTGTTGATTTGAAGAAAAATACTTTTACATTTCTTACATAAAATATTTTTAATATTTTTATACTATATTTTTATTACCTACTATTTAGTTTCAAACATTTTATTTAAATATAAAAAAAGCTGGCTCACAACTGCTAAGCTGTCGGCTGAGTTGTCAAGCTGCGATAAATTCCCCTTAGTGGGGAGAAATGATTTTTTTACTGGCTCGTCAGGCCACACACAATTTAAAGAAAATTTAACTACAAGACTTTTCAATATGGCATGGGAAGAAAGAAAAGTACCCGATGCTTGATAACAGGCTATAATAGTACCAATATGGAAAAAGAAAGGCAATATGAGAGAGTGCGAAACATACAGAGGTATATCACACCTGAGCCATATAGGGAAAATGTACGCAAAACTATTGGAACAAAGAGCTAGACCCATAGTTGAACAAGAGTTAAGCAAAGTACAATTCGGTTTTCGGAAAGGTAAAAGTTGCACTGATGCATTATTTACACTTAGACAAATATGTGGAAAAAAAACTATCGAATATAGTGACCAGCAGAATATTATATTTGTAGATCAGTAAAAGCCTTTCGATAGAGTAGACAGATACAAATTATGGACCATCCTCGAAGACTATGGGATACAAGGACAATTGCTATAAAACATCCGATTGAGATGAAATTTTCTACACGTCTTCCTTTCATTCCTGTGCAACCGACTATAATAGTTTCTTAGTGTAAAATCTTCTACTTATTTAATAACATTTACGTTTTTATTTTCATTATATAATGTCTATATAGCAGAGGGACTACACTCTAGAAAAGTTATTTCAAGGGGCATAACCTTTAATAACATTTCTATATACTTTATAGTCATATTGTTGGACTTACTTGCATTATTGTTAAACTCTTTGTCTATAGTTATTTTTAGGCATATGAGTTATAATAAATAATGATATAATCTTTAAGGCATTTTCAAAGTTTGCATTAAAAATAATGCATAATGCATAACATTGTAACCAATCTTTCTCTGCTTAAAGAACTTATCAACTTCCATGTCGGTGATTAAAAACAGTTTTCATTAAAAATAATGAATGGTGTGTGGAAGGATATTCTTTTAAGTTACTGTGCGCCAGGAGCTGGGCGAAACCACGCCGGGTCAGATAGATAGACAGACAGATAGTCGGGAACGGAAGCTTATTTGACTACGTATATGAATGAATTAAATGACATGCTCCCCACCAGGGACTGGGTGAAGCCGGGCCGGGTCAGACAGACAGACAGATAAACAGACAGTCGGGAACGGGAGAGCTTATATGACTACGTATATGAATTAAATGAGATGCTCCCCACCAGGGACTGGGTGAATCCGGGCCGGGACCTACAGACAGATAGACAGACAAACAGATAGTCGGGAACGGGAGAGCTTATATGACTACGTATATGAATTAAATGAGATGCTCCCCACCAGGGACTGGGTGAAGCCGGGTCAGACAGACAGACAAACAAGCAGACAGACAGACTGATAGATAGATAGATCCCCTCCAGGGCCTGGGCGAAGCCGGGCCGGGTCAGCTAGTTACTCTATAAACCGTAAATATAATGTGATCGTAACATTTATATAACATTTCTAATTATTCTTTATCATACACTGAATAATAAGCAAGAGGAGAGGGTGCAGCCAGGCTTTCGCCACAGTGAGGGACATTGATAATAGGGAAAGCTAATCTACACTCGAAAGTCAGACCAGTGTACTATAAGTAGTAGCGCGCGTATGGACTATGCTTGACTTCAAAGCGAACAAACGCAAAAAACAGTGAACTACTGGTCACTAGTAATGGCAAAACGGCATCTGAGATAACTGTGATCCCTGTGGCAGGCCCGGATATATTGTTGTTGGTTCATAATTCCAACTGCCACATCTAAAAACTACTTTCTGTTGGAAGAGGGCTGGAGCGATCCAACTAAGAAGGAATGACTGGACTTATTTTAAGTTCATGAATTTGTGAAAACAATTCAATTTGCTGTAAAAGGAAAATAAAATTCACGTTAAACAGAGACATCTATTAGATACATCGATTCCGACATTCGATCACTCCGTCTTGGGGGGGGGGGATACACTCCTCCCCCTTTCCCCGGCAGCTTCCGCAGATCCAAGTTTTGAGTTTCTGAGTTCTATATTTTAGTTCGTAATGTTTAATATTGTTTATTATATCACCTAATTAATTTATGAAATATGAACAGAAAAATTGCTCCCTGGAGAGGAATCAAACAGCAGTCTCCCGTGTGACAGGCGGGGATACTTACCATTATGCTACCAAGACACGATAATAGTTCCACAAAAGTTAATAATATAGTCGAACACATGTCCCGATGACGTAACCGAACGTCGCGTTACCACCCGCAACTGCGAATAAACACTCCATTTACTAACCCCTTGCCTTCTACAAATGCACATTGTCCTTCTCATATTTCTATATCCATTGTAAGTTAGGGGAGTTGGTGTCCATTCTTCCCAGGATCGATATTTGTGGGTTTCAATCAGTCCTAGCCATGATGTTGTAATGTTTGAGCTTCTTGAACTTAAAATAAGTCAATTCATTCCTCCTTAGTTGGATCGCTACAGCCCTCTTCCAACGGAAAGTAGGTTTTAGATGTGGCAGTTGGAATTATAAACCAACAACAATATATCCGGGCCTGCTACAGGGTTCACCATGATTTCCGGCGCCGTTTTGCCGTTACTTGTGGTCAGTGGTTCACTTTTTTTTTTAAGCGTTTGCTCGCTTTGAACTCAAGCATAGTCCATACGAGGGCTACTATTTATGGTACACTGAACTAACTTTCTAGTACTTCTAGTGTAGATTAGCCTTCCCTATTACCAATGTCCCTCGCCATCAGGCGAACCCACTCCGACTTCAGAGGTAGCTCCAGGCAATGATTGTGTATCTGTTCTTCCACAATATACACATGATCCCAACGAGCCCTGACCCACATATACCTTATCGTGCACCAATACCCCACCCCGCAGTACAGGCCCAATCAATTTATCCGCCACCTCGTTTCCCAGCATACCAGCATGCTCCTGGAAAACGATCCAAAGGATCCAACCAATCATTGATTTTTTAATTCAAGCATGCCACTCTGAACGTGGCATGCATGTCTTCACCTTTCTCAGTGTGCAGCGACTAACTGTACCAGCACAATGTTGATTCCTGATCCCCCCTCGTGCACTTGGTGTGCTGCTCTTTCGTGATCGCGCGATCTCCAATCCACTTGTTTTCTTTTGATGCTCAATCCGTTGAAAGTCCTCGTTTCGGGCACAGTTCTAAAAACCGTCAACATGTCGACTGGATCCATAGCTAGACGTGTGATATAGTGGCTTTGCCAGCCAATCCGTCTGCTCTTTCATTTCCCACAACACCCGTATGAGCTGATATGAAGATAAATTCAACCTCACAAACTGTGGACCTCTGCGGGGATTCTATCCAGCACTCGCTTGTGAAATATTCCTTGACATAAAATATGAAACCTGCAAGGACATACAAGATGCCACTAATTCTTATTCTTATTATGGCCTAGGTGATAGGAATAAGAGAGGTGACAGATTAATAGGCGAAGTGAGCAGAACAAATCCTGGTCTGGTACAGTCAAGGCAAGCATGCACTTTTTTTTTCGCGCTGGAGAAAGGCCGTGCAAGTTTATTGGGTTTAAGTAGACAAATATTATGTTTAGGGGAATTGTCATTTATATTGTTTGTAAATGTAATTCACTTTGAACAAATAGTTCTACCCCCCCCCCCCCGCATCTCTGAATCTCTGTCTCTGTCTGTCTGTCTGTCTGTCTGTCTGTCTGTCTGTCTGTCTGTCTGTCTCTCTCTCTCTCTCTCTCTCTCTCTCTCTCTCTCTCTCTCTCTCTCTCTCTGCCAAAATGGTGCATTACTTTCTGACCATCCCTCCTATAATAATATATATAATATATATTAATAAATCCTATAATAATAATAAATCATACAATTCAACTGCGCATGCGTTCCCTAGTTGCTTAGGGCATATTTAAAACATCATAATAACAGTAATGCGTTGATTATTCAGTGCACTGTTTAAAGATTATGTTCAAGCATTCTGCGGAAGTACCAGATAGCTAAAAGAAAGAAAGAAAAAACCTATATAAGAATGTAGTAGGGGACATAAACATCAAATATTGTTACAAGGGAAAGAACTAGAATATTAAAATAAAATCATATACTTAGCTATATTATTATCATTTAACTAAAAATTCTCTTTAGTTGTATGGTATAAATAAAGTAAATAATAAAAGCTTTAGATATCATAATTTTAAGAGTAAGAATTTTAGATTACTTGTAGAAAAGTTTGTGCAATTTGTTCTCACTGAGATTTTATAACCTTTTTTAAACATTCATATTTATCTTTTAAATACTAAAATGTATACCTTTAATGTACAACCAATCATTATGGGTCCTAAACCCTAAAATCCCCTCTGTGGGGACAAATCTTTTTTTTACTGGCCTTCAAGGGCCACACAACATTTAAAGGAAATTAACCATACACATCCCAACCACTGATAATGTCAAGAGTGATATGACAAAACTGAATATTCATATGTTAGATATATACAAGTTGGCATTATAACTTCCGAAGAATATAGCATAATCCAATCAATCAATCATGTGCCATGCCGGAAAGCGTGGGCGGTCATGACTCGCCATTTCACTCGATCACCAGTGTCGTGGATCAGCTCATTGTTCCTGTCTCGTCCATGCCATGTGGCCAAGCCATCCAGGTATTTTCCTCTCGGTCTCCCTCTTGGTCTGTTCCCTTCGATCTTGCCATTTGTCACTGAATAATCCATTCAGGTGCAGAGAAACAACAGCCAGAGGTAGCATTTACAATTCATTCATTCATTCATTCATTCATTCATTCAGTAGCATGCCAGCATGCTTTTTTCGTCGCGCTGGCGAAAGGCCGTGCAAGTTTATTGGGTTTAAGTAGACAAATATTATGTTTTGGGGAAATGTCACTTATATTGTGTGTAAAATTCATTCATTTTGAACAAATAGTTCCTCTCTCTCTCTCTCTCTCTCTCTCTCTCTCTCTCTCTCTCTCTCTCTCTCTCTCTCTCTCTCTCTCTCTCTCTCTCTCTCTCTCTCTCTCTCTGCCAAATGGTGCATTACTTTCTGACCATCCCTCCTTCTTCTTCTTCTTCTTCAGCGTTCCGAGCCATTGAGGTTCTTTGCTGCAAATACAATCCGTCTCCATTCGTCTCTCTGGTGGACCTTCTCTTGCCAGTCGTTGATTCCAAGTGCTTGTAGGTCTGTACATGTATTATCTCTCCACCGCCTTCTTGGTCTACCTCGGGGTCTACGGTCATTTATTTCCTGAGTGTAAGCGAGTTTTGTTTCCCTATTATCTTCCATTCTTTCTATATGCCCCAGCCATTGTAGTCTATTAGCCTTCATGATACCAGTGATTAGCGGGGACTTAAACAGATCATAAATGTCTTTGTTACTTCTTCTTTTCCACTCTCCACTTTGTGTATCCCTAATGGGTCCAAAGATGCGTCTTAAAATTTTGTTCTCAAAGGTTTGTAACAAGGCTTCGTCTCCTTTCGTTGTACTCCAGGTTTCAGAGCCATACAGCACAACTGGTCTGATCAGTGTTTTGTATATTGTGATTTTGGTGTTACGAGATAGCGCCTTTGATTTTAGTAGATGTTGTAGTGCATAGTATATCTTATTTCCAGAGTTGATTCTAGTTTGTATTTCTTCCCTTATGATGTTGGAGCAGTTGAAGATTGTACCCAGGTATTTGTATGTTTCCGTTCTTTTAATGGTCATATTATCTATTTGTATGTGGCCAGAGTTTCTAGCCATTCCGTCTCTTGAAATTACCATATATTCTGTCTTATCTTGGTTGATAACCAGCCCCATCTGTTGGGCTTTTCCCTTTAAGTGAGTCAATATTTCCAATGTCTTTTGTTCACTTTGCCCTATAATATCTATATCATCTGCATAACCAAGCAGCTTGGATATTCCTCCAATATCACATTCCCCCTTTACCTTCCTTACAACTTTCTCTAGAGCCAGATTGAAGAGTAGCGGCGATAGTGCATCACCCTGTTTCAAGCCAGATGTTATTTGGAAGGGGTCTGATTTCCTGCCTTTATATGTTACTATAGTATATTATAAGTATCTTCCATGCATAGTCTGGTCATGTTGATTAACTTCCTTGGTATTCCAAATTCCTGCATAGCATTCCATAGACTATTCCTATGGACACTATCATAAGCCTTTTTAAAATCCACAAAAATGTTATGGAGATCTCTTTTATATTCCCAATGTTTCTCGGCTATTTGTCGTAAGATAAATATCTGATTTATTGTTGATCTGTTTTGTTTAAAACCCGCCTGGTAGTTACCTAATATGTCTTCTGAATATGGTTTTAGTCTATTTAGTAATACTGCGGATAGTATCTTATAGCTTGTGGACAGTAGTGATATTCCTCTATAATTTCCACATTGGAACTTGTCTCCTTTCTTAAAGATAGGTATCAATAATGACTCTTTCCAGTTGTCACAAAATAAAACCGTGTGTTTAACAGGTTGATTATTATAGAGGATTTTCGGATTAAGCGGACGATCTGCCAGCGACAACTATTTTTACTAACAGAGTAAACACAGCTGCACAGGTTACATCGTGTCAGCCCATAAACACATTTGGTGGTGAGTGAGAAGGAATGGATACATCGAGTTGGCAGTTCATTAACAGTTAGAATCACATATGATTGTCGGCTTAGGATATGGAATGGTTCCGTTTGTCATCTATACTGCCGGACATCAGAGGGAAATGGCTGCTGGGATTGTCACCACGGAACAGAAGATTGACAGTTTATCAACAGGTCGGAAGTGCCCGACTAGGGAGAAAACAGTGCATCTGTCAATTCTTGGTTTCCGGCACATCGAGAGGATTGACGGGGTTATTTGCAACTCTTTGTTGTAACTCGACAGAAACTCGCTGGCTTGTTTTGAGAATCTAAACTATTACTGACAACTTTGACAGGACTTAAGCCAGGAAAATAGTTTCCTGACAAGGGATGATCTGCCACTGTGCCACCTGTGTGGGGGCATAAAGGATAACGTCACGTGGCCAACTTTGGTAGTTACCATATAAACCCGAGTTGGGACCAACTAGGGGGACTTGAAAATGTGGATTTAGGCAGACATGCTTGTCACTGCAGCAGTTAGAACATCTAACGTGTGAAGGAGATATTTGATTTAGTTTACACGAGCCTGTATGGCTATCATTAGATGTAATTTAGTGTAAACTGCAGTGCCGTAAGGTATAACCTATTATAATATATTAGTTCTACTTAATATAGACTGTGGCCTTGTTAAACTATAGTGTGATGATTAGCACTGTTAGTGGAAACTAGTTAGAGTAAGAATAGTGATATTAACTCTGCTAGTTAAGAATAGATTAGTGAAGTGTTGATAAGCTTTACTAGTTGAGAATTGAGTAATGAGGGATAATTGGGATCTTCCCGTAGGTTTCCCTGGTGGGCGGGGTTCCGCATTCTGTTTGCTGATTTTTTCTTTGTCATAGCCTGATTCGGCTCTAGGTGGGTAGCTAATCTGCTCTATGACTAAGTCTAGTTAGCTTAAGATCATTAAGCAAGGTGATAGGCTTACACTCAGCCGAAAGGATCAGTGACTAGTACTATCACCAGATGTGTTGTTTCTATCCTAGGTTCCCTACCAGATCCAAGGAAACTCAACAAGTTTTTGGGAAAGAATCCAATCCCATTAGGAAGAACACCAGTTCAAGAGTCACTAGAGTTGCATACAGAACGTAACTTACGCTAGAAGGAAATTGATTCATCAAAGAGAGTGATGCATACTGATGCACCACACAGCATTAGACAGTAGTAACGAACCGAGAACCGGCTAAGAGTACCTAGTGTTAGTACAGCAACAATTAACATTAGAAATTAGCACTTATGGACTGAATGGTTCGATGTGCAACGAGGATGATCTGTCGACTAACTAACTAACTAACTAACTGCGTACACACTACAAAAGACTTGTGCAGTTTGTTAAGGAACGTTAGGAACGGACATTGTGTAGAGTGCAACCGGTCCATGATTAACTGTTAATACCACCGGTGTCTATTTCGGATGTTCATGAAATTGGATTACCAGAGGTCTACAGAGGCAAAGCAGTATCCGGCAAGATGGTTTCGGCAACGGGTGAGAAGTACATGTTCTGACGTAACGTGCTGTGGTCTATCTTTGCTGGGATCAGCTGACTGGGTTGCTGTCTGAGAGTCAGAGTCTACACACTTTATAGAACACGTCACACATTTTCTTCACATACACGTCTCATATACGTTACACTTTTATTTTAATAAATTAATCTTTATTAATTTTTAGAAGCAAGAGTTGTTGAGTATGTTGCGTTGGGGAAGTATGAGAAGTACGACATAGTACGACAGTGAGAGAGTGATAGGAAAAGGTGTCCATAGGCTGGTGGAGTGTGTTGGACGGAAGCTGGTGGATTCTCCAGAATAGTGAGAGGAACAAAATATTATAATGTGGGTGTCGACTCTCTTCACTCCAGGGACGACACTTTAAAGGAGGACACGACACCAGTCATGGGGTAATTCTTCTGTCCTCCAGATTTTTATTATTAGTTCGTATAGCTTTAGATGTAATGCATGGCCACCTGCCTTTATAAATTCAGCAGCAATTCCATCAGTCCCAGTTGCCTTATTGTTTTTAAGTCGTGTGATTACATATAGGATATCTTCAAATGTAGGTTCTTCAATTTGTGGTTCGCATGTTAGAACCTCTTCCTGTGGGAAAATGTGACTTGGAGCTTCACAATTTAGTAATTCAATAAAATATTCTTTCCATGTGTTGCACATTTCCTCATTGGTATTTATCATATTCCCATTTTTGTCTTTTAAACCATATGTGTTTTGTTGGTGCCCTCGTTTCATTGACTTCAGTTCTTTAAAAAAATTTCTGGATTCATTTTTCTGGTGATTAGTTTCCATATCTTTGATTATATTACTCATATATTCTCGCTTCTGCTGTCTGACTATTTTTGTAGCCTCTTTACATTCATTTCGATAATGCTCTTCCTTTTGGATGTTATTGATGTCATTTAACCATACATGTCTGGCATTCTTCTTCCTAATGACTGCTTCTTCACATTTTTGATTGAACCATCTGTTCTTTCTATGCGTGGTTAACACACCGAGACATTCTTCTGCGGTAGACTGAATTGTATTCTTGATGTTCAACCAAGTTTGGTCAACGCTTTCCTCCAAAGGGTTTTGCAGAGTTTCAAGTTTACATTTTATTTCATCTGTAAATTTCTCTTTGACTGTAATGTCTTGCAGTTTTTCTCTGTTATATGTTGGGTGTAATCTTTGTAATTTAGTATAGAAAGCTCTCTTAAGTTTTATTTTAAATTTTGCTCCAACGAGGAAGTGGTCACTGTGGCACTCAGCTCCTCTATAACTTCTGACTTGCTGTATGTTTGATGCATTTCTGTTGTTAATTAAAATGTGATCTATTTGATTATAGGTTCTCTTGTCACATGATTTCCAAGTTTGTTTGTGTATATCCTTTCTTTGTAGTCTGGTACTGCTAATCTGCAGTAATTTGGCTTCTGCCAGGTTGATGACTCTCCATCCATTATCATTTGAAGTTGTATGTAGGCTTTCCATACCGGCCACTTTTTTATTAGTTTGCTCTCTACCTATTTTTGCATTGAAGTCTCCCAGCACAATCAGGATGTCCTGTTTGGCGGTTTCTTCTATGACATCTTCCAGATCATTATAAAAGTCTTCTTTAATATCATCTTCTTTCTCTTCAGTAGGTGCATGTACATTAATCATCGTTATATTTTTCCATTTACCTTTTATTCGTAATTTACTAACCCTGTCATTAAAAGCTTTAAAGTTTAAAACGTTCCCCCATAACTCTTTTTTGATGACAAATCCTGTTCCTAATTCATGTTTATTTTGGGCGTTTCCTCCATATATTATAATCATTCCATTTTGCTCTAAAGTACCCTCCCCTGGCCACCTTATTTCTTGAATTGCTGTTATATCCATTTGATATTCACCCAGCTCCCGGGTTAGTTCTTCGGCCGCTCCAGCTCGATATAGTGTCCGTACATTCCATGTTCCAAATCTCAAAAGTCCTTTAACGTTCCAAGGTCGTTGTCCAGATAAGTCAGTCCGATATCGAGGCTCATGTATTTGTTTCGTAACAAAGAAAGGTTTTTACAAAGGTGGGGATGTTAACCCCACGCTTCAACCCCCAACCTGGAGGACCAGGGTGTTTCTCTTTGTCTGTTCTCTACCCTTTGACCTGTCCGGCTTGGGAGGCCCTGCTGGTAGCTACGCTACCGCCGGCATAGCTCTCAGGGTCATTGAGAAACTCAAGCTCCCCCACCACGACAAGGTGGAAACACCATCGGGGGAGGACCATCCCTCCTATGTTTTTTAAATAAATATCTCCTATAATAATAAATCACACTGCGAGACGCACATATAATCAGATTGCTACTGGTACTATTGGGGTTGGAACTCTTCCCTGGCTTCTGAGGATGGGGACGGAGCGCTTATGGGAATGCCCCGAATGCTGTGAATGTGATGTCGGTTCAATCAATCAATCAATCAATCAATGAATCAATCAATCAAACTACGCAAGCGTTTCCCTAGTTGCTTAGGGCATACTTAAAACATCAGAATAACACAACAGTAATGCATTGATTGTTCACTGCAATTATTAATAATTATTTTGAAGTATTTTGAGGAATTACCAAAAAAAAAAAAAAAAAAACTAAAAGTAAAAACACCTCGATTATAAATGAGTAGGGGACATAATCATCTATTATTGTTTTAAGGGAAAGTACTCGTATTTAGAAAATGAAATTTTATGCTAGCTATAATATTATTATATAACTTACAATTTTCTTTTTTAATTTTTTACAAATCTCATCTCATCTCATCATGTTCCTCTTGTACCTTGCGGTGTCGAGGTGAAGTATAAATTTCGTGAGAGTGCCCGGTTATGGGCTTCGAATATCGACATTCCCATGGATTCTGCTATTCCCTCCGTCCAACGTTTACGTGGTCGGCCTCTTCCTCTGCTTCCATCTGGTCTGTACATCATTGCTTGTTGTGGCATGCTGTTGACTGGTAACCTACTTGCATGGCCAAACCATTTGACTTGCTGCTTTCTAATAAAATCTAGTGCTGCATTAAACCCCCACTTTAGTCCTGATTTCTTCATTTCTGATCTTATCTCTTCTTGATACGTTGAGAATTCTTCTCAGGAACCTCATTTCTGTTGTTGTGAATTTTCTTTTCTCTTTTTCTGTCATTGTCCAGGTTTGGCATTGGTAGCACAGAGTTGGTAGGAAGATTGTGTTGTAAAGTGCTTTCTTAGTAGTTATTTTTTTTTTTTTTTTTTTACAAATAAAAGCTTTAATTCTGAAGTCAAATGTGTTGATTTGAAGAAAAATACTTTTACATTTCTTACATAAAATATTTTTAATATTTTTATACTATATTTTTATTACCTACTATTTAGTTTCAAACATTTTATTTAAATATAAAAAAAAGCTGGCTCACAACTGCTAAGCTGTCGGCTGAGTTGTCAAGCTGCGATAAATTCCCCTTAGTGGGGAGAAATGATTTTTTTACTGGCTCGTCAGGCCACACACAATTTAAAGAAAATTTAACTACAAGACTTTTCAATATGGCATGGGAAGAAAGAAAAGTACCCGATGCTTGATAACAGGCTATAATAGTACCAATATGGAAAAAGAAAGGCAATATGAGAGAGTGCGAAACATACAGAGGTATATCACACCTGAGACATATAGGGAAAATGTACGCAAAACTATTGGAACAAAGAGCTAGACCCATAGTTGAACAAGAGTTAAGCAAAGTACAATTCGGTTTTCGGAAAGGTAAAAGTTGCACTGATGCATTATTTACACTTAGACAAATATGTGGAAAAAAAACTATCGAATATAGTGACCAGCAGAATATTATATTTGTAGATCAGTAAAAGCCTTTCGATAGAGTAGACAGATACAAATTATGGACCATCCTCGAAGACTATGGGATACAAGGACAATTGCTATAAAACATCCGATTGAGATGAAATTTTCTACACGTCTTCCTTTCATTCCTGTGCAACCGACTATAATAGTTTCTTAGTGTAAAATCTTCTACTTATTTAATAACATTTACTTTTTTATTTTCATTATATAATGTCTATATAGCAGGGGGACTTCACTCTAGAAAAGTTATTTCAAGGGGCATAACTTTTAATAACATTTCTATATACTTTATAGTCATATTGTTGGACTTACTTGCACTATTGTTAAACTCTTTGTCTATAGTTATTTTTAGGCATATGAGTTATAATAAATAATGATATAATCTTTAAGGCATTTTCAAAGTTTGCATAAAAATAATGCATAATGCATAACATTGTAACCAATCTTTTTCTGCTTAAAGAACTTATCAACTTCCATGTCGGTGATTAAAAACAGTTTTCATTAAAAATAATGAATGGTGTGTGGAAGGACATTCTTTTAAGTTACTGTGCGCCAGGAGCTGGGCGAAACCACGCCGGGTCAGATAGATAGACAGATAGTCGGGAACGGAAGCTTATTTGACTACTTATATGAATGAATTAAATGACATGCTCCCCACCAGGGACTGGGTGAAGCCGGGCCGGGTCAGACAGACAGACAGATAAACAGACAGTCGGGAACGGGAGAGCTTATATGACTACGTATATGAATTAAATGAGATGCTCCCCACCAGGGACTGGGTGAAGCCGGGTCATACAGACAGACAAACAAGCAGACAGACAGATAGATAGATAGATCCCCTCCAGGGCCTGGGCGAAGCCGGGCCGGGTCAGCTAGTTACTCTATAAACCGTAAATATAATGTGATCGTAACATTTATATAACATTTCTAATTATTCTTTATCATACACTGAATAATAAGCAAGAGGAGAGGGTGCAGCCAGGCTTTCGCCACAGTGAGGGACATTGATAATAGGGAAAGCTAATCTACACTCGAAAGTCAGACCAGTGTACTATAAGTAGTAGCGCGCGTATGGACTATGCTTGACTTCAAAGCGAACAAACGCAAAAAACAGTGAACTACTGATCACTAGTAATGGCAAAACGGCATCTGAGATAACTGTGATCCCTGTGGCAGGCCCGGATATATTGTTGTTGGTTCATAATTCCAACTGCCACATCTAAAAACTACTTTCTGTTGGAAGAGGGCTGGAGCGATCTAACTAAGAAGGAATGACTGGACTTATTTTAAGTTCATGAATTTGTGAAAACAATTCAATTTGCTGTAAAAGGAAAATAAAATTCACGTTAAACAGAGACATCTATTAGATCCATCGATTCCGACACTCGATCACTCCGTCTTGGGGGGGATACACTCCTCCCCCTTTCCCCGGCAGCTTCCGCAGATCCAAGTTTTGAGTTTCTGAGTTCTATATTTTAGTTCGTAATGTTTAATATTGTTTATTATATCACCTAATTAATTCAAAAGAAGCCACGGAAGGCAGGTGGTGGATGAAATTATGAGGGCAGCCGACAGATATTTGTTGGTTATGGTCTCGAGTTTCGCGACGGCAAGCTTTCTCTCTTTCGAGAGACACTGATTGCGGTCATCCGGCCAGTATGGTCACTGCCATAGAGGAAAGCAACGGCAAACTACCTCTTTGAAATTGCCTAGTTTATTATGATTCGCTTAAAGACTGATCATCGCAAGACAAGGACAGAGACATTAAAATTAGGAACATGGAACGTTAGGACGCTAAACAACGACGGAAAATTAGAGAACATAACACAAGAAATTCAAAGAGAAAAAATTAATATATTAGGTATGTGCGAAACGAGATGGACAGGAGCAGGCATCAAGATACATAAAGATTTTAAGATTATTTATTCTGGAGGTGAGGATCGGCATGGGGGAGTGGCAATAGTTTTGGACCGGAAAACATCAACGTCTGTTCAGGGATATTGGGCCGTGTCGGACAGAGTACTACTAGTTAAATTGAGTGGCAGACCTTTTAACATAAATATTATTCAAGTATATGCCCCAACAGGAGAGTCCAGTGAAGATAGTGTAGAGGAATTTTATAATGACATAGAGTCTGCCTTAAAGAAATGCAAAAATTCAGAAATAAACATTATAATAGGGGACTTCAATGCAAAAGTAGGAAATCAAGGGGATAGATACACAGTAGGAAACTATGGTTTAGGAGAGAGAAATGAAAGAGGATACAGACTAGTAGAGTGGGCAAAAGAACAGGAAATGATTGTAGGAAACACCTGGTTCAAGCAACACCCTAGAAGATTATGGACCTGGAGGAGTCCTGATAGCAGGATTAGAAACCAGGTTGACTACATTCTCATTAGCAGAAGATTTAGAAACGCCCTAACAGTAGCAAAAACAGTTCCCAGTGCTGACTGTTATAGTGACCACAGATTACTCACAGGAACATTGAGGATAAAGTTGAAGAAAGTCAAGTATACAACAGGGAACACTAAATATGATTTGTGTACATTGAGTAATGACAAGGAAATACAAAACAAATTCAACATAGAACTACAGAACAGATTTGAAATATTGTCTGATCTAGAGATCCTATTCCAGGATGTGGATGATCAATGGGAAATGTTAAAGAATTCAATCAATATGGCTGCAGAAACAACTATTCCAAAATTAAAGAAGGTGGGTCGTAAGAAATGGATGACTGAGGAAATTTTACACTTAATGGAAACAAGAAGACTCAACAAAAATAATCCTGCCAAATATGAAGAAATTCACAGACAAGTCAGAATATTATGTAGGAAGGCAAAAGAATCATGGCTTGAGGAAAAGTGCTTAGAAATTGAAAAACAACACAACAGTCAAAATACCAAATTAGTGCACAAAAGGATTCAGGAACTTACTAATAAAAGAACAAGTACATCAACAGGCTGTCTAAGAACTAAAGATGGCAAAATCATAATAGAAAAAGATCAGATTCTACATGTATGGACAGATTATGTGAAAGACCTGTATAATGATAACAGAGAGGAACAGTATGCTATTAGATTTAATAATGAAGGACCAGCAATTTTAAAGATGGAGGTTCAAAATGTTCTTAAGCATATGAAAGCTGGCAAGGCCCCCGGTGCAGATAACATCACAACAGAAATGATTAAAGCTTTAGAAGAATTTGGACTAGAGCAAGTCACTAGACTGCTGAACACATTATATGATACTGGAGATATACCTTCTGAATTATGTAATTCTGTATTTATTGCAATCTTAAAGAAATCAGGAACCTTAGAATGTGATCAACATAGAACAATTAGTATAATGAGTCACATCACAAAGATTTTGTTACGAATTATCATGCAAAGAGTGAGGAAGAAAATACAACCTGAAATAGGGGAAGAACAATGTGGTTTTGTAGAAGGAAAGGGTACAGTAAATGCTGTGTATATGCTGCGAACAGTTATTGAACGTGCTTTAGAAGTAAACAAGGATATACATCTTTGCTTTATTGACTACACAAAGGCTTTTGATAGAGTAAGACATGTCAACATTGTGGATATGCTTGCAGATCTACAAATGGATGGGAAAGACATTAGACTTATAAAAAACATATATTGGAAACAACAAGCTGCCATAAGAATTGATAATGAAGTAGGACAATACCAACCTATTAAGAGAGGTGTTAGGCAGGGATGTGTAATGTCTCCAGATCTTTTTTCCTTATACAGTGAAAATATTTTCAGAAATGTAGAAGACCTAAATGGAATCAGCATTGGAGGACGAAACATAAATAACATTAGATATGCAGATGATACAGTATTGATTGCAGACAATGCACAGGATCTGCAACAATTAGTAGACGCTGTGGTTGTACACAGTGAGCAGCTGGGGTTGGAATTAAATTGTAGGAAGACACAGGTTATGGTCGTCACTAGGAAGAACGAAGTACCACAATGTAATATACAAGTAAATGGGAATATTCTTCAACAAGTGAATCGGTTCAATTATCTCGGAACAGTCATAACATCTGATGGCAGATGCCTTGAAGAGATTAGAACAAGAATCGCCATTGCGAAAGTAGCCTTTAGCAAGATGAAAAACATTCTGACCAATAAATTGATGTCAATTGAAACGAGAAAAAGAGTGTTGAGGGGATACATAGAGCCTGTTCTTTTGTATGGATGTGAAACTTGGACAATGTGCAGTCAAGCTGAAAAACATCTGATGGCTGCAGAAATGTGGTTTCTGAGGAAAATGCAAAGAATACCATGGACAGATAGAAAAACCAATGACCAAGTACTACAAGAGACAAATGAAAATCGTAGATTGATTAGAGAAATTAGACGTAGACAGTCAAAATTTTTTGGACATGTTATGAGAAGAAATGGACTGGAGAACTTGGTGACAGCTGGCAAGATCAAGGGGAACAGACCAAGAGGAAGACCGAGAGGAAAATACCTGGATGGCTTGGCCACATGGCATGGACGAGACAGGAACACTGAGCTGATCCACGACTCTGGTGATCGAGTGAAATGGCGAATCATGACCGCCCACGCTTTCCGGCATGGCACATGATTGATTGAATTAATTTATGAAATATGAACAGAAAAATTGCTCCCTGGAGAGGAATCAAACAGCAGTCTCCCGTGTGACAGGCGGGGATACTTACCATTATGCTACCAAGACACGATAATAGTTCCACAAAAGTTAATAATAATAGTCGAACACATGTCCCGATGACGTAACCGAACGTCGCGTTACCACCCGCAACTGCGAATAAACACTCCATTTACTAACCCCTTGCCTTCTACAAATGCACATTGTCCTTCTCATATTTCTATATCCATTGTAAGTTAGGGGAGTTGGTGTCCATTCTTCCCAGGATCGATATTTGTGGGTTTCAATCAGTCCTAGCCATGATGTTGTAATGTTTGAGCTTCTTGAACTTAAAATAAGTCCATTCATTCCTCCTTAGTTGGATCGCTACAGCCCTCTTCCAACGGAAAGTAGGTTTTAGATGTGGCAGTTGGAATTATAAACCAACAACAATATATCCGGGCCTGCTACAGGGTTCACCATGATTTCCGGCGCCGTTTTGCCGTTACTTGTGGTCAGTGGTTCACTTTTTTTTTAAGCGTTTGCTCGCTTTGAACTCAAGCATAGTCCATACGAGGGCTACTATTTATGGTACACTGAACTAACTTTCTAGTACTTCTAGTGTAGATTAGCCTTCCCTATTACCAATGTCCCTCGCCATCAGGCGAACCCACTCCGACTTCAGAGGTAGCTCCAGGCAATGATTGTGTATCTGTTCTTCCACAATATACACATGATCCCAACGAGCCCTGACCCACATATACCTTATCGTGCACCAATACCCCACCCCGCAGTACAGGCCCAATCAATTTATCCGCCACCTCGTTTCCCAGCATACCAGCATGCTCCTGGAAAACGATCCAACGGATCCAACCAATCATTGATTTTTTAATTCAAGCATGCCACTCTGAACGTGGCATGCATGTCTTCACCTTTCTCAGTGTGCAGCGACTAACTGTACCAGCACAATGTTGATTCCTGATCCCCCCTCGTGCACTTGGTGTGCTGCTCTTTCGTGATCGCGCGATCTCCAATCCACTTGTTTTCTTTTGATGCTCAATCCGTTGAAAGTCCTCGTTTCGGGCACAGTTCTAAAAACCGTCAACATGTCGACTGGATCCATAGCTAGACGTGTGATATAGTGGCTTTGCCAGCCAATCCGTCTGCTCTTTCATTTCCCACAACACCCGTATGTCCTGATATGAAGATAAATTCAACCTCACAAACTGTGGACCTCTGCGGGGATTCTATCCAGCACTCGCTTGTGAAATATGCCTTGACATAAAATATGAAACCTGCAAGGACATACAAGATGCCACTAATTCTTATTCTTATTATGCCTAGGTGATAGGAATAAGAGAGGTGACAGATTAATAGGCGAAGTGAGCAGAACAAATCCTGGTCTGGGACAGTCAAGGCAAGCATGCACTTTTTTTTTCGCGCTGGAGAAAGGCCGTGCAAGTTTATTGGGTTTAAGTAGACAAATATTATGTTTAGGGGAATTGTCATTTATATTGTTTGTAAATGTAATTCACTTTGAACAAATAGTTCTACCCCCCCCCCCCCCCCCCATCTCTGAATCTCTGTCTGTCTGTCTGTCTGTCTGTCTGTCTGTCTGTCTGTCTGTCTCTCTCTCTCTCTCTCTCTGCCAAAATGGTGCATTACTTTCTGACCATCCCTCCTATAATAATATATATAATATATATGAATAAATCCTATAATTATAATAAATCATACAATTCAACTGCGCATGCGTTCCCTAGTTGCTTAGGGCATATTTAAAACATCATAATAACAGTAATGCGTTGATTATTCAGTGCACTGTTTAAAGATTATGTTCAAGCATTCTGCGGAAGTACCAGATAGCTAAAAGAAAGAAAGAAAAAACTTATATAAGAATGTAGTAGGGGACATAAACATCAAATATTGTTACAAGGGAAAGAACTAGAATATTAAAATAAAATCATATACTTAGCTATATTATTATCATTTAACTAAAAGTTCTCTTTACTTGTATGGTATAAATAAAGTAAATAATAAAAGCTTTAGATATAATAATTTCAAGAGTAAGAATTTTAGATTACTTGTAGAAAAGTTTGTGCAATTTGTTCTCACTGAGATTTTATAACCTTTTTTATACATTCATATTTATCTTTTAAATACTAAAATGTATACCTTTAATGTTCAACCAATCAAATTGGGTCCTAAACCCTAAAATCCCCTCTGTGGGGACAAATCATTTTTTTACTGGCCTTCTAGGGCCACACAACATTTAAAGGAAATTAACCATACACATCCCAACCACTGATAATGTCAAGAGTGATATGACAAAACTGAATATTCATATGTTAGATATATACTAGTTGGCATTATAACTTCCGAAGAATATAGCATAATCCAATCAATCAATCATGTGCCATGCCGGAAAGCGTGGGCGGTCATGACTCGCCATTTCACTCGATCACCAGTGTCGTGGATCAGCTCATTGTTCATGTCTCGTCCATGCCATGTGGCCAAGCCATCCAGGTATTTTCCTCTCGGTCTCCCTCTTGGTCTGTTCCCTTCGATCTTGCCATTTGTCACTGAATAATCCATTCAGGTGCAGAGAAACAACAGCCAGAGGTAGCATTTACAATTCATTCATTCATTCATTCATTCATTCATTCATTCAGTAGCATGCCAGCATGCTTTTTTCGTCGCGCTGGCGAAAGGCCGTGCAAGTTTATTGGGTTTAAGTAGACAAATATTATGTTTTGGGGAAATGTCACTTATATTGTGTGTAAAATTCATTCATTTTGAAAAAATAGTTCTTCTCTCTCTCTCTCTCTCTCTCTCTCTCTCTCTCTCTCTCTCTCTCTCTCTCTCTCTCTGCCAAATGGTGCATTACTTTCTGACCATCCCTCCTATGTTTTTTAAATAAATATCTCCTATAATAATAAATCACACTGCGAGACGCACATATAATCAGATTGCTACTGGTACTATTGGGGTTGGAACTCTTCGCTGGCTTCTGAGGATGGGGACGGAGCGCTTATGGGAATGCCCCGAATGCTGTGAATGTGATGTCGGTTCAATCAATCAATCAATCAATCAATGAATCAATCAATCAAACTACGCAAGCGTTTCCCTAGTTGCTTAGGGCATACTTAAAACATCAGAATAACACAACAGTAATGCATTGATTGTTCACTGCAATTATTAATAATTATTTTGAAGTATTTTGCGGAATTACCAAAAAAAAAAAAAACAACTTAAAGTAAAAACACCTCGATTATAAATGAGTAGGGGACATAATCATCTATTATTGTTTTAAGGGAAAGTACTCGTATTTAGAAAATGAAATTTTATGCTAGCTATAATATTATTATATAACTTACAATTTTCTTTTTTAATTTTTTACAAATTTCATCTCATCTCATCATGTTCCTCTTGTACCTTGCGGTGTCGAGGTGAAGTATAAATTTCGTGAGAGTGCCCGGTTATGGGCTTCGAATATCGACATTCCCATGGATTCTGCTATTCCCTCCGTCCAACGTTTACGTGGTCAGCCTCTTCCTCTGCTTCCATCTGGTCTGTACATCATTGCTTGTTGTGGCATGCTGTTGACTGGTAACCTACTTGCATGGCCAAACCATTTGACTTGCTGCTTTCTAATAAAATCTAGTGCTGCATTAAACCCCCACTTTAGTCCTGATTTCTTCATTTCTGATCTTATCTCTTCTTGATACGTTGAGAATTCTTCTCAGGAACCTCATTTCTGTTGTTGTGATTTTTCTTTTCTCTTTTTCTGTCATTGTCCAGGTTTGGCATTGGTAGCACAGAGTTGGTAGGAAGATTGTGTTGTAAAGTGCTTTCTTAGTAGTTATTTTTTTTTTTTTACAAATAAAAGCTTTAATTCTGAAGTCAAATATGTTGATTTGAAGAAAAATACTTTTACATTTCTTACATAAAATATTTTTAATATTTTTATACTATATTTTTATTACCTACTATTTAGTTTCAAACATTTTATTTAAATATAAAAAAAAGCTGGCTCACAACTGCTAAGCTGTCGGCTGAGTTGTCAAGCTGCGATAAATTCCCCTTAGTGGGGAGAAATGATTTTTTTACTGGCTCGTCAGGCCACACACAATTTAAAGAAAATTTAACTACAAGACTTTTCAATATGGCATGGGAAGAAAGAAAAGTACCCGATGCTTGATAACAGGCTATAATAGTACCAATATGGAAAAAGAAAGGCAATATGAGAGAGTGCGAAACATACAGAGGTATATCACACCTGAGCCATATAGGGAAAATGTACGCAAAACTATTGGAACAAAGAGCTAGACCCATAGTTGAACAAGAGTTAAGCAAAGTACAATTCGGTTTTCGGAAAGGTAAAAGTTGCACTGATGCATTATTTACACTTAGACAAATATGTGGAAAAAAAACTATCGAATATAGTGACCAGCAGAATATTATATTTGTAGATCAGTAAAAGCCTTTCGATAGAGTAGACAGATACAAATTATGGACCATCCTCGAAGACTATGGGATACAAGGACAATTGCTATAAAACATCATAGCCATGTACCACTCGAACCGAAGTGCAGTAAGAACACAAGAAGGAATATCAGATATGTTCACAGTCAATACAGGAGTGAGACAGGGATGTGTGCTCTCTCCTCTCTCTCTCCTCCATGTAATGTCTGCTTGGACAGAATATCAAAAGAAGCAAGTCCTGACAGAATAGATTCAGAAAATTTAGAACTCTTTACTCCAGATGAAACAACTGACCCACAGGAAACAAATGAACTTCTATTTGCAGACGATCAGTGCATGTTTTACAGCGATGAGGGCAGACTACAACATCATATTAATAATCTGAATTAAACCTACAGCAGATACAATATGAGTATAAACACCGCCAAAAACGAAGTAATGCGAGTTAGCAGATCACCGGGTTAATTAAGTATACAAATAAATAGCACACCTCTGAAACAAGTTAAAGAATTCAAATATCTCGGAAGTATGATCACAGAACATAGCAGATTGGACAGAGAAATCGAAATCAGATGTCAGAAAGCTAGTGCACTTACATATCAAATATCACCCTTACTGAAACATCCAAATATACTCATGTCCGCAAAACGACAGATGATAAACATCATATTCACACCAACCTTATGCTACCAATCTCAAACCTGGACTTTATCCAAATCACACTTTCGCAAAATAAACACCTGCAGATGAGATGCCTGAGGAGAGCTGCCAACCTAACAATCGGAGACTGAGTAAGAAATGCTGTTATCAGACAGACTGTGGGATCAACACCTTGTGCCACATTTATTGAAAGGCAGAAGATCAAGTGGTTTGGCCATGTCGTTAGAATGCAACACCAACAACTACCATCACTGGCCTTACATCAAAGATCATCTGCGACGAGACCAAGAGGACGTTCAAGAAGAAAATGGATTGACGACATCAAAGAAATTGTACAACCACACAGAATGACACTATCCAGTGCCTCAAACCGGGCGCTGGAACGCAAATTATTCCTTCCCACGACGCTTGACGGCAGAAGTGGAAGATGATGATGATGATGATGATGATGATGATGATGATGAAACCATACACATCCCATACTGTGATAACATCAAGAAAGAAATTAGAAAACTGAATATTCACGTTATATATATGTGAGACCAGTTGGCATTATAACTTCCGAATAATATAGCATAATCCATTCTGGTGCAGAGAAACAACAGCCAGAGGTAGCATTTACAATTCATTCATTCATTCATTCATTCAGAGCTGATCGATGGGCTAAAGCATTTGCCAAAGAAGAACAACCTGATGTGCCCATTACATACCGCCAAAAGAAAAGAATTATCAAATCAGTCAGAAGGCCACCAAACCTCACTCAAGGCAATTACCACGTTATGGACAGACCAGAACAGGACATTATTCTGTGCCTCAGAACAGGACACAATAGATTACACAACCACATGTATACAAAATTCAAGATTGGTGACTCAGCCATGTGCACATGTGGTTTGGCGTCGCAGACAGCAGAGCACATACTCCAGGACTGCCCAAACTACAACATATCCAGGTTAACCATCTAGCCTAGAGAGACAACAGTAGAAAATAAACTCTATACACCGCCGAGTGAACTAAAAAAAGAATGTTAGATTCATACAAGAGACAACATTGCAGTTATAGACATATTTCAGGCGAACGAAAGAAGAAGAAGAAGAAGAAGAAGAAGAAGAAGAAGAAGAAGAAGAAGAAGAAGAAGAAGAAGAAGAAGAAAGAAGAGGAGGAGGAGGAGGAGGAGGAGGAGAGTACAAGCCTTATCCTGGTGCGAGGAAGTGCAACCTAAAGACTAAATGTCTTGGCAGGGCAGACCAGGACCTAAGCCTTGGTTGGCAATTGGTCAAAGCTTCGACAGGCAGGGCGTTGCTGTGCTGATCTGGCAGCTTCTGCAGCTTGCTTTGTTCCATACTTAACATTTTCTCTGGAGTAAACTAGGCAGGCCAAGAGAGGGATCCTGCTGCATGGACAATAGATGATCTCTACAATTCAGCCCAGGCATTGTGCCATGAAGAGGTTATTGTGCCTTTTTTTTAAAGCCAAATGTAACAAACTATCATCTATTACGACGGCCTGATACCAGTAATGCCTAAAGTACATCATTGTGTAAAACAGGGGGATCTTGAGCCTGAGAAATTGAGAAATTAAGGCTGCCTGGCTCGTGTGATCGCCATGAAATGTGCAGGTTAGGATTTTCTTTTTGCCTCCAACAGAAACAAATCCATCACCTTCCTGGGGATTTGAACCTGAATCTTCTGAGTAGGAGTGTGGCATTCTAGCTACTTGGCCAGCCACTCCATCTGGTACTGAAAGAGTTAAATTACACGTAGTAACAAGTTGAACATTTCTGGACAAATTACACTAGAGACAAGCACACGGGCAACATTTCTGGACAAATTACACCAGAGACAATCAGACAGGCAACATTTCTGGATAAGTTACACCAGAGACAATCACACAGACAACATTTCTGGATAAATTACACCAGAGACAATCACACAGGCAACATTTCTGGATAATTTACACCACAGACAATCACACAGGCAACATTTCTGGATAAATTACACCAGATACAATGACACAGGCAACATTTCTGGACAAATTACACCAGATACAATCACACAGGCAACATTTCTGAATAAATTACACCAGACACAATCACACAGGCAACATTTCTGGATAAGTTTCACTAGAGACAATCACACAGGCAACATTTCTGGATAAATTACACCAGAGACAATCACACAGGCAACGTTTCTGGACAAATTACACCAGATAAAATCACACAGGCAAGATTTCTGGATAAATTACAACTGAGACAATCACACAGGCAATATTTCTAGATAAATTACACCCGAGGCAATCACACAGGCAACATTTCTGGATAAATTACACCAGGGACAATCACACAGGCAACATTTCTGGATAAATTACACCAGGGACAATCACACAGGCAACATTTCTGGATAAATTACACCAGGGACAATCACACAGGCAACATTTCTGGATAAATTACACCAGGGACAATCACACAGGCAACATTTCTGGACAAAGTACACCAGAGACAATGACACAGGCAACATTTCTGGATAAATTCTAACAGATATAATCACACAGGCAACATTTCTGGACAAATTACACCAGATACAATCACACAGGCAACATTTCTGGATAAATTACACCAGAGACAATCAGACAGAGCCGTCTAATATAAAACACTTGAGACAAATCAACCGTTATCATCAACAAGAAGTGTTATCTTTAATTGCACATGTTTAAAACAATTATCTGTAACTTCACATGTTTAAAACAATTATCTGTAACTTCACATCAGTTGCAAACAAATATCAGCAGTTTTTATACATTTGTTAGTCAACCGAAATACACAGGCAGTAGAAACCGACAACAGTGTACGTAAACATATGAGATTAATCTACACCATCTAGTCCTGTATCCAATATGCAATAACTTGTCTTCTTAAATGTTTATCTTGAATGTCACCTACAAGTTTAGTATAACATTGTCCTCCTTGTTTTGTCCTGATTTAAATCAGGTCAGGCAACAACTAGTTAAAAGGTAATCATAATTAGATTTTTTTTTTAATGTTGGTATTATTAATCAGGTCAGTTGAACTAAAATATTGACTTGTGTTTGTCCTTGACTTGGAAATGTAAATTACAAGTACCTCTGAAGTTGGAGTGTGTTCGCCTGATGGCAAGGGACACTGGTAATATAGAAAGCTAATCCACATGCAAAAATCAGTCCAATGTATAAGAAGTACTTGTGCAGACTACGCTTAAGTTCAAAGCTATCGAACGCCACATAAAAATCGGATTTATGTTCATAGGTAACATCTCAAAGACTTGTGTTCCATGATAGTCTATCTTTATAATCATCATCATCAGCATCATCATCATCATGTGCCAAGCTAATAAGCTTGAACAACTGTGGTTCACCATCTCAAAACACTACCACAGTCCCAACTCAGGTCTGTCTTCTTTTCCTTCGGAAGATATTCTGGTATTTCTCTCTTTGTCTTCCTGTGTTCCTTTCAAATGTGCCAGATGTCACAAAGTTTTCAAGTTTACTTCTCATTTTAAAAAATAGGGTTGAATATAAATTCTCTAAATAATTAAAAATTTATTCAAACATATTACCTCTTCATGATCCAGATCTTGATGAAGCCGCCTCTTTCAATGTTCCTCATGAAGATTGATCACAAATATGGGAACAGGTTTGTTTCTTGCATTTATATTCTTGTAAGTTGTTACGGACGTGGTTTGTAAACCCCCATACCCGCGTTCGAGAACACAGCTGCAGACGATTTGGCAGCAGACCGTCGTGTGTTGGTTTTTTCAAAATAGTATGGGTGCCATTTCAGAAAGTAATGGCAAACTACTGAACGTAAACTTGCCAAGAGATCACAAACAGCAGAAAACTCTGGGGTTGACTGTGACGTCCTGTAAATGAAAACAATTCTATGCACAAGTTGAGACACAGAGGTTTACTGTTAAAGACACCGGAGAACAACATCGAAGGATTTAGAAAAGAAGGATGAAGAGGATGTCTGAGAAACAACTACAACAGACAGGCATGCAAGGGCATTGGGGTTCAGGCTGGGGCAGATGTGACATGGTGAGACCAAGGGACATGTGTGACATGGTGAGAACAAGGGACATGCGTGACATGACAGATGTCTTCATTCACACCTTGGACTAACCTGATAATGATGAGAACAAAGAACATTGAAGTGACATGAAATCCGAGGTCAAGGGTTCAACCCCTACACTAGACAGTTGGAGTAAAACGTAGACCTCCCATCCTCGACTTGGGGACATAAATTACAAGTACCTCTGAAGCCGGAGTGGGTTTGCCTGATGGCAAGGGACACTTAATAGAGAAATCTAATCCACACGCAAAATTCTGTCTAGCTCTACTAGAAGTAGTGTGTATGAACTACGCTTGAGTTCAAAGTAAGCTAGCCCCCCCCCCCCCCCCCCCCCCCCCCAATGACCGGATGTCTTCATACACCTGTCTTTGTACAGACTTACTTTGTGATGTTCAAGTAGTCCCTCCCAAATGAGAAGGAATGGTTAGATTTCCCCCACTATTCAACTACCTGATTTGGCAGCAGACTGCCTTGCGCTGGTTTCCATACAAATGGTATGAGTGCCAGTTCAGAAAGCAATGACAAACTACTGAATAGAAACTTACCAAGAAATCACATACACCCAAAACATGGGGTTGACTGTGATGTCCTGTAAAGGATATGCAACTAACTTAACTGAATAGAATGCTTCACATCCCAACAGCCGTAGAGGCCATGCGACTACTACCTTTACCTTTAGGGACATATGTACACCTGTTTTCTTATCGAAAGATTCACAATCTAAAGTACGTCCTAAGTTTCACATCTGTGTAGAATCAATGTACACATTATGAAAGCATATCAGTTACATTATATATTTCTATAATGTTGATCTCGCCTTTGGTAAAACGTGTATATTTTTTAAAATAAACTATTTTAATCAAGTGACTCCTGCTCGGTTTGTGGTGCCGCTCTTATATGTGTCTGCCCCGTTAGCTTGATCATCCATCGCGTCCATTCCCATGAGATCAGTTCCTCTGTTGACTGAGCCGTCCAGGTCACACGAGCCCTGCATGATCAGGTAGCGACGACACACCAGTTTCCAGTCAACCACATCTTCAATGTTTTGGGTTATGTGAGGTGTTATAACTGTCAAGATACATATTCATGTTAGCATTAACATAAATTTCATATTTCAAGTTAACAAAAGTATTACTATTATAACAAATATCACAAGTTTTCAAGTTAATATGTGTGTTACTGTTAAACATTTTCACACATTTTAAAGTTAACAAATGTGTTACCATTGTAACATATCTCACAAATTTTAAAGTTAACAAATGTGTTACCATTATAACATATCTCATAAGTTTTAAAATTAACATGTGTGTTACAATTATAACAAATCTCACAAGTTTTAAAGTTAACAAATGTGTTACCATTATAACAAGGTTTAAATTTAACATGGATATAAATATTAAAGCATATTTAACCACTTTGTAAGTCAGTAAAAATGTCTTTATTATAAACACATTTCAGAATTTCACAATCATTGCTGCATGCATATACAAAGTTTCACATGCACATGTGATGTTTTAAATGTTGCACCTGATTTTGAAAATGTTGCATGTGGTGTTTAAATTGTTGCACATGGTATTGAAAGTGTCAGCCAGGCTAGTATATTGCACCACAGAAGAACAGCTTGCTGTTGAGTTGTTTCTATATGGGGGATAGAGGACTAGGTGTAACATTCAGACCATGAGTTTGCCCACAGAAGAACAGCATGCTGTTGAGTTGTTTCTATATGGAGGATAGAGGACTAGGTGTAACATTCAGACCATGAGTTTGCCCACAGAAGAACAGCGTGCTGTTGAGTTGTTTCTATATGAGGGATAGAGGACTAGGTGTAACATTCAGACCATGAGTTTGCCCACAGAAGAACAGTGTGCTGTTGAGTTGTTTCTATATGGAGGATAGAGGACTAGGTGTAACATTCAGACCATTAGTTTGTCCACAGAAGAACAGCATGCTGTTGAGTTGTTTCTATATGGAGGATAGAGGACTAGGTGTAACATTCAGACCATGAGTTTGTCCACAGAAGAACAGCTTGCTGTTGAGTTGTTTCTATATGGGGGATAGAGGACTAGGTGTAACATTCAGACCATGAGTTTGCCCACAGAAGAACAGCATGCTGTTGAGTTGTTTCTATATGGAGGATAGAGGACTAGGTGTAACATTCAGACCATGAGTTTGTCCACAGAAGAACAGCATGCTGTTGAGTTGTTTCTATATGGAGGATAGAGGACTAGGTGTAACATTCAGACCATGAGTTTGTCCACAGAAGAACAGCATGCTGTTGAGTAGTTTCTATATGGAGGATAGAGGACTAGGTGTAACATTCAGACCATGAGTTTGTCCACAGAAGAACAGCTTGCTGTTGAGTTGTTTCTATATGGGGGATAGAGGACTAGGTGTAACATTCAGACCATGAGTTTGCCCACAGAAGAACAGCATGCTGTTGAGTTGTTTCTATATGGAGGATAGAGGACTAGGTGTAACATTCAGACCATGAGTTTGCCCACAGAAGAACAGCGTGCTGTTGAGTTGTTTCTATATGAGGGATAGAGGACTAGGTGTAACATTCAGACCATTAGTTTGCCCACAGAAGAACAGCGTGCTGTTGAGTTGTTTCTATATGGAGGATAGAGGACTAGGTGTAACATTCAGACCATGAGTTTGTCCACAGAAGAACAGCTTGCTGTTGAGTTGTTTCTATATGGGGGATAGAGGACTAGGTGTAACATTCAGACCATGAGTTTGCCCACAGAAGAACAGCATGCTGTTGAGTTGTTTCTATATGGAGGATAGAGGACTAGGTGTAACATTCAGACCATGAGTTTGTCCACAGAAGAACAGCGTACTGTTGAGTTGTTTCTATATGGTGGATAGAGGACTAGGTGTAACATTCAGACCATGAGTTTGCCCACAGAAGAACAGCATGCTGTTGAGTAGTTTCTATATGGAGGATAGAGGACTAGGTGTAACATTCAGACCATGAGTTTGTCCACAGAAGAACAGCTTGCTGTTGAGTTGTTTCTATATGGGGGATAGAGGACTAGGTGTAACATTCAGACCATGAGTTTGCCCACAGAAGAACAGCATGCTGTTGAGTTGTTTCTATATGGAGGATAGAGGACTAGGTGTAACATTCAGACCATGAGTTTGCCCACAGAAGAACAGCGTGCTGTTGAGTTGTTTCTATATGAGGGATAGAGGACTAGGTGTAACATTCAGACCATGAGTTTGCCCACAGAAGAACAGTGTGCTGTTGAGTTGTTTCTATATGGAGGATAGAGGACTAGGTGTAACATTCAGACCATGAGTTTGTCCACAGAAGAACAGCATGCTGTTGAGTTGTTTCTATATGGAGGATAGAGGACTAGGTGTAACATTCAGACCATGAGTTTGCCCACAGAAGAACAGCGTACTGTTGAGTTGTTTCTATATGGTGGATAGAGGACTAGGTGTAACATTCAGACCATGAGTTTGCCCACAGAAGAACAGCGTGCTGTTGAGTTGTTTCTATATGAGGGATAGAGGACTAGGTGTAACATTCAGACCATGAGTTTGCCCACAGAAGAACAGCGTGCTGTTGAGTTGTTTCTATATGGGGGATAGAGGACTAGGTGTAACATTCAGACCATGAGTTTGCCAACAGAAGAACAGCGTGCTGTTGAGTTGTTTCTATATGGGGGATAGAGGACTAGGTGTAACATTCAGACCATGAGTTTGCCCACAGAAGAACAGCGTGCTGTTGAGTTGTTTCTATATGGGGGATAGAGGACTAGGTGTAACATTCAGACCATGAGTTTGCCCACAGAAGAACAGCGTGCTGTTGAGTTGTTTCTATATGGGGGATAGAGGACTAGGTGTAACAATCAGACCATGAATTTGCCAACAGAAGAACAGCGTGCTGTTGAGTTGTTTCTATATGGGGGATAGAGGACTAGGTGTAACATTCAGACCATGAGTTTGCCCACAGAAGAACAGCGTGCTGTTGAGTTGTTTCTATATGGGGGATAGAGGACTAGGTGTAACATTCAGACCATGAGTTTGCCCACAGAAGAACAGCGTGCTGTTGAGTTGTTTCTATATGGGGGATAGAGGACTAGGTGTAACAATCAGACCATGAATTTGCCAACAGAAGAACAGCGTGCTGTTGAGTTGTTTCTATATGGGGGATAGAGGACTAGGTGTAACATTCAGATCATGAGTTTTCCCAGACACCCCTTGTGGGGTCACTGCTGGGGCTACAGAGTTTTGTGTGGTGCTTTCAGGGGATGGTCTCAGGGGAGGGATGGATTCAGTGGGGGGGATGGTCTCAGGGGAGGTATGCTCTCAGGGGAAGGATGGTCTCAGGGGAGGGATGGTCTCAGGGGAGGGGATGGTCTCATGGGAGGGATGGTCTCAGAGGAGGGATGGTCTCATGGGAGGGATGGTCTCAGAGGAGGGCAGGTCTCCAGGGAGGTATGCTCTCAAGGGAAAGATGCTCTCAAGGGAGGGATAGTCTCAGGGGAGGGATGGTCTCAGGGGAGGGATGGTCTCAGGGGAGGGATGGTCTCAGGGGACAGCTTGCAACGGGAGAGACTGAGCCAGATTCGGCTAAAACAAAGTGTCATTTTTTGTGTGCTCGCTTTGAACTCAAGCGTAGTCCATACACGTACTACTACCTCTAGTAGACCGAACTGATTTTTGTGTGTGAGCTAGCTTTCCCTATTACCAGTGTCCCTCCCCATCAGGTGAACCCATGCCGACTTCTAAATTACTTGTAATTGATGACCCTGAGTCAAGGATGAGAAGTCAAAATTTTTGTCCAACTGACCGGGTGTAGTAATTGAACCCACTACCTCGGCATCAGCACACTGGATGTTTAAGCTTTATCTGAGTGTCCGGGCATTGTGCTATGGATGGGTATAACTCCATCCCTGATCCCCACCATGGGTTGTAGTTATTATGCCTTTTTTTAAGTACAATATTTGTCGAGATGACAATGGACAGAAAGTCCCTTCATCATAATTATGTGCCATGCCAATAAGCATTGGTGGTCATACTTCACCATCATGCACGATCACCAGACCAATAGATCAGCTCCGTGTTCTTATCTCGACCATGCCATGTGGCCAAGCCATCCAGATATTTACTTCTCTGCCTTCCCCTTGTTCTTTTCCCCTAAATATTGCCAGTTGTCACCAAGGTCTATAGCTTATTTAATATGCCAATAAATCTTGACTGTCTAATTTCTCTAATCATTTTACAGTTTTCATTTGCTACTTGTAGTATTTCCTCATTGGTTTTTCTATCTGTCCATGGTATTCTTTTCATTTTCCTCAGATCCCACATTTCCACTGCCATTACATGTTTTTCAGTTTGTCTGCTCATTGTCCATGCTTCACATCCATACAAAAGTTCAGTTTCTATGTAGCACTTGAACACTTTTTCTCATTACAATTGACATCAGAAGAAACAGAAGAAGAAATGAAGTATGACTGACCTGCTGGTCCAACTGTGCTTTTGCGCTTCCATAGAAAATTGGACCCTCCAAAGTTGTCAAATGATAGAGAGTCTGACAGCGTGTCGTGCTCCTCCTCGTTGACATACGTGGAAGCTTCTGGACTCCACAGTTTACCTGACGGATGGATGGATAGATGGAAGGATGGATGGATTAATGAGTAGATTAACAGAAGGATGGATCAATTAATGGAAGGATGGATCAATTAATGGATGGGTGAATGGATTAATGGGTGGGTGAATGGACTGATGGATGGGTGGACTAATGGATGATTAATGGATGAATGTATGGATTAATGTAAAGATTAATAGCATGATAGATGTATTAATGGAAGGATGGATGTATGCATGGATGGATGGGTGCATGGATTAATGGATATATGAATGGATTAATGGATAGATGCAATCTTGAATGTATGGGTTAGCAGAGGGATGCACATACAATTGATGGATGGTTGAATAGATGAATAGTTGGACAGATGAATGGCTGAGTGTGATCTTGAAATTAATGGAAGGATGGATGAATTAATGGTTAATGTCTTGAATGAACGGATGAATGAGCATGAAGACACTCATGATTGAATGATCTTATAAATGTGCATATTTTTGTATGGATGAACGTATGGATGAATATATAGGGTGTAATACATGTGAGCCGGTCTCTCTGGCCGAGGGGTTACACCACTTTCTCCGTAATCCCGCTTATCATGCAGAGTCTCTTAGCGGGCGAGAACTGGAAGCGGTTCTACCCCCGCTGGTGACTTGCAGGATAACTGAGCCGGCCGCTCAGAAAGCAATGGCAACTACTGAGCGTAATCTTGCCAAGAAATCAACAGACAGCTGAAAGATGCTGCTGTTGACAGCGATGTCCTGTAAAGGATATGCAAATTAAAAAAAAAATACATGTGAACAATGTCTCAAAGCATCAAGACTGAAGGTGTGAATTTTTTAAAAGAAATTTTAACAGATAATATTTTATTCAACCCTACTGTACTTATGGGTGGATACATTCTTGAATGGATGAATCTGCTTTTTAATTAATGGATCCACTTTTGAATGGATGGATACAATCTTGAATGGATAGACCCACACTTCAATGGTTAGATCCAATCTTGAATGAATGGATGGAACCAGTTGTGGATGGATGGATCTATTCTTGAATGGTGTGACCCACTCTTGAATGAATAGACCCACTCTTGAATGGAGTAAGACAAAGAGTCTTGGAGTAAGACAAAGAGTCTTAGAGTAGCACAAAGAGTCTTGGAATAGCACAAAGAGTCTTAGAGTAGTACAAAGAGTCTTAGAGTGGCACAAAGAGTCTTGGAGTTGGACAAAGATTCTTGGAGTAGGACAGAATCTGGAAAGCAACTTTCAATCACAGTGGTATTTTTCACATACACAACTTTCCCATGGGATCTGTTTTTCACCCTTATCTGAGAAAGCTGGATGTCCGATCTCACTGCCATATCATTATGATACCAATGGTTCTTGGAAAAAAATCCTGGCCCTATGCTGGGCTCGAACCCAATACCTTCCAAGCATGAGGTGACCTTTCAGCCACAACTTCCCCATATGGGAAATGAACTCATCTTTCCGATATAATTTTGTCAAGTTCAAGAATGTTATACTCTGTCAACCCTGTAGCTACTCAGATTGCCAACCACAATGGAACCCTCATCACTAAGAAGTTAACAGAATTCCTAAATAGTTAACAATTTGGTACAACACAACACAAACAGTTTGACCCCACCTAGATTGGGTACCAGGAAGTGTTTTAGGAAGTAGAGGTCACCAACGGGGTACTGACCACATCACCCACCGATTGCTGATTGGTCTATTCAAATATGGGTCTACCACCATATGTTTGGTGTGCCTTAAGATGAAGAAAAGGGTCCTTTCTACAACATAATCATCATTCGTCTCCTTTCTGATCAGAAACTGAACAAAGACAAAGGAGAAAAGTATTACAAATAGGTCACACATAGAGCCTGTGAGACGTCAGATGGTGTGTGATGGTGGAAATGACCATGTGTTCACATGCATCCATTGTGGATGAATATTTACTGCACAAAATGGTCTGAACAACCACATTTGCTACCACCATGGGTTGTAGTTATTATGCCTTTTTTTGAAGCACAATGTAACAAACTATTGTCTGTCAAGATGGTCAGGTGCCAGTTAGTTAGTCATTACCTATCATATAGCCCAGTGGTTCTCAACCTTTTTTGGCCCGTGCCCCCCTTCACCATATTTTTAGGACGTCATTCCCCCCTTCACCATATTTTTAGAACGTCATTCCCCCCTTTCGTATTTCCTCCCTAAAAATGTCCCCCTGCCCCTACACAGAATACATAATAACTGAAGCTAAATTTAATAGCACATACTAAAACAAGTCTAGACGTCCACATAAAACGTGATTTGTGGGTCTACTTACTTTATAAAATGAATTTTAGAAGGCTGAGACGTACAGAACCATAAAGTATGAAGGGAAAGACAAGATCAAGTAATCGGTTCTTGTATGAACGCAATCTTGAAATAATCTTCATTCCCCTCCCCCCCCCTGGAAACCCCAAAATTCCCCCCTGGGGGGGGGGGGAATTCCCCAGTGGTTAAGGACCACTGATATAGTCTGGCCTTTACCCCTATAACAGTCTTTCTCCATAACCTCTTTGGCTGCTTTAGTTTTCTGGACATCGGTCAAGAAACCCATCTCCCATTGCTTTCCTTCTTGGCATAAATGCTTTCATAGTCAGTAACCTTTGTGTGTGGTGCATTCGCTCGCATGGTATCCAAGCGTAGTCCATACACGAGCTACTACTTCTAGTGCACCAGACTTGTTTTTGCGTGTGGATTGGCTTTTCCTATTACCAGTGTCCCTTGCCATCAAGCAAAGCCACCCTGACTTCTGGGGTACTTGTAATTTATATCTCCAAGTCAAGGACGAGAAGTCAACATTTTAGTCCAATTACCGGGTGTAGAGGTTGAACCCGCTACTTCAGCATCAGCATACAGGAAGTTTAACATTTAGAGTACTTATCCAGTCAGCTTAACCAAAATGTTGAATATTTACAGCAGTGGATAAATACCAAGTGATATGTTGAAATCTGTATCTATAACCATACTGTCACAGCCTCACATTATACGGTAAACTAACATAAGTTAATATACACGGGAAAAGGGCTACAACTCCCGCCCAAGGGAAAGAAGTAAGACACTCGAAGGCCAGAGTAATCCAGAGCCTTCTCGAAGGACTGGTCAGTGAGTCCACTGACCCGTGGACACTGATGTGGCCCGCCTATTGCGAGGTCCACGAGGAACTCGGATAGAGTTACCACCCGTGTCGGATTGCGACACGTGTGAACCGGCAGAGAGAGACAGGACGTCGGCGAGGCAACAGGGCCTGCCTTAGAGGGACTTAGTAGTTCAGACCCATGTGTATTTAGGGTCATAGACATATGCTAGATAGTTTGCATAGAATGTTTGTTATAACCATGTATGATGTTAAACCACTGTGATTAGCAACTTATCAGTGCGGGCTTGTTAAACCCACTGCACCAATGCACTGTATACCTAAGCGTCAATAAATGTTGCTATATTATAGTTAACGGAGTTATTGTTGCCTGTTTGAACCCGCTTTCGGATCCCCTAGAGATCCAACACTGTAACAAGACCAGGGGCAATTGAATTTAAAGATGTTCGTATGATTAACCTCATAAATCATGTCACTAAGTTTCTACTCAGAATTATAGTGAGAACAAGAAAGATAATAAAAGTGGAAATTAGTGAAGAACAGTAACGATTTGTGGAAGGAAAGGGTACAAACAATGCAATATATATATATGTTACGAACACTAATAGAAAGATCAATAGAGAAACAGAAAGACATTATTTGTGCTTCATAGATTACACAAAGGCATTTGATAAATTATACATATACAAGATGAACTGATTAAAATGGAAGATATTAACATTTGATGGGAAATATCTCAGAATAATAAAAAATATTGACTGGAACCAAATAGCAGCAATTAAAATGGGAAATAAAGAGGAAATTATGAACACATAAAGTTGGGAGTAAAGCAGGGATGTTTTTTATCGCCGGATCTCTTCTCCCTCTATAGCGATGAGAGAGATCAAAGAAAAGCCAGGAATAATATTCAGAAGTTATAATATAAATACAATATATATATATAAATACAATATATATACAAAAATACAAATACATATACAAAAATATAAATACAATATATATACGCTATGCAGATGACACAGTATTGGTTGCGGATAATGCAAAAGACCTACAACAATTGTTGGACATTGTAGTAACAGAGTACAAAGAAAGGACTCTCCCTGAATATCAAGAGAACAGTAACAATGGTGAAATCAAAGTAAAAGATGACACCCAAATGTGAAATAGAAATAGAAGGGAAAATTCTTCAACAAGTGGATAGTTTTAAATATCTAGGGACATTTATAACATCAGATGGAAGATGCACAACAGAGACTAAGAGTAGAATAGGGCAAGCAAAGGCTTTCAGAAAATGAAGAATATCTTATGCAATAGGTCACTATCATTGTATGTAAGAAAAGAGTACTGAAGTGCTATATATTGAACCTGCTTTGCTGTATAGCTGTGAATCTTGGAATGTCAATGAACAAATTAGGAAGAGATTGGAAGCAACAGAGATGTGGTTCCTGAGATGAATGTTGCGAATTTCTTGGACTGCCAGAGTAACTAACAATGAATGCCTGAAAGAGACTAATGAAACTAGAACATTATATACAACAATAAGAAAGAGGCAAACAGCTTTTTTTTGGTCAAGTGATGAGAAGAGAGGCATTGGAGAACATCATCACAACTGGAAAGATTGAGGGGAAGAGAGGCAGTGGCAGACCAAGAGAAATTATGCTGGATGGGTTACGATGGTGGCATGGAGGAATATCAACAGCGGAGTGGAGTTGATCCAGAAAACCAAAGTCTGAGATCTGAGGAGAGTCATGAACTCCTACGCCAGCCGGCATGGCACTTGATGATGATGATGATGATGATGATGATCCAATCAGCCATGCTGATCTCCTATACCACCATATCTGATATGCCTTAAGATGTACAAAAGGGTCCTTTTCACAACATAATCATCACCCATCATACAGCTAGCCCCATACAGAACTTTGCCCCTATACCAGTCTTTCTCCATAACTTCATCGAGTTTTTTGGTTTTCTAGACATCTTTCAAGAAGATCATCTGCTACTGCTTTCCTTCTTATCATAAGTGCTTTCATAATCAGTAAATATAGGTCAGCATGGCCGAATGGATAAGAACGCATGTTCTTAAACATCCGGTGTGCTGATGCCGGGGTAAGGGGTTCAACGCCTACTTGGACAGTTGGACTAAAACGTTGACCTCTCGTCCTTGACTTTGGGATGTTAATTACAAGTACCTCTGAAGTCAGAGTGGGTTCACCTGATGGCGAGGGACATTGTTAATAGGGAAAGCAAATCCACATGCACACACTTCAGTCAAGCACTACTAGAAATAATGTGTATGGACTACCCTTGAGTTCAAAGCGAGAGTGCACACACACAAATAATAATCAATAAATAAATAGAAGAACAAACAGATAACAATACTCACATCTCAGCTTCCATGCCATTTTCAAGTACAAAAACGGTATCGTTAAAAGATTCAGTGGAGTTGGAGTGGCAGACGTCTTGATCATGTTTCTGATAAGTTTTGCTCGCCCAAACTTCCACTCCACGTCAGACTGCTGCTGGATGCGCTGATATGTGTCAGACATCATGGCAATCAACAGGTTGATCAGCACAATGAATATAATCATCATGTAGGTGCCAAATACAAATTTCAGCAGAACTGGAGAGAAATGGTGAAGTTTCAAATATAGTAGCTGCCATATGGTTTGTACAGGTAACATGGAGTCAATCATCAATACATATGTAAATTCATCAATGAACCTGCATCCATCCATACACTCACTAATTCAATCATTCACCCATTTCTCAACAACCCATCCATTCTCCTACCCACACATCCAAATACCCATTGATCTGTCACTCCATCTCTCTATTACTATTCTTCTTCTTCAGCGTTCATCTGGAGTGTTTTTTTTTCCATGACGTATTTGCGTTGTGCCAAGTTTTGCGCTCTTAGGACGACACATCCGACTTCTGCGGGTGTTTGTTGACCAGATTAACCTTCCCAGGTGAATTACTATTCACTACCTTGACTTCGGGACATAAATTACAAGTACCTCAGAAGTCAGAGTGGGTTCACCTGATGGTGAGGGACACTGGTAATAGGGAAAGCTTATCTATATGCAACAATCTGTCCGGTGCACAAACATTAGTAGCACTGTGTGTGGACTATGCTCAAGGTGAAAGTAGGTGAAAGAAAAAAAAACTACGGAAACAATATGCCATATATTTTTTTTTTATGTTGCATATCCCTTGCAGGATGTTGCAGTCAACACCAGCAAATTTAAGCTACTGTTGACGTACTAGGCAAGTTTTTACGTTCAGTAGTTTGAGTAGCCATATATTAGGGACGTTCATTTGAAACTTGTTCCAATGGCTTTATTACAAAAGCATGAAAGAAACATTAACCCTTTACAGGGCAGACGCTTGTCCATTTTTGTAGCCCTGAACGGGCAACATTTTTTCAGGTTCGGTAAAATTTCAGGTTGCGTTAGTAAAACCATGACAAATAAGGTGTTAGTCAACCGATTTTAGTTAAATAAACAACGTAATGAAGGGAAAAGCATGCAGAATATGTTACTCACGTGATTGTTGTCGGTAATCCATATATGAACACAAATATTTACGAAATACAGCATGGTGTTTGTGATTTTCCGTCATCTATACACCAATTTACAAACACATTTTCAGAATCATAATCACTTTCTGTAAAGTCCAACTCAGACTGCTAATGCAAAGTAACGCTTTTCACTGATATCTAGCAGCGATTAATAGTCAACTTCAGGCCCTTTAATGTCACTTAAATTGAACCTAGCGAAATCTCGGCTATCACTTGAAGAATCGCCGAAATCCATTTTGAAAAACTAAGCGTAAAAATCCCGAAAACTATCAAAAAAAGTCTGTAAAAGTCCGTTCAAATTCACAGTAGGCACTTACAAATGGCGGCCACGTTGTCAAGCTATCGGCGAAAGCAAAAGTAGCCGTCGAAGTGTCGGAAAGCCGAGAGATTGCGTTTTTATAATGCATCATAGTATCAGACGTAATCGGCCGATCTGCTCGTTTAAGCGACCGGCCGCAAATGGACGTTCTGCTCTGTAAAGGGTTAACAGGTGTGGTAGAATTAAACAAAGCATTCATTTTGAATGAATTATGCACCATGGGTTGGTCAGAAGAAGTCACCGTAGGCATTCAGGCAAGCATCCCATTGCTTAGGTAGGCGGCGAATGCCGTCTGCAAAAAAGGATTGTGGTTGCTCACTGAACCAAGTGTTTACCGCGTTCATTAGGTCTGCATCTGTGTGAAATCGTTGCCCCTTTGAGAGCTTTTTTTTAGAGTTCCAAACAAATGAAAATCACATGGTGACAAATCAGGACTATAGTCTGGATGTTGCAGAATTCCCCACTTCTTCCTTGCTAGTGCTTCCTGCACAATCTTTGCGACATGCGGACGTGCATTATCGTGCAACAAAATCACATCGTGCGAAAGCATGCTGGGTCGTTTATTCTTGATGGCTTTTTGCAGCTTGTCTAGTGTTTGCAAGTAGTTGGTAGAGTTGATGTTGACACCGGGTTCTTTAAAGTCGGCGAACAATAGCCCTTCATGGTAAAAAAAAATGCGCTCAGCATAACCTTGCCAGCGGAAACCTGTAACTTGAATTTTTTGGGCTTTTGGTGATCCATCATGCTTCCATTGCATGCTCTCTCTTTTGCTGCTCGGCTCAAAGTGGTGACACCATGATTCATCGCCTGCCACTATGCGGAAGAGAAATGCATCACCCTCCACTCTGTAACGCAGCAAGTGGTTCAAACACTATCCCATGATTTCCTCTTTTTGGTGGTCAGTCAGCATCCGTGGTACCCACTGTGAACACACCTTCCGATATGTAGTTTCTTATGAACGACCTTTTGAATTGTCCCAATTGACACATCAAATTCTTTCACTAGCGAACGTATGCTTTGACAACGGTTCATCTGTACTGCTGCATCAATTTTGGCGATGGTTTTTTTCTGTTGCAACAATATGCGCTTGATCCGGCCATCGAAGATCTGTTGTGAACTGACGTCCTTTCCGAAACATTTGTGCCCAGTCTGTCACTGTTGTCTTTGACACACATTTGTTACCGTACGCTGCCTGCATTCTTCAATGAATGTCCACTGGTCGACATCCTTCAAATGAAAGAAACTGAATCACTGCTCATTGAGCTTCTTTGGACGGATTTTGGATCAACCCGGCCATTTTCTCAACGGTCAGAAACAGAACCTATGCATCATGGGACGAAAAGCACGTGCTCTTTTATTCATGGGTCAGTACTTATCACATGACTATGACATGATCATGTTCAACGTGCGCAATTACACGTTGTGCAGCACAAACGGTTTTCAAATGAACGTCCCTTATATATAATTCTACCATGTGTCATTTAACCTGTCCTCCTGTCAACTGTCATCTACTGCCTATAGTACCTTATGGTGTAGGACAGAGGGGTCTTGAGCCTGAGGAATTAAGGCCGCCTGGCTAGTGCAGTTGCCACGAACTATGCAGGTTAGGGTTTTCTTTTTTTTTTCCCCCGACAGAAAAAATCAACACCTTACCAAAGATTCAAACCCAGGTCTCATGAAGAAGAATACCATATTTTGGCCACCTTGATATAAAGACTACTTAGTTTTAGCAGACTACACATTTGTCTGCTTGTGAAATATTATAGCATGTATAAAACCAAGGCGTGGAGGTTGTTCAATAAAGACCAACTATAGATTACATCAATCTTCAGTTAATATACAGCTTTTATGAAGACAGACACATTTTTACACAAAATGTGAACTAAATTAATACATTTCAAGAAAATTAGGATAATTTACACTACTAAGTATTGGAGAAACTGATCAAAATTTCATGAGTCTAAGAAATTACATCATGGCATCAAAACTTGATGAGTCTAAGAAATGAAAAAATAATGAATGGAAATAAAAATCATCATTACTCAGGGTCCACATGGGGCTTCTGTTCAGCGGAGGGAAAGCACTGGGGTCCGTCAAACCAAAGAGAGCAAAGAACAGGAACTCAAAAGTGTCCAACGGTTCCAGCGCCGGAGGGTCTGGGTACCCTGTCCCCACCTACAGAAACAAACATACAAACTGGTCTCAAACAAGCCATTACTGAATTTAAGCACAGAAGCCACAAATAAAAGGTTGCAAAATTTATTGCCTGGCATGTTTCACCACAACACGACCAGCGAAACACAGTAAATTACATCATCCTCTTTTCTTCGATTTTTCATGGCAAAAGTAATAGGGCAAAAGAAGAAGAAATTACGCTGTGACTCATCATCAGATGCATACTACAGAATTATAATTATTGAAGTGAATGGATGAATCATATCTTAGCTGAAATGCATCACAAACATAATCTGTGATACTGTTGAATGTGGGTCAGTGTTCTTCCCATGGTAATCACAGAGTCACTGTGAAATCTTTCTGTCGGCACAATAATTATTTTGGATGTCTAATTGCTAATATTATTTGACTGGAAATATATCTATTCCCTATAGTTGTAAAATGCAAAGTTGAGTTAAGTCAAGAACTGACATAATTGCACTCAGGACATTCCCATATGTTCTCAGTCCACATCTTCAACAGCCAGTAAAGCGTCCCATTACTAATGATACCCGTAGCAATCTGATAGTGTGTCCATCTGACCTTTTCTCAGAGTCCTGAATGTTGGTCAGATCCTCTGATCATTCCCTGCAGTACCATTTGCTTCATTCCATGATGATCTATCTGTTCCTCCACATTAGACACATGATCTCAGAGGGCCTGACTATGTCTGCCTTATCACACTCCAATAACCCACCAAGCAGTGCAGACCCAGCCAATCTGTCCGCCTGCTAGTTTCCTAACACACCAGCTTGTTTGATCTGTTCGAATTTTCCCCGGGACATGCTGATGCTGCATTTTAAAAAAACAACAACAAAGAAAAACATGTATAAGAATGCCACAGGACAAACCCTTGTAATTACGTGGAATATATACAACGGAGAGGGGTAAGGGTAGTTCCAATAGCAGATATGTCTGTTGGGGTGTATAGTTTTAGGCCTTCACATATTCTAGGCCACAATATATGAGGTGGGGTGGACAGTTTTCTTCCTCGCTGCATTTCCTTCCCAACCAATTCCCCAGAAAATTCTGACAACTATCTGGTACGAGCGGGGTCGACCCCAGAGCAGTACCAATAAAAAAAAAATAATCCTGCCTCTGCTGGGGATTGAACCTGGACCACTTCCTGACAGGCCACATTGGATTTTTTGGGGGGGCATATGCTATTTACAGAACATCGCTGTCAACACCAGCACTGCTGTTGTTGATCTCTTGGTAAGCTTACATTCAGTAGTTTGCCACTGCTTTCTGAACGACTGGCACCCATACCAACATGTTAAAACATAGTGTGACACAGTCTGCTACCAACTTGGTCGCAGCTGTGTTTCAAACGCAGGTAAGCAGAATTACGAACCGCATCCACAATGCCTTTGCCACGGAGACCGGCGGATCTTTATTACATTGCTTAAATTTCTCCCCCTCATTGTAACTGACATTTCTGAGTACAGATTGCTGGTTTTGTTCTTGTATGAATATTATTGTTCAAATTGTTTACTCTGTAGGACATGAACAACTCAATCTATAGGACATGAACAACTCAATCTATAGGAAATGAACACCTCAATCTATAGGACATGAACAACACACTCTATAGAACATGAACACCTCAATCTATAGGACATGAACAACTCACTCTGTAGGACATGAACAACTCACTCTGTAGGACATGAACAACTCACTCTATAGGACATGAACACCTCAATCTACAGGACATGAACACCTCAATCTATAGGACATGAACAACTCACTCTATAGGACATGAACACCTCAATCTATAGGACATGAACAACTCAATCTATAGGACATGAACAACTCAATCTATAGGACATGAACAACTCAATCTATAGAACATGAACAACTCACTCTATAGGACATGAACAACATACTCTACAGAAAATGAACAACTCTATAGGACATGAACAATGTAGAGAGTTTGAAGATTTCGCACAACCCACTACTGGCAATGCTGATCGTACTCAGGTACGAACCTTAAAGGTTCATACCAGAATACGATCAGCATTGCCAGTAGTGGGTTGTGCTCAATCTTCAAACCTCAAATCCCAAAACAACCAAATAAATCAATGTAGAGCGTGATGGATATTTTGTTTCCATCCTGGGAGTCAGGCAGCAAAAACAGTAACACTGTCACCTATCAGGTACGTCCTATGAGGCAACTAAGTAGGGGCGGTGTGAGACTGGCGACCTCATTCTTTACAAAACTTTGGATGCAAAATGCACCCAATTATGAACAAGTCTACAAAGGCCCAGGTGTGAGTTGATTGATGAAAATTTGAAGATCAAAAGCAGAAGAAGGGGGCAAGCAGCACACTTATTTCTTCAATCATACAAGCAAGGTCTTCAAGTGTGAGTGCAAGCCTTGGATGCTGTCTATTTACCATTATCATGGGGATTTGTTGTGACGTTTCATTTGTTGGTTAGTCATTAGACGCAGTTTTAACTTCACAGCAATGGGTCATCCCATAATGCTCCATTCCCGTGCCAGTAAATATAAAAAAAAATGCTCCTCACTGTTCCATGTGAAAAGTGAAACAGGCAGCAGTCGCGACAAACCAACAGCAAGCATAGGCATACATGCATAAGGCCGCTGCCAGAATGCCAACACAACAGTCTGCCACTAGAATTACAGTTCACCACCGATGAAAGCTGCAGTCACTAGACAAACCAGCAGTTACACGTGCATTACTGCATAAGGCAAAACACTTAGTTCAGCAATTGGCCACCTGCCATGTTTCTTTCAGTCTCTAAGACAATGAACCTCGGAGAGATGAAGTGAAATAACCTCATCCCATTGCCATTTGTCATCTAGTAGGACATTTGGTCAGTTTTCCGGAAACACCAAATGCGACCCTTCAAGACAGCAACCACCTGCACCAGATTAGTTCACTCTGGCACCTCCAAACCCATTCTAGAACTGACAGATGTCAATAGAGTCCTCATCAGCAATGACTGACAGAAAACAGCTCTTCTTCTTCTTATAGCCTATACCATGTGGCTGTCCACAGTCTTATGTCTCCTGTACTGCCAATTATTTCTGATATTGATGTTCTTTCATGCCATAATTCCAAACTGTCCAGCATCCTCTCTCTCGGTCTCCTCCTGGCTTTTCCCCCTCCAACTTTACAAAGCTCAGCTTTTCCCTTCTCATGATCTGCCCAAAGAATGTCGACTGTTTTCTTCTGATGAGATTAACCAGTTCTCTTGGAAAGTTAGCTTCTGGCAAGATATTTCAGTTTGGTGCTCAATCGCTTTGAACTCAAGTGTAGTCAATCCACACTACTTCCAGTGGTGCTGAACTGAATTTTACGTGTGGGTTAGCTTTCCCTATTAACAGTGTCCCTCGCCATCAGGCGAACCCATTCTGACTTCAGAGGTATGGTAAGATATCCTCACTGCACCTTTTACGTCCACGATGGCCTCATTATACTTCTACAAACCAACATCTCTGCAGCTTCCACATAATTCCTCATTAGTGTGTAAATTATCCATGATTCACTTCTGTACATCAAGAATGACTCGATATACCTATTAACAATTCTCTTTCTTCCCTTGATTGACAAAGATATATTGCATAAAATATTCTTCATCTTCTTAAATGCTACGATTGCTAGGGCTATTCTACATTTAAAGTTTTAAATATATCTTTAATCTGAGGTGATTAAAGTTCCCAAATATCTTAATACGTTGGCTTGCTTCAGACTAGTTCAATTTACTTTGATGTTGCATTCTGAAAGACACTTTTACATTGTAAATACCATTACCTGTTTTTATGTTATTCAAAACACTGACAGTTAAGCAAAGCAATCATCTTACCTCATTACTTTCAGATGGACCGAACACGGGCTGGTAGAGTGCTGTCAGGTTAAACGTGAACCCTAACATAAATATCAGCAAGATGACCAGGAATCGAATCAGATCTTTAATGAGGTCCCTGATGATGATGGCCCATGGTCCGAACAGATGATGAAAGCTCAGGAATTCCAATAGCTGTACAAAGGTTAGAAGCAGAGCCCAGGCGAAAAACTGGTTGCGTATGTACAGCAGTACCATACGATCATTGTCATTGAAGGCTGTGGCCAGCAGGTGGCAGAAAATTGCAATCTGAAATGTTCAATGGACAAGTGCATTAGCACACTGAAAGTTTAAGAGTAAGTGCTCTTATCCATTCAGAGATCATACTGACCTCCGTTATTAATGTGAATACTGCTGAGTTGTCTACTCTTACCAATCCAACGCCATTCACATGACAACAATAATGATAACAATAAAATCATACATGTATCACATTCACATATACCGACATACAACATCACAGTGAATGGAACCAATCTGAGATAAGTCAATGTATTTACGTATTTTGATAATTGAGCAACAGCAGATAGAAAATGTGTTTAGTTTACAGGACACTGCAGTCAATCCCAGCCTTTACTGGCTGTTTGTGATTCACTAGGTGTTGTTAGTTCAGTAGTTTGCCATTGCTTTCTGAAAGGCCAACGCCTCGTATCATCAAAATCAGCACAAAGCTGTCTGCTTTCAAATCACTCACAGAGGTCAGCATGGCTGAATTGATAAGCACAGTGTGCTGATGATGAGGTAAGGGGTTCAACCCCTACACCGGACAGTTGGACTAAAATGTTGACCTATCGTCCTTGACTTAGGGATGTAAATAAAAAGATTACAACTGGGGGAGTATTACTGTCGGGGAATCTGAGATAACTAGCAACATTTTTTTTTCTTCAAATTTTTATTTTCTCTCCATTACTCTTAATTTTTCATCTTTTTATTAATTCTCATCCTGTCCTTATGCCTTAATGTAGTCACTGGAGGGTCTTCTCTATGACTTTATGTTGTGTTTTGTGTATGTATTTGTTTGCTGATGAAGGCTAGTCACTGCAACGTCCTTGTATTGTTCGTAATTCTGTTCTGTAAAGCTGCAATACTTTGTGTCATTTTATATTGTTTACATTTCCACAGCATTACCGCAGTTCCTCTAATTATATTCACATTGTACTGAAGAATTATGAGAATATATATATATATATATATATATATATATATATATATATATATAAATATATATATATATATATATATATATATATATATATATATATATATATATATATATATATCTATAAAACAAAGTGTATGTATATATGTATGTAAATATGTATGTCCTTTATTTGTTCGCGAACGGCCCATCCGATTGAGATGAAATTTTCTACACGCCTTCCTTTCATTCCAGAGCTGTCAACTTTTTCTTCTTCCTCCTCCTCCCTCCTCCCCCTCCCAAAATACGTACGTAAATATATGATGATGATGATGAAAGAATCCCCGAACCAAAACGCTAGGGAAAGGGAAGAAAATGACGTGACTACACAGAATCGTCACACGGCAATCATCATCATCAAGTGCCGTGCCGGCTGGCGTAGGCGTTCATGGCTCTCCGTAGATCTCAGTCTTTGGTTTTTTGGATCAACTCTGCTGCTGATATTCCTCCATGCCACGGCAATATCAATAACAATTCATCTTTTTATGTGTAAGGAAGTTATCTACAGTCGTGTAGAAGGGAAGAACTAGACGAGTATGAATTCGGAATGGCGAACTCTCTCCTCCTCTCTTCTCCTCCCTCCTCCTCCCTCTACCTCCTCCTCTTCCTCCTCCCTCTCATCCCTCCTCCTTCTCCCTCTTCCTCTCCCCACCTCCTCCATCCTACTCCATCCTACTTCCTCCTACTCCCTCCTCATCTTCCCTCCTTCTCCCTCTCCCTCCTCATCCCTCTACCTCCTCCCTCCTCCTCCCTCTACCTCCTCCTCCTCCCTCCCTTCTCCTCCTCTTCCTCCTCCCTTTCCTTCCTCCTCCTCCTCCCTCTACCTCCTCCTCCCCCTACCTCTTTCCTCCTCCCTCCTCCTCCTCTTCCACCTCCCTTTCCTTCCTCCCCTCCTCATTCTCCCTCCTTCCTCTCCCTCCTTCCTCCTCCTCCTTCCTTCTTCTCCCTCTGCCTCCTCCCTCTTTCTCTCCCCTCCTCCTCCCTCCTTCTCCTCCTCCTACCCTCTTCCTCTTCCCCTCCTCCCTCTCCCTCCTCCATCCTCCTGCTCCCTCTTCCTCCCTCTCCCTCCTCCATCCTCCTCCTCCTTCCTTCTCCTTCCTCCTCCCTCTTCCTCCTCCTCCCTTTTCCTCCCTCCTCCTCCTCCCTCCTCCTCTCCACTCTTCCTCCTACCCTCTTCCTCTTCCCCTCCCCCTCCTCCCTATCCCTCCTCCTCCCTTCACATTCCTCCTCCTCCCTCTTCCTCCTCCTCCCTCCTCCTCCTCATCCCTCCTTCTCCCTCCTCCTCCTTCTTCCTCCCCCTCCTCCCTCCTCTTCCTCCCTCTACCTCCTCCCTCCTCCTCCCTTCACATTCCTCCTCCTCCCTCTCCCTCCTCCTGCCTTCTCCTCCTCCCTCCTCCTCCTCCCTTCACATTCCTCCTCCTCCCTCCTCCTCCTCATCCCTCCTTCTCCCTCCTCCTTCTTCTTCCTCCCTCCTCCCCCTCCTCCGTCCTCCTCCTCCCTTCACATTCCTCCTCCTCCCTCCTCCCCCTCCTCCTCATCACTCCTCCTCCCTCCTCCTCCTTCTTCCTCCCTCTCCTCCTTCCTCCTCCTCCCTCTCCACCTCCTCCCTCCTCCTCCCTCTACCTCCTCCTCCCTCTACCTCCTCCTCATCACTCCTCCCCCCTCCTCCTCCTTCTTCCTCCCTCCTCCTCCTCCCCCTCCTCCTTATCCCTCTCTGCCTCCTCCCTCCTCCTCCTCCTCCCTCTACCTCCTCCCTTCACATTCCTCCTCCTCCCTCCTCCTCCTCTCTCCGCCTCCCTCCTCCTCCTCCCTCTCCCTCCTCCTCCCTTCACATTCCTCCTCCTCCCTCCTCCTCCTCCTTCTCCCTCCTCCTTCTCCCTCCTCCTCCACCCTACTCCTCCCTCCTCCTCCTAATCCCTCCTCCTCCCTCCTATTCCTCCCTACTCCTCCTGTCTCCTCCCTCCTCTTTCCTCCTCCACCTCCCTCTTCCTCCTCCCTCCTCCATTTACCCAAGACAGACAGACAGTCAGACAGATAGTCGGGAATAGGATCTTATATGACTACTTATATAATTTAAATGAGATGCTCTCCACCATGGGCTGGGCCGGGTCAGACAGACAGACAGACAGATAGATAGATAGACAGACAGACAGACAGACAGACAGACAGACAGACAGACAGACAGACAGACAGACAGACAGACAGTCGGGAACGGGAACTTATATGACTACTTATATGAATTAAATGAGATGCTCCCCACCAGGAGTTGGGCGATGCCGGGCCGGGTCAGACAGACAGACAGATAGATAGTCGGAACGGGAACTTATATGACTACTTATATGAATTAAATGAGATGCTCCCCATCAGGGTCTGGGCGAAGACGGGCCGGGTCAGACAGACAGACAGACAGATAGACAGACAGACAGACAGATAGTCGGTAACGGGAACGAGTATGACGTATATATATATATATATTCTCATAAAAGTTACAATTGCAATACAGAAAGTTACAACAGGATGTTACTGGTCTAAATACAATACAATAATTTGTGTTTTTGTTCAGTTCATTCTTAGCATTCACATTTCAAATGCCTCTAGCTGTTTATTGTATGGATATTTTGCCTTGGCCATACGGGGGAATGAACAGGCTGATAGGCTGGCAGGGAATGCACCTCTTGGTGGTAGATTGCCTATGAACAAGAGGGAGGTGGTTACGCATTTGTGGGACCAGGTGGAGAAGGCAGGGGAACAGTTTGAGAACCCTTATGTGGAAAGACTGAGATTGCGGGGGATCAGTAGGGGTTCTGGAAGAATCTCAAAACTGAAAGGGAAGACTAGGAGAACTTTCAATCAGATAACGCTGGAAACGATTAGTAGTGTGACTCTTTGCTGGCTGTTGAACAAGGGGATGGAGCACGTATGGGAATGTCCTGAGTGCAGTGATCTTGGTGCTTAACTTAACTCAACTGTTTAAAAACTTGTGTGTCAATAGCAAATGGTAAATATAGTCCCATAACTGATACTGTCACTGGGGTGTGAAGTCTTAGACATTTACATATTGTACACCACAGCATCATGAATTGGAGTGCCAAGTTCCCTTTCTCATTGCCCATCCTTCCCAGACAGTTCTGAACATTTCTTAAGAGGCTGGCTCAACCCCAAAGCTGTAGTGGTTGGAAAAATAATCCTCTTCTGCTGGAGACTAAATCTCGACCACCGTCAATGATCAACATCATCACCATGTGCCAAGTCGATAAGCTTAGGGGGTCACCTCTATGTTCTTGCCTTGACCATGCCATGTGGCAGGGCCATCCAGGTATTTACCTCTCTGCCCTCCCTTTGTTCTTTTCCCCTCAGTCTTGCCAGTTTTCACCAAGTTCTCTAGTTTATTTCTTCTCATAGTGTGACGGTCAATGATATATTTTGATAAAAAGCCGTAGACATATGCAATGTCTGTCAGTCATAATTCATTCCTATACTTACAGCACTAATGCCAAGATTGACAGTTCTAATCCATCCCAGACCTTGTCTATCTCCAGGATTGGTGAGCTCTGAAACCAGCAGCCCGGACAGCCATGCCAGAAGGAGCCACTCATTCCAGTGTGGGATTAGTGAAGTGGATTTGTAAATGGGTACAAGTGGGGAAACAATGGCAAGAGACAACAGTATCATCAGGTGAATGTGTGATGCAAGATAGGTCAGGAATTTGATTATTGGCACCTGTTAGAATATAAGGTAAAACATGGCATGTATTATAGGTGTTGTTAAACACAGCAGGTTAACAACTGGAAATCTAATGTTGCTAATGTGTATTAAAAACAGAGAATGATAAATTACTAATGAGCAAGAAAGTTTTGCATGTCCTTTACAGAACATCGCAATGCTTGCTTGCTTGCTTGCTTGTGTTCGTTGGCTTGAGCTCCAACGCGAAGTCCTGTATGTCGGATGAAGGCTTCCTGTTGTCCAACATCAGTGTGATGTCATACAGGACCTGAGGTTTGCGTGAGTATCCATTGTCCCATGTGTGGCTTATTGGTGTGCAGACTGGTGGTTCCTCGCCGTACAGGCAGACACTCTCTGACTTCAGAGGATAGAACGTCGCAATCAACACCAGAATGTTTTTTCTGTTTGCAATTTAATAGGCAATATTTACGTTCAGTGCTTTCTGAACGACTGACACTCATACCATCAAAATCAACACAAGGTGATCTGCTGTGACTCCGTATATCAGGGAACTGTGGAACTGTCTTCACTGCTCTAAACCCCAGGCACTGACAATAAACTCAAACATTCATTACTTGGTGCCTGTGCACAATAGACAGATAAAATGGTTGACAGAATCACCAATGTGGAGCTCATTCAGAGAACTAAACAAATTCCAGTGAATCGAGAGGCAAGGACAGGACACATATTGAGAACAACTGAGAATAGTACAACTAGAAAGTTGTTTTTCTAGAACCCACAGAGCAAACTAAATAGAGGGGGACCTAGACATGCATAGAAAAGAGAATTAGTGACAGAGATGAGTTATATAGGAGGACATGGACAGAGCAGTAAGGGACAGCAACAAGCTGCGAGTAAGTTCACTGAGGTATTATGTTCCAATGGGGGATACAGACTGTTTAGTAAAGGAGAGCTTGGCATATGATACCACAACCTCAAGCCTGAGAAAGGAAGTGGAGGTGGTTACTGCAGCTTTCCGCTGGTTGGAGAACATACTATATATGCATGTTGCGATTGTAACTGGTTCACAAAGCATGCTTACAAAGGTGAGGACTGGCATGCTTTGTGCTGAATGGCATGCATCAATTCAGAGATCGTGGGTTGTGAGCATTCGCTTGATATTTTCTCCAGGACACGCTGGCATGGTTGGAAATGAACAGGCAGACAGATTGGCTGGTGCTGCATCATTGAGGGGTGATATGATGCATGATAAGGCAGATGTGGTGACGGTCCTCTGGGAGCATGAGAATAATGCTGAACAATAGATAGATTATCATGGTTTAGAGAGAATGCAGCAGCAGGGGTGGTGAAGGATCCAATAGACAGTCATCACTCAGAGGTAAAGCAAGACAGACATATAATCAGATGGCAACGCGCACCATTAATATTAGAACTCTTTGCTGGCTGTTGAAGATGAGGACTGAGCACTTATGGGAATGCCCCGAGTGCAATGAAGTTAATTCTTGACTCAACTGAACTTAACTCTATGCGATAAAGAGCAGAAGAAGAAGAATGCATGTTAGGTGTTGACTTCTCATCCTTGACTTGGGGATGTTAATTACAGGTACCTCAGATGTCGGAGTGGGTTTGCCTCATTGCAAGGGACACTGGTAATAGGGAAAGCTAATGCACACACAAAAATCAGTCGAGTGCACTTGAAGTAGTAGCACATAAATGGACTATGCTTGAGATCAAAGTGAGGTGACGAAAAAAAAAGTCCACATTCTTTTGTGACTAAATGAATAATATAGTCAGCAAAGACGTTATTTTCCACTCTCAGAGGAATCAATAGAATCAGAATGTATTTACTGCTAAGATTTGCAGGTAGCAGGCGTTACGATTTCTACAGCACATTTTTCACTCTTTGTATAGGCTCTCACAAAATGCCTTCAATAAGCTTATGTTTAGAAATACATTCCAAGTCATGATTAGTAATAGTTGATGAGGAGTTCACTGTATCAGATCAACTGAAAATACCACCACAGGTCAACACACAGACTGCCAGAAATGAACTGAAGAAATACTGGAATGGAATGCCTGCCATATATTTTGCCTCATGTGTACATGTAGTCTCAATCATGTGTACATGTAGTCTCAATCATGTGTACATGTGGTCTCAATCATGTGTACATGTGGTCTCAATCATGTGTACACGTGGTCTCAATCATGTGTACATGCAGTCTCAATCATGTGTACATGTGGTCTCAATCATGTGTACATGTAGTCTCAATCATGTGTACATGAGGTCTCAATCATGTGTACATGCAGTCTCAATCATGTGTACATGCAGTCTCAATCATGTGTACATGCAGTCTCAATCATGTGTACATGTGGTCTCAATCATGCATACATGTAGTCTCAATCATGCGTACATGTAGTCTCAATCATGTGTACACATAGTCTCAATCATGTGTACATGTAGTCTCAATAATGTGTACACATGGTTTCAGCCATGTGTACATGTGGTCTCAATCATGTGTACACATAGTCTCAATCATGTGTACATGTGGTCTCAATCATGTGTACATGTGGTCTCAATCATGTGTACATGTGGTCTCAATCATGTGTACATGTGGTCTCAATCATGTGTACATGTAGTCTCAATCATGTGTACATGTGGTCTCAATCATGTGTACATGCAGTCTCAATCATGTGTACATGCAGTCTCAATCATGTGTACATGCAGTCTCAATCATGTGTACACGTAGTCTCAATCATGTGTACATGCGGTCTCAATCATGTGTACATGTAGTCTCAATCATGTGTACACGTGGTCTCAATCATGTGTACATGCAGTCTCAATCATGTGTACATGCGGTCTCAATCATGTGTACATGTGGTCTCAATCATGTGTACATGTGGTCTCAATCATGTGTACACGTGGTCTCAATCATGTGTACACGTGGTCTCAATCATGTGTACATGTGGTCTCAATCATGTGTACACGTGGTCTCAATCATGTGTACATGTAGTCTCAATCATGTGTACATGCGGTCTCAATCATGTGTACATGCAGGCTCAATCATGTGTACACAGTCTCAATCATGTGTACACGTAGTCTCAATCATGTGTACATGTGGTCTCAATCATGTGTACATGTAGTCTCAATCATGTGTACATGTAGTCTCAATCATGTGTACATGTAGTCTCAATCATGTGTACATGTAGTCTCAATCATGTGTACATGCGGTCTCAATCATGTGTACATGCGGTCTCAATCATGTGTACATGCGGTCTCAATCATGTGTACATGTAGTCTCAATCATGTGTACATGTAGTCTCAATCATGTGTACATGCGGTCTCAATCATGTGTACACGTGGTCTCAATCATGTGTACATGCGGTCTCAATCATGTGTACATGTAGTCTCAATCATGTGTACATGCGGTCTCAATCATGTGTACATGCGGTCTCAATCATGTGTACATGTAGTCTCAATCATGTGTACATGCGGTCTCAATCATGTGTACACGTGGTCTCAATCATGTGTACATGCGGTCTCAATCATGTGTACATGCGGTCTCAATCATGTGTACACGTAGTCTCAATCATGTGTACACGTGGTCTCAATCATGTGTACACGTGGTCTCAATCATGTGTACATGCGGTCTCAATCATGTGTACATGTAGTCTCAATCATGTGTACACGTGGTCTCAATCATGTGTACATGCGGTCTCAATCATGTGTACATGCAGGCTCAATCATGTGTACACGTAGTCTCAATCATGTGTACATGTGGTCTCAATCATGTGTACACGTGGTCTCAATCATGTGTACATGCGGTCTCAATCATGTGTACATGTAGTCTCAATCATGTGTACACGTGGTCTCAATCATGTGTACATGCGGTCTCAATCATGTGTACATGTAGTCTCAATCATGTGTACATGTAGTCTCAATCATGTGTACATGCGGTCTCAATCATGTGTACATGTAGTCTCAATCATGTGTACATGCGGTCTCAATCATGTGTACACGTGGTCTCAATCATGTGTACATGCGGTCTCAATCATGTGTACATGCAGGCTCAATCATGTGTACACGTAGTCTCAATCATGTGTACATGTAGTCTCAATCATGTGTACATGTAGTCTCAATCATGTGTACATGCGGTCTCAATCATGTGTACATGCGGTCTCAATCATGTGTACATGTAGTCTCAATCATGTGTACACGTGGTCTCAATCATGTGTACATGTGGTCTCAATCATGTGTACACAGTCTCAATCATGTGTACACGTAGTCTCAATCATGTGTACACGTGGTCTCAATCATGTGTACATGTAGTCTCAATCATGTGTACATGCTGTCTCAATCATGTGTACATGCAGGCTCAACTGCTTGAGACATTCTAAGTGCAGACAAAAGAATCTTCTGTACCATTTAAATTTAAAAGTCCCCAATTTTCTTATTTAGTAATGCAATATGGCACACGACTCACATGAATATGTTGCCACAGGAAAGACATGTTCTAAAAGCTTTCATTTGTTTGCTGGTGGTTTACTTTGTTCTTACTCTATATTACTATGACCAGTCTGTGTCTGATTTATTTTGAACAGTCTCCACTGTTGTAGATTGTGGAGCCAAGGTAATCACAATTTCATGTGTTCAATTTCTTCATTGTTGCTTGTGATTTGTGGTTACAAGGTTTTTTCTGTAAACAATATCATTTGGGGCCACATCGATTGACGGATGTCAGTCGTGGCGATCGGGCAAACTTTGAGCTATAGCCTATGATGGTTGACGTTGTGATATTCTAGTATGATAATTTGGTCGCGTCAGGCGTCTGCCACTTGATCTAGTGGTTACACACCCGCCTCACATGAAAGTGATCCAGAGTTCAAGCCCGGATCCAGTCAGGGATATGCACTACTGACGAGCTCAAACGAGCATGAAACTCAAGTCTAGTGCTCCCAATCCGATGTGGACAAGGCCTAAGGTTTGCAACGGAATATGATCGGCGTTGCCAGTGGTGGGTTGTGTTCAATCTTCAAACCTCAAATCCCAAAACAACCAAATAAATCAATATGTTTGTAGTCTCAACTACTGGAAACACTCAAAGTGAAGTTGGTCAATTTGGGGTGATTTATAAGCCACAAGGAGCCAAGTGGCTATAACACTGGGCTCCCATTCAGAAGTCCCAAGTTTAAATCCTCAGTAAGGTGGTGGGCTTTTTCTGCGGGCAGAAAAAAGAAAACTTTAACCTGCATAGTTCATGGTGACTGCACATGCCATGCAGCCTTAACTACTCAGGCTCAAGACCCTCCTGTCCTACACTGCAAGATACTATAGGCAGTAATGAGTTTATAAGGTGCTTCAAGTTGTACAAAGTATGCTAAGAGTTAACCTGGTGATTTATAATTATGTGCTCTTCAAAAGTTAGAGAGTTACCTTGTGAAACTTATGTTTCCTGGGAAGAGAAAAGTGAATCCAGACAGGAGGTATGAAAATAAGTGCAAAGAAGAGCATCACAATTTTCCAGTTAGCCCAGCGAAGGTCTCCTGTCCAGACGTCTGATAGATACTTTTGTACAGCAGGATGAGCCACAACCTAGAAAATATTTGTAAAATACAAGTTCATACACAGCCACAATTTAGAAAATTGTCGGAAAATAAAAGTTTATACACTGCCATAACCTAGAAAATTGTTTTAAATACAAATGGATACATTGCGACAATGAAGAAAATTGTTGGAAAATATATATGTGTACATTGCCACAACCTAGAAAATTGTTGCAAAATAAAAATGTATGCATTGCCACAGCTGAAAAAGTGCCACATCCTGAAAGTATATGCAACTAATTTAACTACTACTGTACGCTGTGAAACATGGGCACTGAAAAAAAGAGAGTAGAAAGTGTCTTGTGGCTACAGTGATGTGGTTTCTTCATAGAATGATCAGAATCCCATAAATTCAAAGACTACACAGACTAATATCCAAGTACTGCTTGAGGAGAAGTCAATGATAGTGACTTACTGCTTGAGACATGAACACAATAGAAGGGCTTCCAACAGCAAGTTATCAATTAATGTGTTGACACTTTTTTGACGTGACACTAGACTGTCAAGAAACTTCTGTTCCTTTCTCTCTCTCTCTCTTTCTCCACAAATCTTTCCAGTTGTCACAATATATTACAGCTTCTGTGTTCTCATAATGTGGTCAAAACATGATGACTGCCTCTTTCTGATGTGTGTGATAATTTGTCTTTGTGTCTTAGGCTCTTTCATAACTTTTAGATTACTCAATTTGGTTGTCCAATGAATTTTCAGAATTCTTCTGTTAAACCACTGTGAAGCTGCTAGCAATTTCTTTGCCTGTTTACTAATTACCCACAATTCATAGCCATATGTTAAAACTGGTTCTGTGTAAGACACAAGAATTCCTTTACTAAGACTTGAAATTTGGACAGTTCATAAATAATGTTTTTCCAGTTAAAACGTTAGTTGCATATCCTTTACATGATGTAGCAGTCAAACCCAGCATTTGCTCATGATTCCTGGGCAAGTTTACATTCAGTAGTTTGTCATTGTTTTTTGAACGCTCGGCATCCATACCATTTTAAAAAAACCAACGTAAGGCGGTCTGCTGCCAAATCACCCCAGCTGTGTTTTTAATGCAATATGTGGAATTTTGAACTGCATCCATAACCCCTTTGCCAGTAGTGAATTTAAATAACAAAGTATGTGTCTTCATTATTAAAATACACAAATAGACCACATATAAAAATCACTGGACATCAATGATCTATGGATCAAAAGAAAAATATCCAAAGTGCTAGCTTTAACAAACCTAAGTTTATGATACAATCGACCACTACTCTAGGCCCCTACAACTTGATTCAAACTATACATTTTTTATACCTCTTTTTGCTCCATTTCAATGAGGACATCCAGAAAGGGAATTCCATTGGGATCCAGAGCTTTCAGCAATTTTCTGGCACTACTAACATTAGAAGCAATTGCTGCAAGTTCAACTGCCATAGACTCACAGTACACACTGGCAGAGACAAGGTCCCTTGACCTTTCCTTTTCTTTAATTGCCTGTGAGAGCATAAGAAATCTGGCATGAGTGTGACAGGGAACTCTTCAATGAAAGGAATCCTGAAATGTAGGGAAAATCATTGGTTAACATGGCCAAAAGCACTTGCTCTTAAACTACACTTGTCAGCTGGACTAAAATTATTACTTCTCGTCTTTGACATGGGGATGTAAATTACAAGTACCTCAGCAGTTGGAGTGAGTTCACCTCATGGCGAGGGACACTGGTAAGAGGGAAAGCTAATCCACATGCAAAACCAGTCCATTGCACTCCCAAGTAGTGGCAAATGTTAGACGTAGTAGCACATGTATGGAAGTAAAGGCAAAGTGAGTGAAGGCCAAAAAAAAAAAAAAAAATCAACACACACACACACACACACACACAAACAGGGGAGGGGGGAGGAGGAAGAAGAAGAAATAACTAAATTTTGGAAAACATGAAATGAAATTGGCGTGAAAAGATTTCTTGAAAATGATAAATTAACTCTTGATTAGAACTCACAAAGAAAACAGAGAATTAGCAGGTGAAAGAAGACTTGCAGAAGAAACACATATACAAAGAAGCCAGAGATGTCAGAATTACATGGGCACTATCATCACGTGCCCTTCCAACAGACATAGGCACTAATGTCTCTCTACAGATCTGGTCCTTGGTGTTTTGGATCAACTCTACTGATATTCTTTTATTCTATCATCTCAGACTATCCAGCATTTCTCTTGGTCTGCTTCTAATGCCTCTTCTTATTATATGTCCAAAGAATGATGTTTCTTATAGTTGCATATAATGTTCTACTTCCATTAGCCAATTCCTGGCAATCATCATTAGTACTCTGGCAGTCCAATATATTCACAACATTTGTCTCAACAACCACATCTCCGTTACTTCCAAGCTCTTCCTAATGTGTTCATTTACATTCCCTGATACAACGGCATGAAATTAGTGTTAACATATAGAGAGCTTAATCTTCTTCTTCTTCTTCAGCATTCCGAGCCATTGAGGTTTTTTGCTGCAGATACAATCCGTCTCCATTCGTCTCTCTGGTTGACCTTTTCTTGCCAGTCGTTGATTCCAAGTGCTTGTAGGTCTGTGTATATATTATCTCTCCACCGTCTTCTTGGTCTACCTCGGGGTCTATGGTCATTTATTTCCTGAGTGTAAGTGAGTTTAATAACACATTAAAAATGAGAACTGTCAAATGCTACGTATATTCAACGTTACTGTATGGTGCGAAAGCCTTGGACATTGAACAAGCAACTAGAAAGTCGCATAGAAGCCCTGGAGATGTGGATATACAGACGAATATGTCTTATTTCATGGAAACAAAAACAATCAAATGCAGAGGTTCTAGAAAACCTGGGAATGAAGAGAGAGTTGATGAAAGAAATAAAGAGGCATGTGAAATATTTTGACCATGTTAAAAGACATGATACACTTATAAAAACCATACTGGAGGGCAAGGTTGAGGGCAAGCAAGCAAGAGGTAGACAATGATACAAGTGGGAAGATAACATCAAGAGATGGACGAACATCAGCTTGACAGAATGTACAGTCAGGGCGAGAGACAGACAGTGTTGGAGATCCATTGCAGTCAACCTTCACTGTGGTGACGGCACCTGATTGTTTGATTGATTGATACACTGCCAATAGCAAAACAGGTCCTCTATACCATTTCAATTCTCTCTTCTGGACATTCAGTGATAGTTACTTATTGCATAAAACATGAACACAATAGAAAGGTAAGCAGCCCTAAACTGAATCAATATATGGCAACTACTGTAGCCATGTTCTACACAAGGAACACAGCAGTATGGTATGCTATCACGACCAAGATAATTATATATATGTATATTACCTGAAGTTGAAAGTTTCGAGCCAGTTTTGCGGCAGTATCCACTGGAGCTGGAGACAGAAGGATGAACTCCTCTATACACTTGTTGTTGTTCATTCTCCCACACACCATCAAGTCAAACACAAACTGGGGAGAGTCGAATCAAGTCAGTTTGTCAGCAGACATAAAAAGCACAGGTAGTTAAAATTATATAAGTCAATCAATCAATCAGGTGCCGTCTCCACAATGAAGGGTGGCTGCAATGGATCTCCGACACTGTCTCGTGTCTTGATTGTACATCCTGTCAGACTGCTGTTTGTCCATTTCTTGATGTTATCTTCCCACTTGTATCATTGTCTACCTCTTGCTCACTTGCTTTCAACCTTACCTACATGTCCATTTACAGGACGTTGCAATCAACGCTAGCATTTGTTTACTGTTGGTGATTTCTAAACAATTTTACGTTCAGTAGTTTGCCATTGCTTTTTTAATAGCTGACTCTCATATCAATGTGAAAATCAAATCGCCTGCAGCTGACCTCCAACCTGGCATATCAGGATTATGAAATTGTGTTCACTATACTTAAGCCACAGATGCCATAGTTATGTATAGTGTTACACTTTTACTATTTCATCTGGAGTAAATTATATAATCCTGCTATTTTTTATTTCCTATTGGTTTTGAGGAAGTCTCTGTGATGAAGTGGTTACCACGACTGCCTCACCCTCACACTCCAAAGGTTGTGGGTTCGACTCCGGGCTACGATTTTTACTCTTTAGGCAGAGTGGCAGGTTTCACTTCAACAATAAAAAATAGAGAGCATCTGTTGATTTGCTGGTGTGGTGGGAAACGAACAGGCGAACAGATTGGCTGAGTTTGCACTGCCAGGTGGGGTATTGGTGCATGATAAGGCAGACATTGTCATGGCCCTCTGGGATCGTTGTGTGTATAGAACAGAAGAACAGATAGATCATTATGGCTTGGAGAGTATGGTTCTGCAAGAAGTGGACCAGAGGATCTGGTCGACACTCAGGACTCCGAGAAAAATCCAGATGGACAAATAAATCAGACTGCAACTGGTACCATTAGTATTGGGAGTGACTGTTGCAGATGAGGATGGAGCATGTATGGGAATGTCCTGAGTGCTGTGATGTCGGTTCTTGAGTCAACTCAACTCAGTTTTCACTGTGTTCTTCATTTTTTTGCCAGGACATGCAAGTGTAATATGAAATAAATGAGCTGATAGGCTTGTGGTCATGGCAACTGTGGATAGTGAATGAGCAATGGACTGGGTTGACATACTGAATGCTCAGAGAGACAAAGTGATTAAACAAATCAAGTAATGACTGCGAATCTGCAACATTGTCCAGACTGCAAGAACATCAAATCAAAAGGAGTGAAGTCATACAAGTGCATTACACAAGGGGTGTCAAAGAAGAATATTAAATCACCACCAAACTGCTATCATCATCATCATCCACTATAGCTGAGGGAAAATACTGAGGAGGAGATCCAAGCACTTATGGGCTGAATAGTTCTATGTGCAGTGAGGATAATCTGTCAACTAAGTTTTCACTGTGACTCAACATTATTATTAATTTACTTTACAAGAGATATCCCCCTTGTAGGAATTCATTTTCCTGTGATGTATTGCTTAAGTGATTTTGTGCCAAGGGATAATATATCACCTAATGTGACCTCCCATTTGGACAGAACGGCGATAAATCACCATACTAGGGTTATAATGTTATTTGTTTTGTTTCATAGTATCTTCCACAATTTCAATTCACCTAAATGGAAATTCACATTTTAATACTTGTTCACATGATTGTGTACCATGTTTGGTCCCAACCTACTTTTTGTTTGGCACTGAATTAGTTAATTCTGCTTTGCAGTTTTCTATTTTTCTAGGGCTGTATGTCTTTAATATAATTTTAAAAGCCAAAAAGAAAAATAAGAGACAACATAGAAACACATAAACATAACTGATATTTTGATACGAAGGGAGTCTTCGTGGTAAAGTGGTCAAGCTGTTTAACTCGGGATCCGAAGGTTGTGGGTTCGATTCCGGGCCGTGTCCTTCGGTTCACGAGTTAAATTTTTCGGAGACTCCTGTGGGTCGTCGCCAGAGCTACGGAGTTCGTGCTTTGTGCGACGCTTTCCGCGCTGAGGAAAGAGACAGAGCCATATGGGATAAAACCCGGTGCAATGAAGTCGACCCTGTCGACTTTTAAGCGACTTTTGATACGACATTTGTTTTTAATTAACCGATTAAGTGACACGGGGTGAGTAATCATCTTAAGCTATTTCCCCTTTCTGTCATGAGCTTATATATCACCAAACTGTTGTCACTGCGTTAAAACACAACATGTCTGCTACCATATTAACAACTTGTAAGTCATAACTGTGACACACCCCTACTTCCCATATTCCGCCATCCATTTTTGTTTGGTCTAAATCTACTTTTTTGTTCGGCACTGAATCTGTTAAAGAATTAAATGTAAAACAATATACACAAATGTAAACATACCTTCCTATCTTCCATGAGCAGTCTGGTACTGTGGTCTTTTCTCAGTAAATAGCTAAGAACATCAATGTGGTTGGCTGATGCTGCGAATGTGATTGGTATCTTGCCATCTTTAGTCTCAAAATTTGCGGACGCACCAGACTCCACTAGCAATTTTACCACATTAATGTAGCCCGCATTGCTGGCAAAGTGAAGAGCTGTAAAACCATTCTGCAGAATATAAGAAGCAGTTGCTTTCACTAACTGGTGTCAGTGCAGAATAGGGGGAATAGAATGGTATGGTAGAATCACCAAAGTAGAGCTCGTGGAGAGAATTAAACAAATTCCAGTGAACCAAGAGATGAGAATAAGATGCTGATGCTGGATAGGACACACACTGAGACAACCTAAGGACAATATAACAAGATACTCTCTGGTCGTGAACCCACAAAGTAAACAAAATAGCATGAGACTTAAAAACACATGGAGAAGGGAATTACAGAGATGAATAATATTGGGAGGAGAGCTGCAAGATTTAGCAACAGACGGAGTGGCTTGGCGTGGATTGGTTGAAGGCCTTTGACCCAATGGGGGAATAAAGGGCAGAAGAAGAAGAATGCTTTATATGTGAACTCTTCTAACAATGGAGATAGAATATTTGGAATAGAAAGTTGTAACCATAGGTTATTAGCAGAAACAATTAAGAAAGAACTATAGGAAATGATAGGTACAGTGGTTGCAGAAAGTTTAAAATGGTATTCAGCTTGAATAGTAAGAAGACAGAAGTAATGGTAAAATCAAAGAAACAGTTCATGCCTAAATGCGTACATTAACGTCAATGGTATTAATTTGGGGTAAGTATCTAGGCACATGGATGACATCAGATAATAAATGTATCATACAGAGATAAAGAACAGAAAAGGACAAGTAAAAACAGCATTTTATCAAAGAACATTTTATGCAATTAATCCCTGTCACTGGAGGTTAAAAAACACATTGTCTTCATGTTTCAAAGAATCAGCTGTAACAATGGCTCAGAATCATGGACAACTAGTAACATCATCATCATGTGCCATGCCAATAAGTATGGGTGGTCAGGGTTCACTCTCTCATAGTTCATACATGTGCTACCACTTCTAGTGCACTAGGCTGACTTTTACATGTGGATTAGCTTTCCCTATTAAGAGTGTCCCCTGATTTATCAGCGAACCCACTTCGACTTCTGAGGTACTTGTAATTTACGTCCCTAAGTCAAGGACCATATGTCAGCATTTTAGTCCAACTGACCAGTGTAGGGGTTGAACCCGCTACCTCGGCATCAGCACACTAGAAGTTTAAGAGCCAGTGCCCTTATCCATTCAGCCATGCTGGCCTCCATGGCAGAGTGTATATAATGACTTATGTCCACCTTCAAGTTGGTCAACTGCTCCCTCTTCTTCAAGGAAGCATTTCTTGCATTACTGTTCTGTCCAATGAATCAGTCACCAAAATAATGAGAAATAGAATTGGTAAGCCTTACTAGAAGACGATCTCAAGTAACATGGACATTGCAGCCAAAGCCTTCATCAGCACAGAAACAACAAACACATATTGATGCAACTACATGATAAACACTACATGAATATATATATATATATAAGTTACTAATCTGTTTCCTTGTTATTGACTTGAATCATGTTTAGGTTCAATGTGATGGTACAATACTAATATATAAAAAATATGTTTGCATATCATTTACAGGACATCGCTGTCAACATCAGCATCTTTCAGCTGATTGTTGATTTCTTAGCAATATTATGCTCAGTAGTTTGCCATTGCTTTCTGAGCGGCTGGCTCACATACCTCGTAAGTTACCGATGCAATTTGAACCACTGCTGATTCTCACCGTCGTCACGTTACTTACGAGAGTATACGAGATTACGGAGAAAAGTCGCTAACCTCTAGGCCAGGAAGCCGGCCTACAATACTAATAGAAAGTATAATACTGAAGGAGTCTCTGTGGCGAAGTGGTCAAGCCGTATGCATCGTGCTCCGAAGGTTGGGGTTCAATTTCGGGCTGCATCCTTCAGTTCACGAGTGCATTTTTCTCGCAGTCTCCTCGGGGTCGTCGCCAGAGCTATGGAGTTTGTGCTTTGTGTGAAGCTTTCAGCAGGTCACCCTGCGGAAAGAGGTCGAGCCATATGGAATAAAACCCGGGGCAATGAAGTCAATTTTCTCAACTTTTAAGACTTTTTTTTATAATACTGAAGCTGAGAAGCATGACAACAAACAACCAATCAACACTACCAATGAACACAACCAATAACACATGCAAGCAAACACACCCTGTCTGCAGTATTGATATCTGCACCCTGACCAATCAGCAAGGCACACATCTCCAGATGACCATTAGCTGCTGCTCGCAAGAGGGCTGTCCGGCCTTTTCTATCTTTCGTGTGGATTTGGTAAGTGGACTTACTCAGAAGAAGACTGACCACTGAAGTGTGACCATTTCCAGCAGCCAAATGAAGCGGAATGGAACCCTGTATAACAGTAATTTTAAAACTTTGACATAAAAACAAGAATAAAATAGATACAACATCATTAAGATATTTTAAAACAATTTTACACATTTGTTTCATATTAAATTCATTTAGAGCTTTGAGAGGTCAGCATTGTCGAATGGATAAACACATCTGGTGTGCTGACCCCGAGGTAGTGGGTAAAACCCCTACACTGGTCAGTTGGATTAAAATGTTGACTTCTTGTCCTTTACTTGTAAACGTAAATTACAAGTAAGTCTGAAGTCAAAGTGGGTTTGCTTGATGGCGAGGGACACTGGTTATAAGGAAAGCTAATCCACAAGCATAAATCAGTCGAGTGGCTTAGAAGTAGTAACATATGTACGGACTACACTTGAGTTCAAAGGGAGTGAAAGCAAAAACAAAATATTGATAGCATTGGAATATACTGGTTTAACCGTCTGGACATAAATATTTATAGCATTGGAATATACTGGTTTAATCGTCCGGGCATAAATATTTATAGCATTGGAATATACTGGTTTAATCGTCCGGACATAAATATTTATAGCATTGGAATATACTGGTTTAATCGTCCGGACATAAATATTTATAGCATTGGAATATACTGGTTTAATCGTCCGGACATAAATATTTATAGCATTGGAATATACTGGTTTAATCGTCTGGACATAAATATTTATAGCATTGGAATATACTGGTTTAATTGTCTGGACATAAATATTTATAGCATTGGAATATACTGGTTTAATCGTCTGGACATAAATATTTATAGCATTGGACTATACTGGTTTAATCGTCTGGACATAAATATTTATAGCATTGGAATATACTGGTTTAATCATCTGGACATAAATATTTATAGCATTGGAATATACTGGTTTAATCGTCTGGACATAAATATTTATAGCATTGGAATATACTGGTTTAATCGTCTGGACATAAATATTTATAGCATTGGAATATACTGGTTTAATCGTCTGGACATAAATATTTATAGCATTGGAATATACTGGTTTAATCGTCTGGACATAAATATTTATAGCATTGGAATATACTGGTTTAATCGTCTGGACATAAATATTTATAGCATTGGAATATACTGGTTTAATCGTCTGGACATAGACGTATTAATTATGAGAGGATCCAGAGGATCTGGCCGACACTCGGGACTCCGAGGAAAGGTCAAACGGACACATAATCAGACAGCTAATGGTACCACTAGTATCGGGACTCTTTTCTGCTTGTTGCAGATGAGGATGGAGCATGTATGGGAATGTCCTGAGTATATGAAGTTCTTGACTCAACTCAGCTTGGACACACTTCATACAATCTATTTCAAATGAATTTATACTAAACATTTTTGCAGCAATGTATCTAAACTCGTTTGGACACACTTCATACAATCTATTTCAAATGAATTTATACTAAACATTTTTGCAGCAATGTATCTAAACTCGTTTGGACACACTTCATTCAATCTATTTCAAATGAATTTATACTAAACATTTTGGCAGCAATGTATCTAAACTCGTTTGGACACACTTCATACAAGCCCTTTCAAACTGATTTATACTAAACATTTTTGCAGCAATGTATCTAAACTCGTTTGGACACACTTCATACAAGCCCTTTCAAACTGATTTATACTAAACATTTTTGCAGCAATGTATCTAAACTCATTTGGACACACTTCATACAAGCTCTTTCAAACTGATTTATACTAAACATTTTTGCAGCAATCTATCTTAACTCATTTGGACACACTTCATACAAGCTCTTTCAAACTGATTTATACTAAACATTTTTGCAGCAATGTATCTTAACTCGTTTGGACACACTTCATACAAGCTCTTTCATATTGATTTATACTAAACATTTTTGCAGCAATGTATCTTAACTCATTTGGACACACTTCATACAAGCTCTTTCAAACTGATTTATACTACACATTTTTGCAGCGATGTATCTAAACTCATTTGGACACACTTCATACAAGCTCTTTCAAACTGATTTATACTAAACATTCTTGCAGCAATGTATACAAACCCGGGAGCCACATGGCATGGTGGCTAGATGCTTGCCTGCCAGCCTGGTGTTCATGAAGTTTGAACTCACATCGAGGCAGATTTTTTAACTGGCACTTTTGTGCCAAGCCAATGTTTTTGTGCACTCAAGCCAACCCAACCTAACTGAGTACCAGGAAATACCTTGAGAAGTAAAGGTAGCCAGCAGGACACTGATAACATCACCATTGGAGAGCTGATTGGTTTATACAAATATGGGTCTAGCATCTTATGCCCAATGCACTTTAAGGTGTGTAAAAGAGTTCTTTACCAATTACATTTTACTGTATACACAACAGGCAAAATTATACATAATTTCACATACTTCTGCCAATATATAAATAAAAATCTGATCTCAGCAGCAACAGTAATAGTATATATCAACAGTTCAGTGCAGTAAGGTGAGTGATCAGGATGGAGGGGCAAGATTATCACATAGTAGAGTGGAGCATATTTGTCAACAACTCATGTTTCAGGCATCATCGGATTACTTCTCCCACACCATACAAGAAACTTGCAAGTCGTGTGCGAGGAATGAAATGGTACATTTTATTGCCGTTGGCTCTTTACAATTGCAAAACAGTCGCTATCTAATCACACATAAAGTCACAATATTCTCTATCTAGTTTTCCTAACCCCTATAGCTAATCTCTATCTACTAGGGTATACGAAAACTATCTTCTATTCTACACGATGTGAACACTACAGAGTCAGTCCCCAGTCTGACTTCCTTCACTCGCGTCGCTACACGCCACGCGGAAGGACCTTCATGCGTCCTTCGGCTCTTTGCGTGCTAGGTCAGTTAGCACGCTTCTATTAGCTGTCTTTGGTTTGAGTGGCAATCGTAGCGATCACGCAGGCGTGCTTCTGTCGTGACCAGTAGTGCTAACTATCTGGTCAACGCCTCCGTGTGAGGACTAGTTAATAGTCCCCCTTTTCTATCATCTATCCTGCCCTGATCCCGGGCACTACGTTCCCTCTACTCTATCTGAGGTTGACCCCACGTCCCGGTGGTGTTCTATCATGAGGCAGGCTTCCTGCCTTCTGCTTCAGTCTTTGACACACACCCTCCCCTCCTGTGTTGCGTCATCAACTTTGACTCATTGGTTGTGACGCAAGAGGTTTCTAAAAAATTAGTGTGTCTAATTTTTGTCAAAGACTGTAGATAACCTGGCTTTGGGCTACTCAATAGACCTACTGACTAATGTCACAATGAAGCTCACTTTACTTGGCTACTGGCAATCGCCACAAACTTGTCTGGTTGGCGTGAGCCCTCTTCTCAATCGCAATATTATATTAATTAGAGGTATGTCTGAACCGGACCGTTGTCTTATAAGACCTGCCCTCAAATAGTAAATTAACTCACTACCCATACAAAGTTGACTTTCTTAGGGTCAACACATGAATTGCTTCATGTCCCCCATATAATATTAAACAACCATTACACAAGCTGTGAGCGACAGGCTTTACCTATCTCGCTTCCGCGCGTAAAGTCATATTTCACTGTTAAGTTAGTGTTTCGTTGTCTATTATGTCCCCTGACCCGGAGTTATCTCCCTTTGATCTAATAAAAGTGTATGCAATTTATATGTTTGTTTTTCTGGTTGTTTGTGTGTTTGGATGTAATTAAACGTATAATCTACCCTCTAACATGTGTATCTAACTATCATGTGTATGTAAGTTAGTTTTTCAAGTGCCATAATTCATTTAACTGTGGTCACAAACATGTGTATAATACAAATCTGTGACTACGTTTCTGTCTTATGAAACTCAAAATACTTTCACTAAGATCCTAAACTAAACTACACAAAATACATTCATTACAACACATTTTCAACATTGAAACCAACATTTGACGGCAACAAAATAAAAAGTCCTGTTGAGCGGCAGAAAAAAAATCCGCTGACTGTTCTCACTCTCTCCTGTATATTTTACATTTGCTCTCACTTTCACACTTCTGTCACACATCTTTAACCTTCCCTTATGTCACACTTCTTTTACCCTCAGTATTGGCACACATCTTTTACCCTCATTTCTGTCACACATCTTTCATCCTCATTTCTGTCACACTTCTTTCATCCTCATTTCTGTCACACATCTTTCATCCTCATTTTTGTCACACTTCTTCCATCCTCATTTCTGTCACACATCTTTCACCCTCACCTTTGTCACACATCTTTTACCTTCATTTCTGTCACATAACTTTCACTCTCATAGTTATTTAAAAACCTTGGAGTGACACTGTACAAGCCTGGCTCAGTTTGACAGAGTTGAGCCTAATGACTGTGCAATAACCGTTGCACATGTCAAGTATTTACAACATATTTACATGTAAGAAAAAAAGGTTGATGGTTTGTACCCTGGTATTATTAATCACTCTATTCTACTGAAATATTACTCTAAATACTGACATACTAATACTAGTTCTATAAATATACATTTAATGTGTTCCCTATTTTAATCTATCTGTCATATTAATCCTACAATAAGATTACATTACTCCTAATATTCATCTAATTTAAGGGATATAATTTACCTATGTGAAATGAAATTGATGTGAGATGAGTTATGTCCCTTTGTGAAATGGATAATGTGAAATGTAATAAGTTACGTCCCTTTCTAAAATGGGTGATATTCTAACTAATGTTTTTAAATGAAAAACCTATATGATTGATATTCTTATTCTATATGGTGTAACTGATGTATCTTTAAGTGTATAATCTTTCTATTCTATTATGGTGTAACCTAATCATGCTACTAAATGATAACGTTTGTTAAATGGATTGGTTAAGATGGAATGAAATCAAATGAAATGAAACAAAGTGAAATATAATAAACTGAATGATACTATTCATATCTAAACTTCTTATAATTAGTTGTATCTTTAAATTACTATCCTAATCTAATTTTAAAGCTAAATAAATGGGCAAATTAATAATCTATCTAAACTAAAATGAAAAAGTATTATATTATCTAAATCTAACTATAAATTCAAATGACATAATCTTTGTATATTTCATCACTATATTAAAACATTATGATACATATCACATTAAGTTTTATATACATGGTTTTTAAATACCTCAGGTTAGTCGTTGCCATTAATGTTCAGAAACATGCTTTCATTGGCATACTCTCTATACAATTGTTCTGGGTATTTGAAATCCATTACACAGTCATATTTGTTCTATGGGTATTGCACCTGTAGAGTTCGTTTGTAAAGTAGACCACTGCTTTCGTGTCTGTATGTATATAATCATCTGACACTGTTTTTCTCTGTTTAACACAACTCATTCACTGGAACATATATGGAGCTTAGCAAGTAATAAGCTGTCCTAGTTCACAAGGTGATGTATTTGTTCCCAGAGTAAAGTTCTTACTGTTGCTGTCTACGGACACATAGCAGGTCAATGTTTTTGGTACTTAGTTCAGCACATAATATTCATGTATTTCTAACATATTTCACATAGAATATTTGACTGTACTAAATTAACATCTATTACTCTAAACTCTTATGTGGAAATTTCTGGTATTGCTACATCAGATGGTCGACTCAGGGTATCAGCCAAGATGTTATCTTTCCCCTTAATATGCTCTATACTAAAGGTGTAATTTTGTAGTATTAGCGACCACCTGTATATTCGGTCATTTCGATGTACACCACTCTGTATGACCGTTATTGGGGTGTTGTCAGTCTGGACAATGAAGTGCACACCCGACAGAAATCGATGCAGCTTTCTCACCGCATAGATGACGCTTAAGGCTGCCAACTCGGATATGGAATATCTGGACTCGGTGGGTGTGATCTTACGGCTCACGTAGCAAATGGGATGGAAGATGCCCTCATAAAATTGGCCTAGTACTGCAGCGATGGAGATCCTGCTGGCATCTGTCCTGAGATAATAAACGAGCCTCGGATTAGGCAAGCGGAGGATTGGAACATTACTAAACAAAATTTTCAATTTTGACAATGCAGAAATTAATAATGCATCTTTAACATCCAATTTTACAGAAGCTTTTAGAACATTGGAAAATACACTTGTAATCTCCGCTAAATTTGGAATAAACTTACTATAGTAATTCACTAACCCCAAAAGGTTTCTGACCTGTTTCTTGGTGGTAGGCATGGTCAGATTCATAATTTTGGTAATAATTTTCTGGTCAGTCTTTAGTTGACCTTGAGAAATGACATGACCCAAAAACTCAATTTCTTTTAGGCCCAATTCGACTTTGCTCAGTTTGACAGTGAGCCCGAAGAGTCGCAACCTATTAAAGACATGTCTCAGTTTCAGTAGGTGTGTTGTCCAGTCATCAGTATGGACACATATATCATCTATATAGGTCACTGTATTCGTCACTCCATGAAGTAGATCTCTAGTCAAGCGTACGAAAGTGGCAGGAGCGTTTCGAAGTCCGAAAGGAAGAAAACGCCACTCGTACAGTCCTAAAGGTGTTGAGAAAGCAGTAAGATGGATGGATTGAGACTGCATAGGGACCTGCCAATATCCCTTAGTGAGATCTAATTTAGAAAAGATTTTGGAGGTGGACATGTCAAGAATAAGATCTTCGCAGGAAGGAATTGGCTCTGCGTCGATCTTGGTGACGTTGTTGAGCTTTCGATAGTCCACGCACAGACGAATTGTAGAATCTTTCTTCTTAACTAGAACAATTGGAAAAGAGTACTCAGAGGTGGATTTCTGGATGATCCCACTAGCCTCTAAATTCAGAATTTCCTTATTTAGATTTTCCCTATAGCTTAGTGGGATTGAGTACGGCCTGCATTTAATAGGCTTAGAGTTCGAAAGAAGAATGGAGTGTTCGATTCTGTCCGTCCTACCTGGAATGTCAGAGAATATGTCTTTGTATTCCGTCACTAATTCTACTAATTGTCGTTGTTGACTGTCTGTTAGTCCCTGTTCTATATGTATGCTATCTAATGTAGCAGTCTTGTCTACAATAGGAACTGGTAGTTCCATTCCGTCGTCGTCTATCTGATTCAGTACGGTGGTGGTGCTAAGTGTGTATTCTGTATTCTCGCTAAGTGTATGCTCGTCGGATATGCCAGTCTCGCTAACTAGTGTAGTTGCGTTGTGTATGTCTGTCGTCTGATCACTTGGAGTGGGTGCACTGTGTTCGTCTGTCTCTACTCCTGTCTCTTGTCGTGAATAGTAAGGTTTCAACATGTTGACATGGAATATCTTTAAGTTTCCGTTTATTGATATTTCATAGTCAACATCTGAAATTTTACGTACCACCTTGAATGGCCCTTGCCATGAAGTCAATAATAAATTTCGTTTGTCAGGAAGCAAGAGAAGTATGTCTTGATCTGGTTCAAGTTCAATTGTTCTCGCCCCTTTGTTGGCATATTGGCGGTAGATTTGACCCTTCCTCTCCAAAGCTGCTTTAGCTATAATACACGATTTCATGATTTTATCTCGTGTTTCAGTCACCATTTCATACGGTGTTTTTGGTTCGGGAATTTGAATAGAATTTGTTATTGCCTGATGATAAATGGTTAGGGGTCCACGTGGGTTAGCCCCGTACACTAATTCAAACGGTGAGAAACCCGTGCTTGAATGGGGAATCTCCCGATAGGCGAACAGCACTGTTGGTAACAGTGTATCCCAATCAGCTGGGTTTTCTGCTGTTACCTTAGCCAGGATATGCTTAAGATCTCCATTAATTTTTTCTACTATCCCATTGCTGGCTGGATGGTACGCTGTCGTGAAATGTTGTTTAATCCCTAACATTTTTGTAAGGGCTTGCGTTGCAGCCGATATGAATTGAGTTCCACGATCGGATAAAATGGTCCGTGGAAATCCGAATCGTGAGAACAGGTGTAGAAATACATTGGCAACATCTTTGGAGGTGATGTACTTCAAAGCTACTGCCTCAACCCACCTTGTACATAGGTCGACCATCGTTAATATGAAGCGATTTCCTTTGCTGGACACCTGATTCAGGGGTCCAACAATATCTACCGCCACACTCTCAAATGGCCTAGAAGCCAGTGTAGAAGGTTGTACTTCAGCTGTAGCATGTTTACCCTTTCGTACTAACTGTTGACAGACATTACACGAACGACAAAATAATTTAATATCATTGCAAAAACCTGGCCAATAAAAATGAGCCTGAATTCTGGCCCTGGTTTTGTCATATGCAAGATGGCCAGCAAACGGTGACTCATGTGCAATCTTTAGCACAGTTATGCGATGTTGTACAGGTAACACCGTTTGCTGAATCTCATGGTTACCAGTAGTATAATATCTAGTAAGAATGCCATTATTTAATCTGAAGAACCATGATGCGTTCTTTGTCACTTTTGCTCGTTCTTTCAGTACTTTTAAATAAGGAGACAAACTAGGATCAGCTTTCTGCTGTTCTATGAATTTTTGTCTGTTGGTATCATCAGTGCCAGATGGAGAAAGCACCAGTAGTCTCTCATCTTGAAGCGTGTCTTGATGTTTTAAAGTGTCTGCTCTGGTTGTTGCATTAACTGCATTCAGTTGGTTCCATGCAGTTATTTCATCGCTAGTACACTGTTTTATTTGGGGTAAGCAACCCAGAATTAAATCAGTACAAGGGTTGTCAAGTACAGCACAAGTAAATGTACCCGAAAGGAAAGGAGTGTTAATACGGGCTTTGGCCAAAGGGTAAATTTCAATGTTACCCGAAAAGGTTCGGCATTTGACAGAGTCACCTGTATAATCTTCTTGACTCACCAGTTCCTTTCTGAGACCAATAAGGGTACTACCGCTGTCCAGCAAACATTGGCATGGTCTATCATTGACCATTGCATTGTGGAACTCTAAATTGCCTCTGGAGGCTAAGGCTGCATTCACACTCTCAGATGAGAATGGAACTGTATGTCCACATTCTAATTTTCCGTCAGCATGAAACTGGTGACATCGCTCACAACTGTCAAAACTCAACATATCGTTTACACAACACACCTCTTCTGTTTGGTTAACAGGTAATTCATTTTCAACATCACACTCAGTCTCACTACCACTATCAGAAGATGTATCAAGTAAAATAGCATTGTTGGCTTTCATACGTTGGCGGCCTAGGCACTTATTTGAATAATGGCCGTAGCTGGAACAAAAAAAACATTTAACGGCACGCCGGTATGCAGATCTTTTGTTCTGTTGCTTCTTAATAACATTTTCAAGATGTGCCGGATAACTCGGCGATTTGTCACACATTGAATAAGTGTCATGTAAAAGTTGACAGTGGATACATTTTGAAACTTTTCTATCTTTCTTGTCAAATTTATTAAATGGTTTTCTATTGTTCTGATAGTTTTTAGGTTGATCTTTTACAAAGGAAACTATTTCAGAGTCATTTGAAGTTTTAAAAATATTTCTATTTGAAGAAAAATATGCAGACCCTTTCTTTTCAAACTGTTCTATGGTTTCAATGTCTGACTGCTGCAAAAATTTAGCAAAAGAGGATGGTATCGTGGATATTACTTTATCCATAGTTATTAAGTTTTTCAATTTATCAAAGTCTTTTCCTATGTTAGCTGCTTTAAGCCACATATTTAGTACACTTTGAACATTTGAGACGTAGTCAATGAAAGTCTCAGTAGGTTTAGGTTTTAAATTTGAGAACTGAACCTGATACCCAGGGGCATCAAGTAAAAAGTGTTGCATAATCCTATCACGGATGTATTGGTAGTCAGATCTAAGATCGGTTGGTATAGATTCTATCACTTTAAGGGGCTCACCACTCAGGTTCTTCATATAAATCATAGCCCACATCTCTAAAGGAACTTGGTGATATTTAAACTGATACTCGACATTTTCTGTCCACACAGATATTGAATCGTCTTTACAATATGGTTTGATAATATTTTTGTATTTGTTGAACTTATTTTCTTCTTGTTGACTTTTAAGTTTAGTGGCAGAGATCTCTGCGTGTGAGTCTACATCCATCTCTTTCATCTTTAACTGTGTCTCTGATTCTACTTGTATTTGTTTTTCCTTAACTCTTGCCATTTCATCTATCTCTTTTTGCTTTAGTTCTCTTTCTTGATCTAATTGCTTTTGCTTTAATTCTTTATCTTGTTCTAATTGTTGTTGCTTAACATTCTTATCATGTTCTAATTGTTGTTGCTTAACATTCTTATCATGTTCTAATTGTTGTTGCTTAACATTCTTATCATGTTCTAATTGTTGTTGCTTAATTAGCACTTCTTTTTGTTTTGTTATCTCAGCTAGTTGTATCTTGTGTTGTCTTTCCTGTGCGCGTTCATCTCTCTCTGCATCCTTTGCTTCTTTAAATTTTTGATCTGCATATTGTTCTAGCTCTTTACCTGTGTATTGCAATTCTTTACCTGCTTTAATGAAGTCAGCTAGAGTAGCCATGTTGCTGGGTAATTGGCTCGCGTTGACCTGAACTGACTGCTTCACTTAGTTATTTTTCTTTAATATGCTATGTTATTTAATATCTGAGCACTACAAATTGTACTCTTTGTTTACAATCTGGAAAATTGTATTCTCCACAAAATTAGAGCACAAAGTCTGTTCATACAATACACGCTGAAAAAGAGATGCACTATTAATCACAATGCATGCCAAAAACGTAGGTTTTACTCATCTTAATGTTCCAGAGAACAAGGAACAACACGTCAGCAACACCGTTCCCGTTGTTTGGCACCCCGGAATACACACGAGTTTTCTACTCAGGTCACCCTGCTTGGCACATCGGCACACACTCACGTTATCTATCAGCTGTAGTGCACCCTGGTTACAGAGCAGCAACAATTAACAACTCGTAAACGAAAAATAGATTTTTGACAAATTGTTACAATGACACTGACATGCTCACGAACAAACAGAATATCGATTAATTAATATTTAATGTCAATGTCCTGTCTTCGTTCTACAGTAATATGTCTTTCGTTACTAACCTAGTTTAATCTATGGAAGTATGGTGCAGGCCAAATCTAATTTGCATAGCCGAAAGTAGTGCCCTCGTGACGGTAAACAAATAGAAAAGTACGAAAAAAAAAATCAATAACTGCTTTTAAATGTAAATAAATAAATATATTCATTCTCTAACTTAAATAAACAAATAATAGTTAATATATCGTAAAGATTCAGGCAGGCAGCAGCTTCGCAGTTCGTAAACACTGAAATGCTGATTCCAAGTGGCGAGGCCCAACTGTTTGTCAATCGTGCCACGTCACAGGTGCAGCGCTATTTTTAGCTTGCAAAAATCAATACTGTCGCTGACCTTTGTATTGCTCCGCCATGAATCATTTTTGACATTTATTCAAAAACAAATAAATAATTACATAAATAAATGAAAGAAGAACATAATATGAATACTTACAACTTTGAAAAACACATTATTTAAATATATAACATTCTAATAAGCACAAATAAACATTATTTCATCACGATAGGCACAATTCTGCTGGCAACTCGATTTAGTCTGCACACGTCATCGTTACTGACACAAATTAAACATTTAATCTTTGTAATATCCTATCTGTAAACCTAGTCTAGAGCCGTGGGTAAGTGTTATAGCTTGAACTCAGGTTCAAGCAGCACTTCTGACACCACATTTAATCCTATTGCCTGTCAACAACTCATGTTTCAGGCATCATCGGATTACTTCTCCCACACCATACAAGAAACTTGCAAGTCGTGTGCGAGGAATGAAATGGTACATTTTATTGCCGTTGGCTCTTTACAATTGCAAAACAGTCGCTATCTAATCACACATAAAGTCACAATATTCTCTATCTAGTTTTCCTAACCCCTATAGCTAATCTCTATCTACTAGGCTATACGAAAACTATCTTCTATTCTACACGATGTGAACACTACAGAGTCAGTCCCCAGTCTGACTTCCTTCACTCGCGTCGCTACACGCCACGCGGAAGGACCTTCATGCGTCCTTCGGCTCTTTGCGTGCTAGGTCAGTTAGCACGCTTCTATTAGCTGTCTTTGGTTTGAGTGGCAATCGTAGCGATCACGCAGGCGTGCTTCTGTCGTGACCAGTAGTGCTAACTATCTGGTCAACGCCTCCGTGTGAGGACTAGTTAATAGTCCCCCTTTTCTATCATCTATCCTGCCCTGATCCCGGGCACTACGTTCCCTCTACTCTATCTGAGGTTGACCCCACGTCCCGGTGGTGTTCTATCATGAGGCAGGCTTCCTGCCTTCTGCTTCAGTCTTTGACAATATTCAAGCACATCCAACAGAAGAATGGAGGTGGAGGTGGTCAAAACAGTTTTGAGATCAGGTGGAGCTTCATAGCTAGTCAGAGGGGCAAGATTATCACAGAGCAGAGTGGAGCATATTCAAGCACATCCAACAGAAGAATGAAGATGGAGGTGGTAAAAGCAGTTCTGAGATGGCTTTCTGAGATTCCAGTCAAGAAGGAGGTCACCGTAACCAGCTCACAGTCAATGCCTTGGAAGGTTCAATCTGGATATTTCTGGTATCAATGGTTGGTACAGTCATGACACCTACTAGAGATGAAGTAGCTCTATGAAATGAAAAAGGTAATGAAAGGGATAGATGGTCAGCCTCAAAGACACCATCAGGGGGGAACACTTACTAACTGTCCAGGATTCGCAGCCATAAGTTAAAATTGATTCAATGTAACACAGAAGAACACTTTTTCTAACTTTCAAGAACAAGGACTTATTGCACAAAATGCTCATTTGACAGAATGCAGTTTTTGCAAAGCAACTACTAAATCAAGGGGCATATGTGAATACTTAATCATCAACCTGCTTTATATATGGACATATCATTTATAATTGTGTATAACAGACTTACCGAAACACTAGTAGCGGAATCTGTCTGAACTCCTGGGCAGTTTAAAAGTATTCTGACGAGGCCCTCATGGCCTGACTGGGCAGCAAAGTGCAGAGGAGTCATGCCAGTCTAAAGAGAAATACAAGGGTCGAGGTCATTACTGTGTGTTGTATATCACCATTCTTATATAATGATTTTGCATGAGAGCCTGATAACCCTCCCATATGGAAGACATCAAGAACAACACTGACATGGAAAACATCAAGAACAACACTGACATGGAGGACAACAAGAACAACACTGACATGGAGGACAACAAGAACATCACTGACATGGAGGATATCAAGAACATCACTGACATGGAGGATATCAAGAATATCATTGACATAGAGGACATCATTGACATAGAGGACATCACTGACATGGAAACATCACTGACATGAAGGACATCAAGAACATCATTGACATAGAGGACATCAAAAACATCACTGACATAGAGGACATCAAGAACAACACTGACATGGAGGACACCAAGAACATCACTGACATGGAGGACATCAAGAACAACACTGACATGGAGGACATCAAGAATATCATTGACATAGAGGACATCATTGACATGGAGACATCACTGTCATGGAAGACATCAAGAGCATCACTGACATGGAGGACAGCAAGAACATCACTGACATGTAGGACAGCAAGAACATCACTGACATGTAGGACAGCAAGAACATCACTGACATGTAGGACAGCAAGAACATCACTGACATTGAGGACAGCAAGAACATCACTGACATTGAGGACAGCAAGAACATCACTGACATTGGGGACAGCAAGAACATCACTGACATTGAGGACAGCAAGAACATCACTGACATGTGGGACAGCAAGAACATCACTGACATGTAGGACAGCAAGACCATCACTGGCATGTAGGACAGCAAGAACATCACTGACATTGAGGACAGCAAGAACATCACTGACATAGAGGACAACAAGAACATCACTGACATGTAGGACAGCAAGAACATCAATGACATGTAGGACAGCAAGAACATCACTGACATAGAGGACAGCAAGAACATCACTGACATAGAGGACAGCAAGAACATCTCTGACATTGAGGACAGCAAGAACATCACTGACATAGAGGACAACAAGAACATCACTGACATGTAGGACAGCAAGAACATCACTGATATGGAGGATATCAAGAACACCACTGACATTGAGGACATCAAGAACATCACTGACATGTAGGACAGCAAGAACATCACTGACATTGAGGACAACAAGAACATCACTGACATTGAGGACAGCAAGAACATCACTGACATAGAGGACAACAAGAACATCACTGACATGTAGGAAAGCAAGAACATAACTGATATGGAGGATATCAAGAACATCACTGACATAGAGGACATCAAGAACATCACTGACATAGAGGACATCAAGAACAACACTGACATGGAGGACACCAAGAACATCACTGACATGTAGGACAGCAAGAACATCACTGATATGGAGGATATCAAGAACATCACTGACATAGAGGACATCAAGAACATCACTGACATGTAGGACAGCAAGAACATCACTGATATGGAGGATATCAAGAACATCACTGACATAGAGGACAGCAAGAACATCACTGACATAGAGGACAGCAAGAACATCACTGACATGGAGGACAGCAAGAACATCACTGATATGGAGGATATCAAGAACATCACTGACATAGAGGACATCAAGAACATCACTGACATGTAGAACAGCAAGAACATCACTGACATGTAGGACAGCAAGAACATCACTGACATGTAGGACAGCAAGAACATCACTGACATAGAGGAGAGCAAGAACATCACTGACATGGAGGACATCAAGAACATCACTGACATGGAGGACATCAAGAACATCACTGACATGGAGGACATCATTGACATGGAAACGTCACTGACATAGAGGACAGCAAGAACATCACTGACATGGAGGATATCAAGAAGATCACTGACATGGAGGACATCAAGAACATCACTGACATGGAGGACATCATTGACATGGAAACATCACTGACATAGAGGACAGCAAGAACATCATTGACATAGTGGACATCAAGAACATCACTGACATGGAGGACATCATTGACATGGAAACATCACTGATATAGAGGACAGCAAGAACATCACTGACATGGAGGACAACAAGAACATCACTGACATGGAGGACATCATTGACATGGAAACATCACTGACATAGAGGACATCAAGAACATCACTGACATAGAGGACAGCAAGAACATCACTGACATGGAGGAGAGCTAGAACATCACTGACATGGAGGACATCAATACAGGACTTACTTCTGATGACCACTGTGAGCCAAACGCACTTGACATCGGTGCCTCACTTTTAACGCAGGCCGAGACATTGATCAACATCTCCCGCACAAAATCTGACTTGCCGTAGTACGCTGCAACATGCAGTGCTGTCAAGCCAGTCTGAAGGTCAAAATATGAACACTGGGTCAAAATATGAACATAGGGTCAAAACATGAACAAAATCACAAATGTCATGGTAAGGTGCAACATGAGAAGCTGTCAGATCAGCCTAAAGGTCAAAATAGTAACTGTCATTTTTTTGTTTTTAAACTGTCATTTATTGCCAATATAGTACCCTGCAGTGAATAGCAGGGGAGTCTTGAGCCTGAGAATATAAAAAAATATATAACACCAAAATATTAACACAAGGGCAAAATTACACATGCCGTTGTAAGTTGCAACATGTAATTCTGTCAGGCCAGTCTATAGGCCAAAATGTAAACACACTATTAATATATTCCTCATAAAAAAGGAGTATTTACTGTCCTTCATGAATTCTCTTTCAAATTCTATTTTATCTTTTGTATTGATGTTAATGCATTTCTTTTTTTTACAAAAATGGAAATATTTTGCTTAATTCTTCTGACTTACACCTGACATATTTTCCATAACATCAACAAACTAACAAAAAACAAACTTTATTTTCATAGGGTTATGCATTGGACACGCTGGCCTATCAAACATTCTGCCTTCTTATGCCATGGGTCATTTTGAGGACATGGTGCTACCCCCACATGTGTATACCCCAATCAGAACTACGGGGGTAATACTATCAATACCACACCTGCCACCTTTACTTGCCAAGTCATATCGTGGTACCCATTTTAGGCTGTGTCAACTGTGCAGCCCAGGTCAATTATTTAAATCCGCCTCAAAGGAGATTCAAACATACGACCACCAGCTAGCAGATAACCTTGCTAGCCAATGTGCTACTGCGACTCCTAGACTAATGTGTGCCAGAGGTATTTTTCCCATTATGGTGTCTAGTCACAGCATCTCAGAGAGTCCACTAATTCAGAGATCATCTGCCAGTTTGGTTTAGGCTTTTGATGGTCATTTATCCTTGGTGTATGACAAGGTCTTAGACAGTTATGACTGAGCTACCGTATGATAGTAGACGGTACTACCTGCTTTCTGTTAGAGCTGAATGTTGGACGGCACTTACCAAACCCGACACCCCGCATTGTGCTAATGGCTTCGGGTGGAGGAGCACAACTGGGAGGGTACAATCCTTATCCTAGTGCAAGGAACTACAACCTATGACTATATGTCATGGCAGGGCAGACCAGGCCCTAAGCCTTGGTTAGCAACTGGTCTAGGATCAAAGCTGTGACAGGTGGACAGTTAGAGAATTGCTCTATTGATCTGGCAGCTTCTGCAGCTTGCTGTGTTCCAAATGTATTAATGTTATCTTTCGACTGAATTAAAGTACGCAGGCCGAGAGAGTGTCATACTGTATGAGCAATTCATGATCTCTGCAATTCAGCCCTGGCTTTGTGCTATGGAGAGGTATAACTCTATCCATGGTTTTACGGCCGTGGGTTGTAGTTCTTATGCCCTTTTTTAAGTACAATGTAACAAACTATCATTTGTCAAGGCGCCATAATCTCTATTTACCCTGCCCCACGATAACTTTAATCAGTACCACCTTACATGACAAAACCACCTTCAGTTGTCTTTGTTGTTTAGTCCCACAAGTTGTTAAATCTATAATTGTGGTTCTTTTTGTTAATTTTAATAGATGTTTCAACCCACGTTACTCATTATTCATTTCATATGATATATAACTCTGCAGTATACACCTGACAAGATACAGTGAAATATGCCTGGCAATAAAGTGTACAACATATTATTTGTGGCTTCCGTGTTTAAATTCACTTTTCGAATACATTGTTTTGAATTTGCCAATCCTAGTTGTTATTTTAACTCCTTGAGTCTGAGCGTAATATTTCTTTACATCTGTCTTATCCAAGATTTGTTATTTTGAAATAACAACTGTCAGGGACACAAAGATATAATCCATATTTTACATTCATCCAATAAAAATAGTGTTGTTTTAATTAATGACACTTTATAACATAAAATATTGTTACTTCAACATCAACATCATTCAGTGGTTTGTCATGTGTAAAATTTGAGCCGAGTAGAGTAGAGCAGAGCAAAGTAAAGAACTGACATAACAGCACTAGGACATTCCCATGTATGCTCTGTCCTCATCTTCAACAGCCAGCAAAGAGTTCCAATACTAATGGTACCAACAGCAGTCATTTTATGTGTCATTCTGACCTTTCCTTTGAGTCCAGAGTGTTGGCCAGATCCTCTGGCCACTCCCCGCAGCACCATTCTCTATAAGCCACTCCCTTCTGCACCATATACACACCCTCAATGGGTCCCGACCACGTCTGCCTTATCATGCACTAATACTCCACCCAGCGGTGCATACCAAGCCAATCTGTCCCCTACTTATTTTCCTGCAGAACTTTTCCCACAGCGGTCTTCTTAAATTTGTATCTTAAGCCTTGATGATTACCCTATATTTAATTCATGTGTGATTGGTTCATTTGGTTATTACTTGGTTACCCATTTTAATCCGTGTGTGATTGGTTGATTGGTTGTTGCTTGGTTACCAATTTTAACTCATGTAAGATTGGTCGGTTGTTGCTTGGTTACCCATTTTAATCTGTGTGATTGGTTGATTGTTTGTTGCTTGGTTACCCATTTTAATCCATGTGTGATTGATTGTTGCTTGGTTACCTATTTTAATGTATGTGAGAATGGTTGGTTGGTTAACTTGTATTTAATCCACACATGAATGATTGATTCAGTGATTGGTTGGTATTTTAATCCTCGTGTCTTAATATCTTCCTCAATACTGAGTTCTAACTTCAATAAAAGACACTAATTACCCAACACAAAATCGTACACATGTATTTAGTTCCACAATAAAACAGTCATTTTTTCTGTTAGAAGGACAGTACATTTGAACTAAATAAACTAATAGCTGACCTTTGCACTGGCTGTACTAAAAGACATGTAACCTTTCAGCTCATTCATAACATTGATGTGGCCATGTTTGGCTGCCAGGTGCAGAGCTGTCATTCCATCCTAAACAAAAAGACATATTAATATTCAAACACAGTGCACAAGACAAAGAGGAATACCAAAGCTAAAGATACTGACAATTAATACAAGGTTTGAATATTTTGAGTGTTATAAACTTTAATATCATCAAAAGGTTGAAAAGAAGGGTTTAAGATTTTTCTCAATGCGATGTCGAGGGCTGATGTTTTTCTTCCTATCTAACTTATACTAAATTATCTTTGCTAAGTTGATTTTGAAGAGACTATCACTCCCTTCCTCATTGAATCTCTCCTGCGTCGTGTGTGTGTGGGTTGGTTCGCAAAAACAGACAGTTTCTCTCTCCCATGGGCTTTTATTTAGATTTTGTTGTTCCGAAGGTGACGTCACAATGGGTCGATGAAAAAGTCGGATTACCGCTGCCGGGAATGAGTGGTGTCAAGCTATTTTCATTGCCTGGAATTATTTAGTGTGAAAATATATATCACAGTTGTAAACATAAACAGTGCATATTGCAATGTTATGAGACACATCCTCCATCCACCCTCATATCCCGCAGCCACCAACACATCCCCCACCCACCAAACCTCCCCCACCCACCCACACATACCTCCACGCACTCACACAGAACCAGGCAAGCATACATGCCGCCACCCACCTACTGATCCCCCACCCACACACATTTCCCCACCCACACACACATCCTCACACACCAAGAAGAAGAAGAAGAAGAAGAAGAAGAAGAAGAAGAAGAAGAAGAAGAAGAAGAAGAAGAAGAAGAAGAAGAAGGAGGAGGAGGAGGAGGAGGAGGAGGAGGAGGGAGGAGAGAGAGAGAGAGAGAGAGAGAGAGAGAGAGAGAGAGAGAGAGAGAGAGAGACAGAGAGAGAGAGAGAGAGAGAGTTTGTTATAATTTAAGAGAGCACAGTTACCACTGTGCACATCAGACTGTCACTCAGCATGATTCATCATCATCATCATCATCATGTGCCCTGCCACCTGGCTTAGACATTCATGTATCTTTACAGATCTAAGTCCTTGGTGTTCTGGATCAATTCTATTAATGTTCTTCCTCCAGGCCACCATCCAAATTAATCAACTGATGATCTTTCCAGTCATCACAATGTTCTCCGAAGTCTCTCTTCTCACTTTATGACTAAATAATATTGTCTGTCTCTTTCTTATAAATGTATATAACATTCTACTTTCATTAGGCTCTTCTCGGCTAACAACGAGAAAGCATAAACAGGTTCTGTATAACATCTCAGTACTCTGTTTCTGACATGTAATGAGAGTGATTTATTATGTGAGATACTTTACATCTCCTGAAAAGCTACTTTTGCTTGGCCTATTCGGATCTTAATCTTTGCCATGCACCCGATATATGACTGTTTCCATTGTAAAAAGTAAACAAATTAATCAAACTAACCGCATTTTCCTCGGACGCCGAAGCTCCCGCCTCCAACAGAACACTGACAACTTCAGCATGGCCACCATCAGCTGCCAGGTGTAAGGCAGTTGAATCATTGGTCTGGGAAAACAGAATAGTATCTATTGAATCATTGGTCTGGGGGAAGGGAAAACATAATATTATCTGCTGAATGAGTGGTCTTGGGAAGGAAAAACAGAATATTATCTATTGAATCATTGGTCTTTGGGAACAGAAAACAAAATATTATCTATCTAACATGAACAAGGCCTTAGGTTCGTACTGGAATACGATCAGCATTGCCAGTGTTGAGTTGTGCTCAATCTTTAAACCTCTAATCCTGAAACAACCAAATAAATGAAAATATTATCTATTGATTCACTGGTCTTGGGAAGGGAAAACAAAATATTATATTCTGAATCAATGGTCTTGGGAAAGGAAAACAAAATATTATCTGCTGAATCATTGGTCTTCGGGAACAGAAAACAAAATATCTATTGAATCAATGGTCGTGGGAACGAAAAATAAAATATTATCTACTGAATCATTGGTCTTAGGGGGGAAAACAAGATATTATCTAACAGTAGATTCATATTTGCAACAAAATTATTGTTGTTTAAGAATCCTCTGGAACACTGTGGAAAGAGGCTTGTATCTATCAGAGCGAGGTTGGTGTAGAGATCTTTCCGGTTGTCACAACATGTTCCAGTTTTTGTCTTCCCATAACATGGTCCAAAAAAAAGATGGCTGCCCCTTTCTGATGTTTGAGATAAAGTTTCTTTGTGACTCAGCTTCCCTTAACATGTCCTGATTGCTCATTTTGGTGTCCAATTAATTTTCAGCATTCTTCTATAAAACCACATCTCCACAGCTTCTAGGGATTATAAATGTTTATATATTTAGACAAACCTTATTTTTGGCAGCTGGATTAAAATATATTGTCATTAAGTTTTTAAGTTTCTTTCTCCCCACAACGTGCGCACAACAATCTTGACTGCCTACATCCAATTTCTCTAAACAATCAGTACTTTTAATGCTTATATATTTAGACAAACCTTATTTTTGGCAGTTGTGATTATAATCTTGTTGAATTTCATCAATTCTTTGATTACAGCAGCACTGCCCATAGCTGCAGCAATGTGTGCACAAGTCATACCTTCCTGAAAAACAAAGGATTGTAATGTATAAGTTCAACACTCACATCTACATATGTCAGCACTGCCCATGTATTTAATTATCTGTGCTACTTAATTCTACCTTGCTGCTAGCAAATCATCAGGCAGTACATTTTTAAAACATTGTTTGCCTTTTAATTATGTGTCATTATATTTTATTTTCATATATGCTTTAAGCCGGTCTCCGTGGCTAAGAGCTTACGGGCGATTTGTGAGCCCGCTTACCCAAGTTCAAAACACAGCTGCGACCGATTTGGCAGCAGACCGCGTCATGCTGGGTTTTAATGTGTTGGTATGGGAGCTGGTCGTTCAGAAAGCAATGGCAAACTACTGAACGCAAAGTTGCCAAGACATCAACAACAGCAGTAAAATTCTGGTGTTGACAGCGATGTCCTGTAAATAGGATATGCAATAAAAAAAAATGCTTTAAAGAACACTGTAAGTAAGTATTTATTTCCTTCTTGTGTGTTATAGTCCTATCTTAGTAGTTAACTGTTTGTATATACTTTGTGATGTTTATATAATCTTGATATATCCAATTTACTCATGCAAACTTTGTTTATGAGCCAGCTTATTGTAAAATAATCTGTAATTGTAATATTTGATCCCATTATACTATTTATCTGTCATGTCTTAGTCAGATATGACTGATCTACTGTATAACAGTAGAATGTACTACTTGCTTTCTGTTAACACTGAATGTTAGGCGGCACTCACCAAAACTGATACTTCACATTGTGCCAACAGCTTCGGGTGGAGGCGCGCAATTGAGAGTGTACAAGCCTGATCAGAGTGCAAGGAAATGCAACCTATAGACTAAATGTCATGGCAGGGCAGACCAGACCCTAAGCCTCAGTTGGCCACTGGTCTAGGATGGAAGCTCTGACAGGCAGACAGTAAGAGCACTGCTTTGTTGATCCAGCAGCTTTTTCAGCTTGTCTTGTTCCAGATGGTGTTACTTTTCCTCTGGAACTAGACAGGCGAAGAGAGGGATCATGTTGCATGGACGACACATGGTCTCTACAATTCAGCCTAGGCTTTGTGCTATGGAGAGGTTGTTATGTATTTTTAGAAGCACAATGTAACAAACTATATCTGTCAAGACAGCAAGGTGCCAGTAGTAAAATAATTTCCTACATGTGTGATTGTAGTTCCTAAGTCTAAATTTGGCTTAACATTGATGGATATCATCATAGGTAATAGTCACATATGTGACTTTTACTGAATTGCTGTAAACAAAAAAGTATATAAGCTGATCACCTTATACCATATGGCCATGGTATTGCATATGTGAAATTTTCAACATTTCAGAGAGCAGCATCTACCACAGACTACCCTTGTCTTTAAGTTTTAACATACAAATTGCACTATAGTTACCTCATGAAGCACAGCATATAAACGTATGATTGTTAGACTGATTGATTGACTGACTGACTAATTGATAACTACAATTGTTGTCAAAAACGTGCCAAGCGCCATATATTCCCCGTCTTTCTCAGCATATCTCAAAGTGAAGGAATTCTTAATGCCCTTGCAGCACACTGATTTTGAATACACCTATACTGTCCCACCACAAGTTGTTCCAAATGACAAAAGCCATAGTCATGGTGACTTATCAACTTCAGTGTCAGTCTGTAGCAACCTATCACATGTGACGTGTATTGTCTGTCCTTTGCTCAGCCTCAGTTCAGCTCTCATTGCCATACATCTCAGCCTGACCTAGGCAGTAGATCCAGCTCAAGTTTTTAATAGATTACATCATTATCATCAAGTTCCCTGTCAAATGATGTAGGCACTCATGTCGCCCCACTGATCTAGGTCTTTGGTATTTTAGATCAATTCTGACATTCTTCCAGGTGATCATTGTAGATCATCAAGAATCATTTCTCCAGATCTGCCTTCACCGCTGACATCTCGTTGTAATTTAACATTTCATATCATAGTCACCCACAATGAATAGTCTAAAATATACAATGACCACCCACTATGGATATCCTAAAATATAACATATAAATGATTCCCTTAACAGTGCAGACAGTTGAACTCTTAAAGGATGTGGGATTTTCCAATTTTTGGTACAGAATGCTTCTCCCTCTAGAAGTTTTCACATATAAGAAAAAGGTAATCCCATAGTAGATGCTACCAACTGGGTATGACGTATTAGGCCTTCACATATTCTAGGACATGACATATGAAGTCGGTTGGACAGGCCCCATTCTCAGAACCTGTCATTTCAAGGAACAATTCCTAAAAATTGTCTGGTACCATTTTTAACCAGGCTGAATCAACTCAGAGCAGCAGAAAAATTAATCCTGCCTCTGCTGGGGATTGAACCCAGACTAGTCTTGGCAGGCCAGTGCATTGCTAACTACGCAATCTCAACTCCAATTTTTTTCCAGATATAGTTAAAGCTTAAAGTTAGTTATATCTGTGATTGTTTTTCGCACACGTGCATTTCTATAATGCAGAATTATAAAGGAACAATTAAAAAGTATAACCCATTGAAAAATGAAAGAAAGGTTATGAAAGTAACCAGCCATAATCAACACCAAATACCGCTTCTTCAGACTTTCAGAGTTAATGATATGAAAAGGATGGTATACTACCCATGATCCTGGGGAGGTGGACTGGTTATATGATCTTCCCAGACAAGGGCGAAAAACTAGAGAAATTGTGTGCTAGCTGCACATGTTACATACACACATTATTCATCCCCTGTGCTGCAATGCGCTTTGGTCTAAACAACTTTAACCATATTTAAACAAGCCTCCAATGGGTGAAGGCATCAAACATTACAAATCAACATTGTATACAGGAGAGCTTCATTGAATTAAATCAACAGAAAAAGAAAGAAAATATGTAAAAGTGTGTGGCACGCAGTGAATAAATACACAGAAAAATTTAATCTTTTTTATATATGTAATGGGATGTTGGTACATGTAGTAACAATGAAAACAGTGACATCAGCAACATTTCTAGAAACTTTCCTTTCTGTTGACTTTAAAATTATATATGAAACAAGAAATCTATTGGAAAATATATATGCATATATATATATATATATATATATATATATACTGTACTGGCACCTTACTGTCTTGGCAGATGATAGTTTGTAACATTGTGCGTCAAAAAAGACACAATAACTACAACCAGACAAATGATGACAAAACAGATAGGACAAAAATAAATTGGAAACAATTGGTTTAAAACAACATGAGAGATGACAGTATATAGGGAAAAGTCCTGAGAAGAAAACATCTAATCAAACTGCTTAATTAACATCGACTCAAACCAACTATATACTGATTTATATAAGATTTAGAAATACACTGATGAATGTGAAGACAAGCCTGACACCTTAGCAGTGAACACGTTCCACTACAAGGACAAAGAGATTAAAAAGAGTCCAAAATGGAGGTTAAGAACATTAAACTTTAAAAAAATATATTCTAAGATGAAATTAATAAATACAAGAACAATGCACAGTAAATGTGAGAAACAGATACAATGCAATAATTAAAATACAAAGCATAAATGAACAATGGGAGATGTGGAAAAACTCCACCCATCAAACAAGCAAAGAGATCTTACAGGAAAGAAGATGAAAAAAACTAAAAAGAAATGGAAAACTGAAGAAATCTTAAAGTTGATGAACAATAAAAAAAACAACAAAGTACAAATGATAAAGAAGAAATTATTAAAATAAATAAAGAACTCAAGGACTAATGCAAAGAGCCAAAATCAAACATTGGTTAAACAAGCAGTGCACAAAATTGAATAAAATTCAGTTAATGTTACATACAATTACGCACAGAAAAATCAGTGATTTGACAGGCAAGAAAATAAGATTATGCAAGGGATGTTTGAAATCAAAGACAGGAAAGATAGTAATGAAGGAATATGCAATGATAAATATATGGAATTAATACATAAGATTTACATAATGGTGAACGAGCAGAATTAACAGAAGATACACCTATACTAAACAAAGAAGTCAATTATAATATAAGACAAATGAAGAAAGGTAAAATAATATGCCAGATTAATATCACAAAATAGAAATTAATAGTACTGGAAGAACTTATAGCTTTGTCTGAGAGAGGAAAAGCAATTTAATGTGAAGAATTGTGTACAGTTAACCTCATAAATCATGTCATCAGAATTATAATGAGAAGAACAAGGGGGGAAATTAGAAATTGAAATTAGTGAATAACAGAAGGATTTGTGGTGAGGAAATAAACATATAATGCATTATACTCATTCCGAACACTAACATGATGAATTAACATACAGAAAGATCAATACTTGTGTTTTACATGTTTATGCCAAAGAATTTGAAAAATTGAAGAATGCTGAAATGATCAAAATTTGAGGGTTATTAAGTTGTTAGTCGCGGTTCCAACTTCATGGCAAAGGTCACCGCACAATGCTACATTCACACAAAATGCTCCACACTGTTCCGTGTGAAAGGTGAAGCAGACAGCAGTCCTAACAGACCAACAGCTGCTGCCAAAGTGCCAATACAACAGTGCGCCACTAAAATTACAGTTCATTGTCTATGGAAGAATTAGACACTAGAAAACCAGGATATTAAAAGGGGGATATTAAATGTTATGGAAAAGATCTCAAAATATTACAAAGTAATTACTAGAAATAAGCAGTAGCAATTAAAATGTGAAATAAACGAGGCAATAATGAAGCGATCGGGTAAAGTGTAAGACAATGTGTTTTATCACGAGACTCTTCTCTCTCTACAGCGAATAATCATGAATGAATGAATGAGAGAATATATATATCTCTCTCTCTCTCTCTCTCTGTGTCTCTCTCTCTGTCTGTGTGTGTGTGTGTGAGAGAGAGAGAGAGAAGAGAGAGAGAGAGAGAGAGAGAGAGAGAGAGAGAGAGAGAGAGAGAGAGAGAGAGAGAGAGAGAGAGAGAGATCAAAAGTAGACCAGGAATATGACTTGGATGTTACAATATAAGCAGTCTACATTATGCAGATGTCATAGTGCTGATAGTTGAAAATGTAGAAGATCTGCAATAACTGTTGCCCGTTGTATTAATAGCGAGTGCAATATATAGAACTTTCCTTGAACATGTAGAAAATAATGATTATATTAAAGAAACAGATAATACCAAAATGTGATATTACAAAAGAAGTAAATCAATTCCAATAGTTGGGGAAAATCATAACATCAGATGGAAAATGTATGACAAAGAGACAGAGATTAAGGGAAGTATAGGCCAAGTAAAAACTGCATTTCAGAAGATGAAAAGCATCCTTGTGTAATAAATCATTTTCTTTGAATGGCAGAAAGAAAGTATTGAAATGTAAAATTGAACCTGTTCTGCTGTGTGGAAGTGAATCTTGGAATGTGAACTAACTAAGAAGATGTCAGTCAGCCAGCCAGCCAGCCAGCCAGCCAGCCAGCCAGCCAGCCAGCCAGCCAGCCAGCCAGTTAGTTAGTTAGTTAGTTAGTTAGTTAGTTAGTTAGTTAGTTAGTTAGTTAGTTAGTTAGTTAGTTAGTTAGTTAGTTAGTTAGTTAGTTAGTTATTTAGTTCCATCAACGATGCACTGTATTTTTCATGGCAGACTTTTGTGGTGGCATTCTGGCAGCAGCATTATGCATAGTATACCTGTGCGGACTGTCGGTTTGTCGAGACTCCTGTCTGTTCCGTTTTTCCTACGAGGCAATGAGGAGCATGTTGTGTGACATTCACTGGAGCGGAATGGAGGATTATGGGGCAACCCCTTGCCATGAAGTTGGAACTATGTCTAATGACTAACTAACTATATAACAAGAAGGGAGGCATTGAAGAACATCATGTGGACTGGAAAGATCAGCAGTAAAAGATCCATAGGCAGACAGAGAAATACAATATTATGTAGTCTAAGATGGCGGCATGAAGAAATAACATCAACAGAATTCACCGAGAACACAAGGACTAAGCTCAGTGGAGAGACATAATTGCCAATACCATTTTGTAAGGCACACACAATGTTATGATGGTGATTATTATTTGTACTGCAAGAAAATGTGTTGAAAAATATAGGAATCATCTAAAATAATGAAACAAATCAAACATATATCAATAAAAACAAATATTTCAGTATGCTATTATGCTAAATTTTTTTATTAGTCAGTGAGATACTAAATCAGTGAGATATTAAATACACACTTGGTATGACTACATACATATAGTGAATAAATACAACGATCATATAATCAAAGATATAGTGCTTTACTGAGACTATATAATGAGTAAATGTGTTGAATACAAAGATACATATGTATAACTAGTCTAAGCTAATTTTGATACAAAATATAGTGAAGATACAAGTATATATGTTGTGCATATATTTTGTTTCACTTACCATGTCCTGAAATTATCAAAGAAATTAATAAGTAAGTGAAACCAGTTTAAATTGAGTGCAGTTATTTGCATTTTGTGAATACAGAAAATAGTGCTAAAGCATCAAATGCCATACAAATATTGTATAGCAGTGTTAATGCAAATCAAACATTCAAAATTTATAGAAAGGAAAAGTTGTGAAACTATGAGTATCTAATGGATGTAGCTTGAGTACTGAACTTTTTTTGGGGGCGTCTGCTCACTTTGAACTCAAGTAAAGTCCATACACGTGCCACTACTTCTAGTGCACTGGAATCATATTTATGTGTGGATTAGCTTTCCCTATTACCAATGTCCTTTGCCGTCAGTGAAACCCACTCCGACTTCTGAGGTACTTGAAATTGAAGTCCCCAAATCAAGGACAAGAAGTCAACATTTTAGTCCAACTGACTGGTGTAGGGGTTGAACCTATTAACTCGGCATCAGCACACCGTAAGTTTAAGAGTGTGCCTCGTATTCATTCAGCCATGCTGACCTCACAGTTAATGGTTATATTATTATCATTGTCACTGTCCACCATCTTGCATGATCACCAGTCCTGGATCAGGTCTGTGTTCGTGTCCCAATTATGCCACACAACCAAGCCATCCAGGTATGTATCTCTTTACCTTCCCCCTGATCTTTTCCTATCAATATTTCCAACTGTCACTCGGTTTTTAAGTTTATTTCTTCTCATAATGTGCTCAAAAAATCTTGACTGTGTCTAATTCTTTTGATCAACATATGGCTTTTATTTGTTTCTTGAAGAATTCATTTTTCAGTCCATCAAAAGGTATTTTTGACATTTTTCTCAGAAACAACACTGCCAATCATCAGATGTTTCTCAGCATGTCTGTTTATTGTCCATGTTTCACATGTATACAACAGCATAGGTTCTATGTAGCACTTAAACACTCCTTTTGTCACTCCTATTGACAGCTTCTTATTTGTGAGTGTGTTTTCAATCATGCAAAAAGATACCTTGTCATAGCTGGTATATTGGGTATTTTATAGCTAATATTAATCATTAAAACATAATTAACATCATAGCACACCAGACAAACCCACAAATGCTTCGTTTCTCTCAGTAAATACTGTAATATTTAAATACTAATCATTCCAGTAACAAACTGGTTGTAAACACACCAAGTTCAACAAGTTCTAAGAATATCCTGGATACAGAAGAGAACAATTGCATCCATACCATAAGATCAGAATATTGAAGAAGGTTAGCTACTAAAGACAATAAAACAAAGAAACGTGAAATATTTTGGTAATTTGAAATGTCATGACAGTTTGGAGAGAACAATCATGGAGGGGTATATGCCCGGGAAGATAAGAAGAGGAAGGCCAAGGAGAACATGGATGCAGGATGTGGCAGATGATCTCCAGATGGGTGTATCTGATGCGGAACATCTTGCTTATGACCGAGACGTTTTCCAGACGGTTGTTATAGGAATGAAGTTCTGCAAGGGACATGCTACTTAATGAATGAATGTTCCTCCTTGCTAGAATCACATTTACATCCAAACTAGAGCAGCCTTACATATTTTGTTTCATCTGTTACTGTGTACTCAACAGGCAACAGCTCTAAGATTGATAAATATCTCCCTTATTCATCCAAATTGTTCCAACTACTGGCACTATTGAAGCAAAATGTCACCTGCTATGGAAGACACAGGTTGAGATTAATCAAGGAGCAATGCAATGAGTGGCAATCATATTTCTGGTACAATATGAGGAGCAGTTGAGAAAAGTTCTCAAGAATAACATTAAAGAAGGTGAAATATACAGCAGGAAACACAAAATGTGATCTATGTGCACTGAAGAGTGAGGAGATAAAAAATAAATTCAACATAAACGCAAAGAACAGATTCGATGCATTGTCCGATCTGGAAATTCTATTTTAACATGTCAGTGACCATGGGAATTGTTGAAGAACTCAGTCAGTCAGGCTGCAGAAACAACTATCCCAAAAATGAAGATAATGGGGCGAAAGAAATTGATGACAGACAACATCTTAAAACTAATGGAAATATGAAGTAATAACAAAAGTAACCATGAAGAAATAACAAAAATAACAATGAAAAATATAAAGCAATTCAAAGGAAAATTAGGAAATTGTGCAAAGAGGCAAAAGAAGCGTGGCTTGGGGAAAATTACAGGTAAATTGAAAACCAACATAACACCTGGAATACCAAAATTAATGCACAAAAGAATTAAGGACTTCACTAAGAAAAGAACGCACATCAATGGGCTGCCTAAAAACCAAAGGTGGTAAAATCATATTACAAACAAATGAGGTTTTAAATACATGGTCAGATTGTGTGAAAGACCTTTATAACAACAGGAGAGAGAAACAATATGATATTCCACATAATAATGAAAGACCACAAATTTTGAAGATGGAAGTTCAGAATGCTCTCAACAATATGAAAGCTGACAAGACCCTGGGTCCAGACAACATCACAACAGAAATGATCAATGAAGAATATGGAATAGACCAGGCCATCAGACTGCTGGACATAATATATGATACTGAAGATATACCACTTGAATTATGTAAATCTATATTTATTGCAATCCCGAAGAAATTAGCGGCCCTGGAATATGATCAACATCAAACAATTAGTATAATGAGCCACATCACAAAGATTTTGCTAAGAATTATCATGCAAAGAGTTAGGAAGAAAATACAACCCAAAATATAGGAAAAAAAATGTGAGTTAGTAGAAGGCAAGGGTAGAGTAAATACTGTGTATATGCTGAAAACATTAAATGAGCATTTAATAGAAGTAAACAAAGAATTACATCTTTGCTTCATTGACAAAGGCTTTTGATAAAGTAAGACATGTCACCATGATAAAGATGCTTGCAGATCTAAAGCTTGATTGGAAAGACCTTAGACTTGTAAAATACATATATTGGAAACCACAAGCTACCATAAGGAATGGTAATGCAGTAGATCAATATCAGCCTATTAAGAGAGGTGTGCAACAGGGATGCCTGATATCTCCAGATTTTTGGTCCTACACAATGTAAAATAAAAGTAATTGAGAAGATATGAGAGGAATTGCCACTGAGGACATCAATAAAATCAGATGTGGGCACCTATAGAATGTCCAGAGTGTATTTAAATGAACTGAGCAGATATACATACACAAAAAAATCAATAGGTATATTTAGATCCTGAAGAGAAACTAGTGTAGGCCCATAAATACCTCACAACAAACTCAGTCCACATAAATAGAAATAACAGTGGAAAAATTAACAGGGAGAATAAAGGATACTAATAATAAGAAAATAATGTTAAGAAAATATGTAATTAATAAGTAAAACCACAATACACAAATCTGTTACAGTCCTAATAACATTCTTCAAGAATTGGAGAAAAAGGTTAATGAAAATATTATTATTATAAATAACAACACAATAAATATAAACAAGAAATATTAAAGAACGATTGCACAACTTTCATGTGAAGTTTTAAATATAAACAGATGGAGCCTCATAATATTAGTTCTGGATAATTCTCAGAATTCTCTGATATTGTCAATGGCGGAAAGGTGATCAGGGAAGTAGCTGGTCATCCCTCTTTATTATTCTCTGATCTAGTATTTGCATTCAAATGCCCTACAGAAGTTTGTGCCTTTGAGGTTATGTTATTTTAATCAATAATTATGTCTCACATAATTGAATTTCTATATATTACCAGTCATTTTCAAATGTCTTAACATACCTGAAAGTGTTTTGCCAAGTTCACTTATATAAATATTTGCTTGGTTTAGTAAGAAGTCATTTATGTACAAATTGAAATATTTGGTTTTGTCCCCAAATTTTTCAGTCTAGTATCTGTTAACTAATTTAAAACTAAGATAAACCTCAGAAAAAATACTCACAGTATTTGCCATTGTGACAAGTTCCGGTCGGTATTTAAGGAACAATTTGACCACATCCGAATGATTGTTCTCAGCTGCCAGATGCAATGGCGTTTGTCCATGCTTGATGGATCAGAGGGACAAATTATTAACATTTACATTTTATCATTAGTTTTACTGCATCATTAATTTAATTAAATTATTTGTTACGTCTCTTGGGAACCTCCTGTGGCAAAGTAGTTATGCTTGCTGCCTTATGCTCAGAAGGTTGTGTTTTCATATTTTATTTTTAGTTGGCTCGCCTTGAACTCAAACATAGTCCACACATGGGCTACTACTTCAAGTGCACTGGACTGACTTTTGCATGTCGGTTAGCTTTTCCTATTACCAGTGTCCCTCGTCATTAGACGAACCCACTCTATTATGACTTGTGAGGTATTTGTAATTTACATCCCCAAGTCAAAAGTCAAGGACAAGAAGTCAACAATTTAGTCCAACTGACTGGTGTAGGGGTTGAACCTGCTACCTCAGCATCAGCATGCTGGAAATTTAAAAGCCTGTGCTCTTATTCTTTCAACTATACTGATCTCCGGTTTCATATTTGAACTTTGTCATTCAGTTCTCGGTTGCAGTATTTTCGGAGACCCCCAAGGGTTATAATCGAAGTCTGTGCTCTGTGCAAAGTTCTCAGCAGGTGGTTAGCCGCTCTGTGAAGAGATGCCAAGTTATATGGGATCAAACCCAGTGGAATGAAGTCAATCCTCTTACTTTTTAATCCCTCTTGTTTCCCTCATTTCACTCAACTACAGTATCCCACTATTCTATCTCAATGGCATCTCCATTTTTTACACTTGTTCAACAGCACACAAAAGAATGGGAGCCACGGTGGCACAGCAAAAGCTTGCCTGGTGGTCATGTGTTCAGATCTCCATCAAGGTGAAGATGTTGTTACAATTTAAATTGACGTCGGCTCCCAGGTCGTCCAAGCCTTAAATGGGTACCAGAAAACATTCTTGGACGTAAAGGCGGTTCACATGATATTTACCACAAACTCACATTGAGTCCCAATTGGTGTATAAACATTTGGGGCTAGCACCATATACCCATTAAGGCATTTAAATGGATCCTGTACTTTTGTTTCAAAGAATTCTGTATCCCCCAGGGGACACTACTACTTTGTATTTAGCTTCTTTGAATTCATGATGTTTATCATATTGGTTATTTCCCCTGCGACATCTGCTACAAAAACGCCTGAAATTGTAAGAGTTAAGCAAAGTAACAAAAGCCCCCTTACAGGGCAATCAGGCAAGTTGAAGATGTGGCCCATACATTAAAGGTTACGGGAAAGAGATGTGATATAATTGCACCATGTTTTACTCATCTGGCTTGGCCTCTCCCGGTGGAACAGCAAGCCACCTGAAGAGAGCATCGCATAAGGGACAAACTCCACAGTTTCAGTGATGACCCCGAGAAGTCTCCAGAAAAACTGCATTTGTAGACTGGACAACATAATCCAAAAACTAACCCATGACCTTCGGAGTGTGTGACATAAAGCTTGACCACTTCACAGTTTATGTTGATTAATATACTTGCTTACCAACAGAATTGCTTGCTCCCTGGTGAAGGTGTTACGGACGCAGTTGTTATCCCACATACCCACGTTCGAAACACAGCTGGGGGAACGATCTGGCAGCAGACTGACCACCTTGCGTTTGTTTTTTATGAAATGGTATGTGTGCTGGTCGTTCAAAAAGCAATGGCAAACTACTAAACATAAAGTTGTCAAGCAATCACAACAGCAAAAGAAAAAAATGCTGGTGTTAACTGCTATGTCCTGTAAAGAATATGCAATTAACTTAAACCAACAGAAATATCAATCCACAACAGTGTTAATTTTTTTTCCCCACTAATAAAAGCAACTCAGCCTTGTACCAGATAATGTTCAGAATTTTAAGGTTATATTTTATGTCATCTTACATCATTTGGTATATGTGATATGTAGTCAGATTTGACTATACTACCTTTTGACAGTAGACAGTATTACCTGATTTATGTTAGCGCCAAATGTTCGGTGTCGCTCAATTAACCTGACACCCCACATTGTGCCAGTGGCTTCGGTCAGAGGAGCAAATTGGGAGGGTACAAGCCTTATCCTAGTGCAAGGAAATGTAACCTAAAGACTAAATGCCATGGCAGGGCAGACAAGGCCCTAAGCCTTGGTATGCAACTGGTCTAGTATCGAAGCTCCAACAGGCTGACAGTTCAAACATTGCTTTGCTGATCCAGTAGCTTCTGCAGCTTGACTTGCTCCAGACGTATTGGTGTTACCTTTCCTCTGGAGTACACTAGACAAGCCGAGAGAGGGATCATGCTGCATGGGCAACACGTGGTCTCTAAATTCAGCCCAGGCTTTGTGTTGTGGAGAGGTATAACTCCATTTTACAAACTATCGTCTGTCAAGACGGCCAGGTGCTAGTCAGTATGTGTGAAGATCTAACACTTCACAATCTGTTGCCAGAATTACTTTGATCTTGCCTAGCATATATAAATGGCAAAATCCTAAACATACATTATGATTTTATAATAACAAGCACAAGAACAGTTTGTGAGACTGATGAACTTTAGAGCCATGTATACTTAGAAAAACATACTTCTCAGCTAGCATCTGAATTTAGACTGCTCTTATAGTTAAACAAGTGTAAAACTTTCTATGTCACCATAGTTACTGAGGTTTATAGGTGGGTTAGACCGAAGATAAGTCACATAATTATTTGTTAAACACACTATATGATATGCAGACTTGATAACCATGTTTTATTTGACTTACATCTCTCTTTATTTCTCAACATAATCTCTGGGAACAATGATGCATTTGAATAACAAAGACACAAACCATAGATTGTATGATATATTGTCTGGCATATTTCGCTGCATCTCGTCAGTTACATACTGTGTAATTCACACAAAATAGAGTAAAATAACTAGATACATCCTTCAAGCTGAAATATACACACGTTCGCACAACTTGAAGAGTGTATCTAGTTAATTTACTCTGTGTTGTGTGAATTCTGCAGTATGTACCTGACGAGATGCAGCGAAATAGGCAATAAATTGTACAATCTACGGTTTGTGTCTTCGTTATTCAGATTCACTACAGGAAAACATTGTTTTGATTTTGTGAAATAACACATTTATCCAATCATTTATCAGTTTTTCAATATCTGCATCATATACATTTGTGGGTTGCTGCCTTTGCCCTAGCTGCACCTCACACTCAACTTCTTTGTCATCAGCAGATCATCGCCAAATCAACTTTGCCGACAAACACTTGCCGCCATAGACTGGCTTATGATTATCTTTGGCAGCAAGTTCCATGACCCAAAAAGCCTCACAACATACTGTTCTTCGATGGTATAATTTTCAAGTATGACCATTTATCATCTGCCACACACAGACATCAAGTTAGATAAATATACCATACAATAACACCTTTTCAAACTACCAACAACCATTTCTCAACTATCTTATGCCATTTTGTAACTTACTTACTAACCTACCTTCCTATTAACAGTTTTAAATCATTTTAGTCTAAACAAAATTATGAAGCAAAACATAACTAATGAACAGTTGTACCAAGTTTTAGTATGATGCAACTATGAAAGAAAATAATATGTAAAATATTGTTACCACATCAGTTGCATTAGTATCTGCCTTCATCTTGATCAGAGCTCGACACACTTCCTTCTGGCCATTTTCTGCTGCCATGTGCAGAGATGTCTTCTTTGACTGCCACATGTAAATAAACATGTGTATTTATGGTTAGACTCAAAAACCATCTCACATAGTGAGCTCACATACCCCGTAAGTTACCGATGCGATTTGAACCACTGCTGATTCTCACCGTCATCACGTACCTACGAGAGTATACGAGATTACGGAGAAAAGTCATAACCTCTAAGCCACGAAGCCGGCCCATGCTTATTACCCAGATTATACTTTTCCTTAAACTTATCTGGCTTTGAAACAGCACGGCCAGATTACATTTTTTTCTAGCAATTACTTTTTTCACCCCATACACTACAAAAATAAATGAAACAAATAAAACAGTACATTAATTGGCTATTAAAAGTATTTATATGTATAAGAACTGCAACTGTTTATGGTTTTTGTAATCCTGCGTTCCTTCGATTTAAACTCAAGTATAGTCCATGCACATGTTACTACTTCAAGTGCACTGGACTGATTTTTACGTATAGATTAGCTTTCCCTATTACCAGTGTCCCTCGCCATCAGGTAACCCACTCCAGCTTCTGAGGTACTTGTAGTTTATGTCGTCAAGTCAAAGACGAGAAGTCAACATATGAGTCCAGCTGACCAGTGTAGGGAATTAATTTGCTACCTCATCAAGCACAACATCTAAGAAAATAAGAATGTGTAGGGCATCTAAGGTGGCTGCATGCTTGCCAACCAGTAACTTGACCAGCACTTACCAAAGTGAGGGCATCTATTGTGGCTGCATGCTTGCCAACCAGTAACTTGACCAGCACTTACCAAAGTGAGGGCATCTATTGTGGCTGCATGCTTGCCAACCAGTAACTTGACCAGCACTTACCAAAGTGAGGGCATGTAGTTTGGCTGCATGCTTGCCAACCAGTAACTTGACCAGTACTTACCAAAGTGAGGGCATCTATTGTGGCTGCATGCTTGCCAACCAGTAACTTGACCAGTACTTACCAAAGTGAGGGCATCTATTGTGGCTGCATGCTTGCCAACCAGTAACTTGACCAGTACTTACCAAAGTGAGGGCATCTATTGTGGCTGCATGCTTGCCAACCAGTAACTTGACCAGCACTTACCAAAGTGAGGGCATCTATTGTGGCTGCATGCTTGCCAACCAGTAACTTGACCAGCACTTACCAAAGTGAGGGCATGTAGTTTGGGTGCATGCTTGCCAACCAGTAACTTGACCAGTACTTACCAAAGTGAGGGCATCTATTATAGCTGCATGCTTGCCAACCAGTACTTACCAAAGTGAGGGCATCTATTGTGGCTGCATGCTTGCCAACCAGTAACTTGACCAGTACTTACCAAAGTCAGGGCATGTAGTTTGGCTGCATGCTTGCCAACCAGTAACTTGACCAGTACTTACCAAAGTCAGGGCATATAGTTTGGCTGCATGCTTGCCAACCAGTAACTTTACCAGTACTTACCAAAGTCAGGGCATGTAGTTTGGCTGCATGCTTGCCAACCAGTAACTTGACCAGTACTTACCAAAGTCAGGGCATGTAGTTTGGCTGCATGCTTGCCAACGAGTAACTTGACCAGTACTTACCAAAGTCAGGGCATATAGTTTGGCTGCATGCTTGCCAACCAGTAACTTGACCAGTACTTACCAAAGTCAGGGCATGTAGTTTGGCTGCATGCTTGCCAACCAGTAACTTGACCAGTACTTACCAAAGTCAGGGCATGTAGTTTGGCTGCATGCTTGCCAACAAGTAACTTGACCAGTACTTACCAAAGTGAGGGCATGTAGTTTGGCTGCATGCTTGCCAACAAGTAACTTGACCAGTACTTACCAAAGTGAGGGCATGTAGTTTGGCTGCATGCTTGCCAACCAGTAATATGACCAGTACTTACCAAAGTGAGGGCACCTATAGTGGCTGCATGCTTGCCAACCAGTAACTTGACCAGTACTTACTAAAGTGAGGGCATCTATGGTGGCTGCATGCTTGCCAACCAGTAACTTGACCAAAGCCACATTGCCATTGGCGGCTGCTAGATGCAGAGGTGTTAGGCCATGCTTGGATTTGGCGTTGACAAATGCCTTATGGTACAGGAGCATGTCTGCAACTTGTTCGTGGCCATTTTCTGCAGCAAGGTGAAGGGCAGTTTTCCCGTGCTGGTTATATGTGAGGCAAGCAAGGAGATAAATCATTTCACAAGTTTACTTAATTAAATATCATACTTATATTATCAACATCATTGTTATATCAACATCACTACTGAAATCTTCGTGATTTATTTTAGATTTCAATCTGAACTGCCATTACAATTATTTCTCTTACAGGAAGCATCTGTGAAAACATTTTAATTGCAAATATACTCTTGTTTTGGGGAAGGAGGGAGTCATGTAACACAGGGGGAGCATCACCCACGTTTCCAGCAAGCCTGATGGGCAAGTGTACAATTCTCCATCAAGGTGGGTTTTTTTAAAAAATTGACCTCACCTTCCACGTTAACCCAGCCTATAATGGGCACCAGGAAATGTCACTAAAAGTACATTATCCATCAAGTGCTGCCCAGTATGTCTCAGTGTGTGTAAACGGGCCCGTTATTTATGCGGTGAGAATGCTAACCTACTTTTGTGTGTGTCCACTAGGTGGCAGATGCTGGAGTGACCTCTTGATCATGTTACAAGATCTTTGCAGAACATTGCTCTCATCACAGCTCACTGAATAGGCTCTTGATATCTTTGCAGTTCCCCTGCCTCGTGTATTTTTATCCCCAGTTATCCATAACTGATTCAGTGCTATACAAAAAGCAGGGTTGGACGAGACATGGAACACAATCAAATGAACCAAAATATTGTAAATTTCCTTTCACTGAGCATTGAAATTGTGGAAGATGCTCTGAAACGAAACAAATAAAACGAGGACCCTAGCATGGTGATATATCGTTTTTCTGTCTAAATGGGAGGTCAAATTTTGCGATATATTATCCTTCGGCACTGAATCAGCACTGAATGCCCTATGTCAATTGTCCAGTCAGTTGTTCCCTGCCCCAAGTTCCAGTCAGTTGTTCCCTGCCTCAAGTTCCAGTCAGTTGTTCCCTGCCTCAAGTTCCAGTCTGTTTTTCCCTGCTTCAAGTTCCAGTCAGTTGTTCCCTGCCCCAAGTTCCAGTCAGTTGTTCCCTGCCCCAAGTTCCAGTCAGTTGTTCCATGCTTCAAGTTCCAGTCAGTTGTTCCCTGCCTCAAGTTCCAGTCTGTTTTTCCCTGCTTCAAGTTCCAGTCAGTTGTTTGTTGCCCCAAGTTCCAGTCAGTTGTTCCCTGCCTCAAGTTCCAGTCTGTTGTTACCTGCCTCATGTTCCAGTCCATTGTTCCATGCTTCAAGTTCCAGTCAGTTGTTCCCTGCCCCAAGTTCCAGTCAGTTGTTCCCTGCTTCAAGTTCCAGCCAGTTGTTCCCTGCCTCAAGTTCCAGTCTGTTTTTCCCTGCTTCAAGTTCCAGTCAGTTGTTCCCTGCCCCAAGTTCCAGTCAGTTGTTCCCTGCCCCAAGTTCCAGTCAGTTGTTCCCTGCCTCAAGTTCCAGTCACTTGTTCCCTGCCTCAAGTTCCAGTCAGTTGTTCCCTGCCCCAAGTTCCAGCCAGTTGTTCCCTGCCTTAATTTCTAGGAACCATGTTTTCCATAACTGTTCTTTTTAAACCACCATATTTGATGTGTCCAAACTATTTCAGCTTCCTCTGACAGTTTTCTTTGAATGTCTGTATATTTTGTTTTCTTCATAATCCATTGTATTCTAAATATTCCTATATTTTTTAACATTTGCTCGCTATGAACTCAAGCATAGTCAATATACATGCTACTATTTACTTGCCCCAAGAAAACTTGTAAAGAGTGTCCACTTTCTGTTAGCAACACTGTGGGATCAGCATATCTAAGATTGTTTATTATTCTCCCTCTGATGTTCAGTCCAGACAATTGTCTAGCTTGTTTATTTCTGTGTGTAAGTTAAAATTCATCTGCCACCAGTGTTTTGCTTCTTCTTGGTACACAATTTTCTAAGAACATTTCTGTAGCCACTACGAGTCAGAATCGCAGAATTTAACAGGAATAACTTTTGCAGTGACATTCAGTTACTTGTTTTTGTGTCTCCGATATAAGGACATTAAGCATACTCAATATGTTAATTCCCCAATTATTTCAAGATCATCTTAAAACAGACACTGATTACTTCATATATGAAATGGAAACAAATAGGTATTTTAAATTCCTGCGAGAAAAAAACGAACTAAACATTAACAAACGTTGCACATACCTTACAAGGAGATCCACGTGTCGCGAAATACAGGTGAAAAATCCGAAATCAGAAGCACTCAATAAATATAAAAAAATGAATAATAAAATAAGATAAAATACACACGAACGTATACAATACGACACACAGACGTTTCGATTTTAAGAATCTTTGTCAATGACAACACAGATAGCTGACGACAAAAACACAAACACACGACCTATCACTTATAGTGCACAACCTGATAATTCCACGTGGGGCAGAAAATGTGACTATGGCCAGCTGCGAAAACGCGTGGCGCAGAATTTAAAATGGGTTGCCAAAAAGGATTAGAGTAGCCAAAAATATGTGAACAGTCTGCTATGGAAACATAGAAATGTGGGGACAATTAAGTCTAGATATCGCGGGGGGGGGGGGGGGGGGGGACAGCACGGTAATAGGTAGTGTAAACAATTGGGGAAGATGCCACAGTTATACTGTAGCGTCCACGACAGTATTAATTCCTGTCGGGTGGATGCATCCCAGATTGTTGATTAGCTGGCATTCAATTCTAAGTCTGACACAGCTATTTGAGAAGCAGGGTTTTAATGCGGTGACACATGCATCGTCGGCTCCATTGTGGTTGGAGGAATTGAAATGGTTGGGAACAGGTTTGTCAGCGCCCTGATTGATGTCTCTGAGGTGTTCTCTAAAACGATCCGCAAGACGTCTGCCTGTTTGGCCAATGTATTTCATGTCACATCGTTTGCAGATGATAACATAAATCAGATTGCGGGATGTGCAGGTGAAAGAATCTTTCAAGGTGAAGGTGCCTCGGGGAAATGCAATTTCTGGTGTCTGAACAACGTATGGGCATGTCAGACAGTTCCTACGATGGCATTCGAAGGAATCGGATCCTACCACTCGTGAGGTATTCTCAAATGGCCCCAGGGTAATTTTCCGCCGTAACCAGAGCCTCAGAGACCACCTTGTGCACAGTCGCCTCCCCACGGTTACTTCATCTGTGGGCACCTTCGAATGCCATCGTAGGAACTGTCTGACATGCCCATACGTTGTTCAGACACCAGAAATTGCATTTCCCCGAGACACCTTCACCTTGAAAGATTCTTTCACCTGCACATCCCGCAATCTGATTTATGTTATCATCTGCAAACGATGTGACATGAAATACATTGGCCAAACAGGCAGACGTCTTGCGGATCGTTTTAGAGAACACCTCAGAGACATCAATCAGGGCGCTGACAAACCTGTTCCCAACCATTTCAATTCCTCCAACCACAATGGAGCCGACGATGCATGTGTCACCGCATTAAAACCCTGCTTCTCAAATAGCTGTGTCAGACTTAGAATTGAATGCCAGCTAATCAACAATCTGGGATGCATCCACCCGACAGGAATTAATACTGTCGTGGACGCTACAGTATAACTGTGGCATCTTCCCCAATTGTTTACACTACCTATTACCGTGCTGTCCCCCCCCCCCCCCCCCCCCGCGATATCTAGACTTAATTGTCCCCACATTTCTATGTTTCCATAGCAGACTGTTCACATATTTTTGGCTACTCTAATCCTTTTTGGCAACCCATTTTAAATTCTGCGCCACGCGTTTTCGCAGCTGGCCATAGTCACATTTTCTGCCCCACGTGGAATTATCAGGTTGTGCACTATAAGTGATAGGTCGTGTGTTTGTGTTTTTGTCGTCAGCTATCTGTGTTGTCATTGACAAAGATTCTTAGAATCGAAACGTCTGTGTGTCGTATTGTATACGTTCGTGTGTATTTTATCTTATTTTATTATTCATTTTTTTATATTTATTGAGTGCTTCTGATTTCGGATTTTTCACCTGTATTTCGCGACACGTGGATCTCCTTGTAAGGTATGTGCAACGTTTGTTAATGTTTAGTTCGTTTTTTTCTCGCAGGAATTTAAAATACCTATTTGTTTCCATTTCATATTGTTATATCCTGCTGCAGCCGCTGTTTTTTCTCTCTATTCCATATCATTTACTTCATATAGTTTTTCCTTCCACACTTTACATTCTGTATATCTCGCGTTTCTGGAATCCTAGTTGTTCCTGAGAACCAGGCTGCCTATTCTAAGTGGTAAGTAAACCCATAAATACTGTTTTATGAGATGTCATACATTGTTCAACTATGTACTATTCAGTTTAGCATCCATTTTTACGTGTATTTTGTAATTTTCTACCATTAAAGTTGGGAATCAATCTTACACTGAAATTATGAAGATAGCAAGCTGTAATGTGATATTTCAATGGCAGGAGATAGCAGTTTTCGTTGTCACACTCTAGCTATGACCATTTTATATTGCTATGGAATATTCAATATAAAATGACACAAAGTAGTGCAGCTTTACACAACAGAATTATGTGTTGTAATTCAGTTGTTTAAAGCTGCACTAATTTGTGTCATTTTATATTATTTACATTTTCACAGCCAATTTTATTCATATTTTTACTATGGAATATTCAGAGTGACTGCAATGATAATAACTGCATGTTTACATTCAACACCCATTGTTGTGTTTATGTGTAATTGTTTTTAAATTTAATTCATTCTACACAGACCGAATCACTGACACCTTTTCTACAGGACTTCTCAGGTCAGAATGGATCTATGATTGTGGCCTTGTGCTGACAGCTTGTGCAGATAGCCTACAGATTGACGTCATCACAGCATGACTGGTCTTGTATATCTCTTTGTGTGTGTTAGCTATGTTACACCAACAGTGATGTGAGGGTTTAGGTCACACTTTTTCAAAGGACTAAAATAGTATTTTCCTGTGTGTTCATATTAAATGATAAAATGACACATAAATATTAATATCTCGGCTTAGAATTGATCTACAGACTTGAATAAGATACCGTTGGATTTTTAATTTTTTCAAGAGGTATTCAACTCTGCGGGTTGCATAATTAAAAAGCAATTTAGAAAATATTATTAATATTAAAAATTAATAAAATCGCTACAGTACATAACATACTTTCTGTAGCATTTTAAGACTAAAAGTAAAGCCTTAGTAAAGGAAAGACAATTTAAGTTCAAAATACTTGAAAAGTCCCAATTTTCTTCTTTACATGTACCAAATAATACTACAAACATAATACAGCCCACTCCTACCTCATCAAAAATGTCCACTCTGGCTTGGTTCTTCAGAAGTATCTTCACAATGTCCAGATGTCCTTGTTCGCTGGCTACCAGCAATGGAGACTGGCCATTCTTAAAATCAAACAAACGATTTCAAACTACAAGCCTCTACCAGAACAGGACAAATCGTATTTTCTAGAACTGAAGAATCTGTCTTATAGAAACTGGAGTAGTGGCAGATATCTTGGCTTTGTGTGTGTGTGTGTGTGTAACCAGCATTGATTTTATTGAAAAACCTAGTATGAATCAATTGTTTTGCTACCCACTTCGTGCAGTGTGTTTAGAACTTCCTCCACCTCCTCCTCCTTCTCCTCCTCCTCTTCATTCTTCATTCTTCTTCTTCTTCTTCTTCTTCTTCTTCTTCTTCTTCTTCTTCTTCTTCTTCTTCTTCTTTTTCTTCTGCTTCTTCTTCTTCTTCTTCTTCTCCCACTTCTTCAAATCGTGTCCCTCTTTTCTAGTGTTAACCCATGACGGAAAAGAACGGGAGGACGAGTTTTGCCTTCTTACACGTTTAGCAAAAACAAAAGCGTTGGAAAGTGTTGTGGGAAGAGGGACAGAGGAAAACAGCAAGAGGAGATTCTTGACAGCCTTTTGGCAATGGCGCGGAAAGGTGTCAACTTACGAACTGAAATATGCTGTTGGAAGATGTGAAGTATGATCGCCCCATCCCTGGATTGGACAAGCGTTATAGAAGTACACAATCGCGCTATTCGTTTTATGTATATTTTAAAAAAAAAATAGTTTTCATAGCTGTTTTTCTTCTGATAAAGACTTCGGTCGAAACGTTGGCCCGTAACCGTTTTGTTTTTCTTCATTCGTCGAGCTCCTTATTCATACATTGTGTGTGTGTGTGTGTGTGTGTGTGTGTGTGTGTGTGTGTGTGTGTGTGTGTGTGTGTGTGTGTACGTCTGCGTTCGTGTGTATGTATGTATGAGAGAGAGAGAGAGAGAGAGAGAGAGAGAGAGAGAGAGAGAGAGAGAGAGAGAGAGAGAGAGAGACCAGTCACTCTAGGAAGGCATCAAGTACGGAAACTGACTGAAAGGAGAATAAACGAGACAGTCTGTTAACATAAGCCACTCGAGCTGATAATGGGCAGTACTACACTCTGTGGTCAGAAAGACAGCCTGTGTGGTCTTCGATGTTTTACCGTGCGTTGTCCACCTAAAGAGTTGGGCCGTGTTTTCGTGATAACATTGTTCAACGTACACCATCTGCGGTTGTAAGTCTACTCGAATAAAGAATCTGCAAGATCATTGGGGGTTTGTTATACTTGGTCGTAACATCACAATTGTTCATCATCCATTGTCAAGTGAAATGCCTTGCTTAAACCTCTGGCTCAGTACATCCGTAGCATTCTTTCGGGTTTGCATCCCATAACCAGATGTGGTTTTATAGAAGAATGCTGAAAATTAATTAGACATTCAAAAAGAGCAATCATGACGTTTTAATGGAAGCTTTGTCGCAAAGACAACTTATCACAAACACCAGAAAGAGGCAGTCATCATTTTTTGGCCACGTTATGAGAACACAAAAATTGGAACATGTTGTGACAACCGGAAAGATTTGCGGAAAGAGAGATAGTGGAAGATAGCGTGAGGGAAGGGAGTCAACACACGAATTGATCCATGATGTCGGAGATCGTAATTGGTGGAGAGGCATGATCGCCACGCCAGCCGATAAGGTACTGGATGATGATGATCCCCTAACCTTTGATTGTCTCCTGTTTACCTACAAGGCAGCAAGTGTGTGTATTCCTTCATCTGGTCCCTACCCCTTGACCTGTCCGACATGGGAGACTCTACCACTAGTTGTACCACTGTCGGCACTGCATTTGAAGGTATACGAATACGCACGCCACTCTACCACTGCAAGGTGTATACACAGCCAATCAGCTCAGTGCTTAACCAGCGTAATTGTTTCGTTATATACTGTTGATGAACTCTCTAAAGCCAGAGCTCTCTACACATTAATCATCTGATTACACTTCATTTGACTGTTTTCACCGCATCTGTTCTCTGCCTGTCCAGCATAACGGCTTTCTTCTCTGCTATAGTTAGTGGATTTGTCTATCCAGAAATAATAGCAATATTCTCTGTTCTAGTGGGACTTTCTGAAGCCAACATTCTATGTTTTAATCATCCTATGACACTTACCTTGGATTGTTTGTTGACTATTAACTGAATCTTTGCACCCAGATGTTTGACAATCTCCATCATGACGTCAGCATTGCCCGCCCGGGCACAGTAATGTAGACAGCTCTCTTGAGTCTGGACAAGTAAGACAATCTTCAGTTGCTACTATTATTTATTGATGTTAATTTATATGTATTTATTGGGCCTCTTAATCCTACATTAGAGTCCTTCGGCCAGTGTGGTCCACCGAGGCCGTTTGGTCATTACTTGTGGTCAGTGTTTCACTAATTTGCCTTCGCTGGCATTGAACTCAAACGTAGTCCATACTCGTGTTACTACTTATAATACGCTGGACTGATTTTTGCGTGTGGATTAGCTTTTTCTATGACCAGTGTCGCTGGCCATCAGGCGAACCCACCCCGACTTCTAAGGTAGCTCCAGGCAATGATTGTGTATCTGTTCTTCCACACTATACACAGGATCCCAACGAGCCCCGACCCACATATACCTTATCGTGCACCAATACCCCACCCGGCAGTACAGGCCCAATCAATTTATCCGCCACCTCGTTCCCCAGCACACCTTCGGCAAAAGATCCAACGGATACAACCAATCTTTGATTTTTGAATTCAAGCATGCCACTGCGAACGAAGCATGCATGTCTTCACCTTTCTCAGTGTGCAGCTGCTAACTGTACCAGCACAATGTTGATTCCTGATCCCCCCTCGTGCACTTAGTGTTCTGCTCTTTCATGATCGCACGATCTCCAATCCACTTGTTTTCTTTTGATGCTCAATCCGTTGAAAGTCCTCGTTTCGGGCACAGTTCTAAAGGCGGTCAACATGTCGACTCGATCCATAGCTAGACGTGTTATTATAGAGTGGCTTTGCCAGCCAATTCGTCTGCTCTTTCATTTCCCACAACACCCGTACGTCCTGAAATGAAGATAAATTCAACCTCACAAACTGTTGACCTCTGCGGGGATTCTATCCAGTCCCGCTTATGAAACCTGAATGACATAAAATATGAAACCTGCAATGACATACAAGGTGCCTCTTATTCTTATTCTTATAATGGTCTAGGTGATAGGAGTGAGAGAGGTGACAGATTAATAGGCGAAGTGAGCAGAACAAATCCTGGTCTGGCACAGTCAAGGCCTGCATGCACCTTTTTTCTCGCTGGCCAAAGGCCGTGCAAGTTTTATAGGGTTCAAGTAGACAAATAATATTATGTTTAGAGGAAATGTCATTTATATTGTTTGTAAATTTCATTCATATTGAGCAAATAGTTCTCCCTACCGCCCACGCTTATCGGCATGGCACATAATGGATGGATGGATGGATTATTCTAAGGGAGATTCAATCAATCATGCCGGAAAGCGTGGGCGGTCATGATTCGCCATTTCACTCGATCACCAGAGTCGTGGATCAGCTCAGTGTTCCTGTCTCGTCCATGCCATGTGGCCAAGCCATCCAGGTATTTTCCTATCGGTCTTCCTCTTGGTCTGTTCCCTTCGATCTTGCCAGCTGTCACTAAGTTCTCCAGTCCATTTCTTCTCATAACATGTCCAAAAAATTTTGACTGTCTACGTCTAATTTCTCTAATCAATCTACGATTCTCATTTGTCTCTTGTAGTACTTGGTCATTGGTTTTTCTATCTGTCCATGGTATTCTTTGCATTTTCGTCAGAAACCACATTTCTGCAGCCATCAGATGTTTTTCAGCTTGACTACACATCGTCCAAGTTTCACATCCATACAAAAGAACAGGCTCTATGTATCCCCTCAACACTCTTTTTCTCGTTTCAATTGACATCATTTTATTGGTCAGAATGTTTTTCATCTTGCTAAAGGCTACTTTCGCAATGGCGATTCTTGTTCTAATCTCTTCAAGGCATCTGCCATCAGATGTTATGACTGTAACATAAGTAAGGGAGATTACTACAATTTAAAATAAGGAAATAATATACCTAGCTATAGAATTAACATCTAACTTACAATTCTGTTTACTAATATCTTAGAAATAAAACAATTATCGTGGACGTTAAATATTAAAACCTCAAAAACAATCCTTTAAAATTACTTATAGAAAATGTTTCTAATCATTTCTTACTTGCATTTTATAATCTAATTTCTAGTTTTGGACTTATTGTTTAAATATCAAAAGTAGACTTTTATTGTAAAATGATATATAGTAGCATGAGAGTCCCTTCTGTGGGGACAAATCATTTTTTTACTGGCCTCATAGGGCCACATACAATTAAAAGGAAATTAACCACATTCATCCCAAACTTAGATAACATCATGACCGAAATTAGAAGACCGAATATTCACATGTTAAGTATATGTGAGACAAGTTGGCATTATAACTTCCGAAGAATATAGCTATAGCATAATTCATTCTGGTGCAGAGAAACAACAGAAAGAGGTAGCATTTACAATTCATTCATTCATTCATTCATTCATTCATTCATTCATTCATTCATTCATTCATTCATTCATTCATTCAGTAACATGTCCTTTGCAGAACATCGTTCCCATAACAACCTTCCGGAAAACTACTCGATCACAAGCATCTTATGGCAGCTTGTTGTTTCCAATATATGTGTGTGTGTGTGTGTGTGTGTTTTTTTTGGTGCAAGTCTAAGGTCTATCTCAACAATTTGTAGATCTGCAAGCATCTCTATCATGCTGACATGTCTTACTTTATCGAAAACCTTTGGGTAGCTAATAAAGCAAAGGTGTAGGTCTTTGTTTACTTCTACAGAACGTTCAATTAATGTTCTCAGCATATATACATCATTTACTGAACCTTTGCCTTCTACAAACGCACATTGTTCTTCTCATATTTCTATATCCATTGTAAGTTGGGGGAGTTGGTGTCCATCCTTGCCCAGGATCAATATTTGTGGGTGCACATAATCACATATTAGTTTGACAGTGTCTTCAATCAGTCCTAGCCATGATTTTTTTTATGTTTCAGCTTCTTAAATGCAAGATAAGTCCATTCTTCCTTCGTTGGAAGAGGGCCTTAGTTGGATCGCTGCAGCCCTCCTCCAACGGAAAGTAGCTTTTAGATGTGGCAGTTGGACTTCTGAACCAACAACAATATACCCGGGCCTGCCATAGGGATCACCATTATCTTCGGTGCCTACACTGTGAGAATTACCAGCGAGCAGATCACTGGACCAGGGAGGACATTGTCATATGCCGACGATGTGTTAGTGTATCGTCAGGGTAAGAATAGAGATCTGGTTGCTATGAAACTACAACCAGAACTAAATCGCATAAGCACTTCGTGTGTGGAATCTTGGGCAATGGTCAACTCAACGAAGGCAGCAGTGACATGGTTCTCTTTGAATAACCATCTTGTCAATACTCCAACACCATCTGTAAATCTGTATTTAGAGCCTGTGGAAAGAACGCAGGCAATGAATTACCTGGGGATAAGTTTTGATCGAAGCCTTGATTATAATGAGACCATAGACCAGGTAATAACAAAGGCCAAGCGGGGTTTGGCTGCGATGCGGAGGATTATGGAAGTCATGGCAGTAAGTAAAGCAATAGCATGGCTCGAGACACAGACATTAACTAGGGCATGTTTCCTTAGCGACTCAATAAGCATGCTCAAGAAAATAGATCTGGGTGGATCCGAAAAGAGTGGTTTCTGTCTCTGGAGCGGTCTCGGCTGGCAAAGATTAGTTTCATTTTCGTGCCAGGGCATGCGGCTGTACAAGGAAATGAGCGGGCTGACAAGCTCGCAGGTAAGGCTACTGTGGAAGGCGGACGAGCCATGGACCAGGCTGGCATTCTGCCGCTGACATACACCCGTATGTCCTGATATGAAGATAAATTCAACCTCACACACTGTGGACCCCTGCAAGCATCCTATCCAGCAGCCGCTTATGAAACCTGCCTTTACATAAAATGTGAAACCTGCAAGGACATACAGGATGCCTCTTATTCTTATTATTATTATGGCCTAGGTGATAGGATTGAGACCGGCTCCCTGGTCTAGAGGTTACACGACTTTCTCCGTGATCTCGTGTACTCTAGTAGGTAATGTGACGTTGCGGGAGAATTGGTAGCGGTTTCTCCGCGTCGGTGGCTTACGGGGTATGTGAGCCGGCCGCTCAGAAAGCAATGGCAAACTACTGAGCGTAATCTTGCCAAGAAATCAATCAGCTGAAAGATGCTGATGTTGAAAGCGATGTCCTGTAAAGGATGTGCGAACAAAAACAAAAACAAAAAAGATAGGATTGAGAGAGGTGACAGATTAATAGGCGAAGTGAGCAGGGCATACCTGGTCTGGTACAGACAAGGCCTGCATGTACTTTTTTCGCGCTGACGAAAGGCTGCGCAAGTTTATGGGATTTGTGTAGGCAAATATTATGTTTAGAGGAAATGTCATTTATATTGTTTGTAAATTTCATTCATTTTGAACAAATAGATCCCCCCCCCCCCACCTTTTCTCTCTCTCTCTCTCTCTCTCTCTCTCTCTCTCTCTCTCTCTCTCTCTCTCTCTCTCTCTCTCTCTCTCTCTCTCTCTATGCCAAATGGTGCATTACTTTCTGACCATCCCTCATAATTTCTTTCAAATAAATATATCGCCTATAATAATAATGTAAGCAGGCAAAAGAAGCATGGCTTGAGAAAAATTGCATAGAAATTGAAAACCAACACAACAATTAAAATAGCAAATTATTGCACAAAAGAATTCAGAAACTTACTAATAAAAGAACAAGAACGTCAGCAGGCTGTCTAAAAACTAAAGATGGCAAAATCATAATAGAAAAAGATCAGATTCTACATGAATGGTCAGATTATGTGAACAATCTTTATGATGATAACAGAGATGAACAGTATGATATTCGATTTAATAATGAAGGACCGCCAATTTTGAAGATGGAGTTTCGGAATGTTCTTAAACATATGAAAGCTGGCAAGACCCCTGGTTCAGATAACATCACAACAGAAATAATTAAAGCTTTAGAAGAATATGAAATAGATCAAGTCACCAGAGTGCTGAACACATTATAAGATACCGGAGACATACCTTCTGAAATATGTAATTCTATATTTATTGCAATCCCAAAGAAATCAGGAGCCTTGGAATGTGATCAACACAGAACAATTAGTATAATGAGTCACATCACGAAGATTTTGCTACGAATTATCATGCAAGGAGTGAGGAAGAAAATACAACCTGAAATAGGGGAAGAACAATGTGGGCTTGTAAAAGGAAAGGATACAGTAATTGCTGTGTATATGCTGTGATCAGTTATTGAACGTTCTGTAGAAGTAAACAAAGATATGCATCTTTGCTTTATTGACTACACAAAGACTTTCGATAGAGTTAGACATGTCAACATGGTGGATATGCTTGCAGATCTACAAATTGATGGGAAAGACATTATACTTATTTTTAAAAAAAAACATATATTGGAAACAACAAGCTGCCATAAAGATTGATAATGAAGTGGGACAATATCAGCATGTTAAGAGAGGTGTGAGACAGGGATGTGTAATGTCTCCAAATCTGTTTTCCCTATACAGTGAAAATATTTTCAGAAATGTAGAAGATATAAATGGAATCATCATTGGAGGACGAAACATCAATAACATTAGATATGCAGATGATACAGTATTGATTGCAGACAATGAGCAGGATCTGCAACAATTAGTAGATGCGGTTGTTGCACACATTGAACAACTGGGGTTAGAATTAAATTGTAAAAAGACACAGGTTATGGTCGTCACTATGAAGAAAGAAATACCACAATGTACTATACAAGTAAATGATAATATTCTTCAACAAGTCGCTTTAAAAAGTCGACAGGGTCGACTTCATTGCACAGGGTTTTATCACATATGGCTCGGTCTCTTTCCGAGCGCGGAGAGTGTCGCACAAAGCACGAACTCCGTAGCTCTGGCGACGACCCACAGGAGTCTCCGTAAAATTTCACTCGAGAACCGAAGGACGCGGCCCGGAATCGAACCCACAACCTTCGGAGCCCGAGTCAAACGGCTTGACCACTTCGCCACGGAGACTCCGTCTTCAACAAGTGAATCGTCACAATTATCTCGGAACAGTCATAACATCTAATGGGATATGCCTTGAAGAGATTAGAACAAGAATCGCCACGTTGAAAGTAGCCTTTAGCAAGATGAAAAACATTCTGACCAATAAAGAGATGTAAATTGAAACGAGTAAAAGAGTGTTGAGGTCCTACATAGAACCTGTACTTTTGTATGGATGTGAAGCTTGGACAATGAGCAGTCAAGCTGAAAAACACCTGATGGCTGTAGAAATGTGGTTTCTGAGGAGAATGCAAAGAATACCATGGACAGACAGAATAAAACAATGACCAAGTACTGCAGGAGACACATGAAAATCGTAAATTGATTAGAGAAATTAGACGTAGACAGTCAACATTTTTTGGACATGTTATGAGAAGAATGAATTGGAGAACTTGGTGACAACTGGCAAGATCGAAGGGAACAGATCAAGGGGAAGACCGAGAAGTAAATACCTGGATGACTTGGCCAATGGCATGGGCGAGACAGAAACACTGAGCTGATCCACGACTCTGGTGATCGAGTGAAATGGCCTGTCATGACCGCCCACGCTTTCCGGCATGGCACATGATGGATGAATAAATGGATGGATGGATAATAATAAATCATACAATTCAACTGCGCATGTAGTTGCTTGGGGCATATTTAAAACATAATAATAACACGACAGTAATGCATTGATTGTTCACTGCAATTATTAATAATTCTGTTGAAGCAATCTACGGAATTACCAAATAAATACAAGAAAAACACCTAACACATTTCGCTGCATCTCGTCAGGTACATACTGCAGAAATAATAAACATAAAGTGAAATAACTAGATAAGTCCTACAAGCTGAAATATACACATGTTCGCACAATAATATCGATGGTCTCATCTCATCTCATCATGTTCCTCTAGTACCTTGCGGTGTCGAGGTGAAGTATAAACAGCGGTAGAGTGCCTTCTTATGGGCTTCATGTATCGATATTCCCATGGACTCTGTTATTCCCCGCGTCCATCGTTTACGTGGTCGGCCTCTTCCTCTGCTTCCCTCTGGTCTGTACATCATTGCTTGTTGTGGTATACTGTTGGTTGGTAACCTACTTGCATGGACTAACCATTTGACTTGCTGCCTTCTAATAAAATCTAGTGCAGCTATAACCCCCCACTTTAGTCCTGATTTCTTAATTTCTGATTTTATCTCTGCTTGATACATTATGTGTTCGTGTGTTGAGTAAGACCATAGTCTACTCTTGCAAAAGTTAGGTGCTGAAGACGGAGGCAGCCAGCCAGGAGGCGCACCACAGAAATCAGGCTGCCACGCAATTACGCCGTGAATTATGTCGGCAACTGCTATATGTTATGGTGCTCGCCCTGCTCTGGGCCCCCAGGCAGGAGCAGTGCCGGGCCTTATGCCTCGTAAAGGTCTAACCACAACTACTGGAGGTCCTTCTCAGATGTCCTGCGGAGCCAGGGGCCTGACAATAGAACGTCTGGCCGTACCAAACGAAGACTTAAAATAATGCACTGGAATGCAGAGGGTATCGGCAAAAAAAAAAAAAAAAAAAAATAATAGAACTAGAAAACATCTTGGCCAAAGAAAATGTAAGCGTATGTTGCTTGCAAGAAACTCACCTCAACGAAAATATAACCTTCAAAATCAGAGGCTACCAGTGTGTGGTATATTTTTTCAAAATAGTTTCACAACCCGTAACAGCGCTGGGAATATTTCTCCGTACAACAGTGGAGTAGTGACACCGCAACAAGGATAATTTGTTCCCCTATAGAAAATCCTAAACTTACGACAACAGGAAGCGTCAGCGACATCCAACCAAAAACTGGGAGCGGAAAAGCTGAGTTAAAAACAGCAACAACCGGTCTAAGAGTCTCACTTGCCACAAACTCGCTGTAACTACAAGAAAGGCGACTGTATCTGCGGAATTTGGTAGCTCTACTCACTACAAACATTTAGAAAGTTAATTCTTGTGAGAATAGTAGGACCAGAAACCAAACAGCCGGTAGAGTTGGAAACAAGTCAAATCGAGTCCTTACATCTTGTTGCTTACATGTGGTGATTGGAACCATTCCAAAGAATGAGGTAAACAATGCTATATTTTATATTAGTTAAGTTTAGTCCGTGAGCCTTTTTCCCAGGAGAAGAATTGGTAAGTCAAAACATGTTATAAACCCACGTGGTTAGTTCTTAAGAAATTAATTTACTGAAACTAAATAATATATTCAGTTATTATAGTCACGGATAAACTGTACATTAAGAAAACCTAGTGAGTTTCCTTTTCTTCTAGTAAACAACTTATTTAATGTTAAGCATTAGACTGAAGTTGTACATTTTAGTTTAGTTTAGTTTAGTCGTTGGATCAACATCACGGCACACGGTTTAACCCATAAGTGCTCCATTTTCCTCCTAACTCAAACCTGAGTCTGGAGAAACTCAGCTCAATGCACGAACTCCGTTGCATCGGCGAGGATCCTGAAATACTTTGGGTAGATTTTTAACTCGAAATTTTGCCCGGGCAGCGCCGTTAGGCTACTCTTTTTCGATTTCCAACTGCCAAGGGATTTTTTACGTGCGCAACAATACACACGGGCGTCCGATCTCACTACCCAGAGACCAGGGGAAATTTTATTACTGGAAGTCCAGGTGGATTTTTAAAATAAATCCCGGTCCTCACCGGGGCCTGAACCCGGGACCTCCAGCACTCGAGGCGGACACCATACTTCGAGACCACTCAGCCCCCTAGTACATTTTATTCTTGAGTAGTTCAACTCAATCAGTAGTGATTTAGGAGTGGTGAGTAACTTAAGATTTAAAGAAAACTAGTTTACATGTGCCAACACTGGTAAGAGTAATTAATGTAATGTGTAATAGTCAAGTGTTTTCAATTACATGAGCACATTAGTCAAATAGATTTTTTTTTTTTTTTGAATGAGCACATGAACAAACAAATAGTTTTCTTTATTTCATGAACACATGAGAACCAAATAGATTCCTATAGGGATCATAATTATGTGTTGGGTTAAAGCACCCATGTGGCGAGTCAAAAGTATTTTCAATGTTGTAAACATATGGAATTGATATTTGTGTCACATAATAATATTTAGTCAACTGGCATGCAAGAATGGTTAAGATTCATAATGCCTGAATATGGACGGAGTATGTCACATAAATCTATGAGAGCATGTGGGGATCCATGTGTAAGTTCATTATTGCTACACATGAGGAAGTATCCTTTGAGAGTCTCATAATTATGACTAATGATCACATAAATCTATGTCATTGCTGAGAGCATGTCTGTGGAGATTAAAGTGGGATTTTCATTATTGTTAAACATATTTGGAAACAGATTTATCATTTGGAAAAAAGAACATCAGTATGAATGACTAAATATCATCCAGGAAAATATTATAATTTCTGAGGAAGGATGGTAGAATGATGAGATTTCATTGTAATGTCATTGTGGTTGAATCTGTGAATGTATTCTGTGTAAAGCGCATACATATGCTTGATTGTCATCCATACAGACATGATTGTGTCTGATGGCTGTGTAAAATGTTCATCCATACATATGAATATTATGTCTGAGAATGAGTGAATGAAGAAATATGCTGAGAAGGGTATAAGCTAACAATCAATCTCATGATAGAAGGCAACGTTTATGTGTAATGTCCTGTCTGTCAGCGGAGAATATGTTTGGCATAACCCAAAATACTAATGAATCATTTAGTGCATTCCGACGCATGACGACACTTTGCATCATATATCACTTATGGGACCTTCATCTGGTTTTGTGCCCTAAGCACGACACAACCCATATCATTACATTACGCATACCACAAGCATCAGGTTTTGTATCTTAAGCAAAACCCCATTGTTTTATTATTGATCACTCATGTTACAACATATAGGCTAGTGTCCTGATGAATTTAATGATAATGATGATAATTATAATGATATAATGATGATGATAAATGATGATGATGATAAATGATAATGATGATGATGATGATGATGGTGGTGGTGGTGATGGTGGTGGTGGTGGTGGTGGTGGTGGTGGTGGTGGTGGTGGTGGTGGTGGTGGTGGTGGTGGTGGTGGTGGTGGTGGTGGTGGTGGTGGTGGTGGTGGTGGTGGTGGTGGTGGTGGTGGTTATAATGAGCATGATGATGATGATAAGTGAAGTGCAATCTTAGTATAGACACGGTGAAGACTCACCTCAACGAAAATATAGCCTTCAAAATCAGAGGCTACCAGTGTTACCGATCTGACCGAAAGGACAGGCGAAAGGGTGGGATACTGACTCTTGTCAAAAACAACATCCCTGCTTCCCAAATTGAAGTGTACATGGAAGGGGCTGAGTATGAGGCACTTAAACTAAAGACAGACAATACAGACCTTCACCTGAGCAATTACTACTGTCCAAATGACCGCCCGCAGGCACTGGACACACTATCTTTAAAAGGAAAAATGATTGTGTGTGGTGACTTCAACAGCCACTCGCAGAGCTGGGGCTATGATCACATGGACCAGAGAGGAAAGAGACTGGAAGACTGGCAGGATGAGAATAGATTCACCCTTATTAACAAGCCGCCTGACCAACATACTTTCTACTCGAGATCATGACACACTACAACTACATCTGACCTGACTTTTCATTCAACAGATCTGGAGGGGAACATTACACGAATTGTTGGGAAACAACTTGGTGGCAGTGACCATCGGCCAGTCTTTCTAACTGTAGAAAATGAACTTGTAAGTGAAAGCAACACCCTCTCGAGGTGGAACTACAAGAAAGCAGACTGGGCAATGTACAAGCATCGCACCAGCATACTGGTTAGAAACATGAACACTGAGAAGGACATAAATAAAGTAGAAGAAGAGTTTGGGAAATGTATACTACGGGCAGCACGAGAAACAATACCAAGAGGAGCCCGTAAACATTATAAACCCTACTGGGGTAGTGAACTGGAACAGCTGCATAATGATGTGGAAGTGTGTAGAAGGCAAGCAGAGGCCAATCCCAGCGAAGAGCATCACAATAAATATCAGCATGCAAAAGCCAAATTTCAAAGGGCCCAGCGGCAGGCTAGATGGAAAAGCTGGCAGGAGAAAACAGGGTCACTGAACTTTGAAAGAGACGCAAGGAAGTTATGGAAGCTAATAAAACAGGTTAACGATGAGGGTCAATGGAGAAACTCAAAAATTGCACTGCATAAAGATGGAAACATCTTAACATGAAAGCAAGCAGCTGACCATTTTGCGGACTCATTCGCACAAAATAACAATGTTGAAATTAGTACAGAGAAACAACAAGAGATTCGAGAAAAATGGCAACATACAAGACAGAAGGAAATAGTACAAGAAGTTCTGGAGGCACCTATCACAATCAGTGAACTGGAGCTAGCCATATCAAAACTTAAAATGAGAAAGTCACCAGGAGCTGATGGTATCTCCAATGAAATGATCAATAACCTAGGAACAGATGCCAAAGCAAAGCTGCTACAGATCTTTAATAACCCATTGACCTTAGGCAGTGTTCCACAAGTCTGGAGAGAAGCAATCATGATACCCCTCTTAAAATCTGGGAAAGACAGTCCCATTGCCTCCACCTACAGACCCATTAGTCTCACCAGCTGTCTCTACAAAACAATGGAACGCGTCATCAATCACAGACTACAGTGGTACATTGAATGTGAAAACATCCTTGTGCCATAACAGGCTGCCTTAGGCAGTGCTACTCTACGGAAGATCAGAAAACCTACCTCTCTCAAGAAGTTGAGGATGCATTCCAAGAGAAGAAGCTGGTACTTGCGGCTTGGATAGATCTGAAGAAAGCCTTTGACAAAGTCTGGAAAGAAGGTCTGATAAAGAAACTGAGAAACTGTAAAGTCAACGGAAGAATGTACAAATGGGTGAAAGCATACTTGCACAACAGAAGAGCCCGAGTAGAGATATACGGTCTCAAGAGCAAGAAAGTATTATTGTGTCACGGTTTTCCCCTGGGCGGAGTCCTGTCCCCAACATTTTGTCTAATCTTCATCAATGATCTTGTTGCTAATCTACCTATGGAATTAAAGCGGCAATGTACGCCGATGACCTGGTTTTGTGGAGCACAAATGAACATGCATCAGTGGCCACCATATTGCTACAGAGAACTGTAGATACATTTGTTGCATGGGCGAATAGATGGTGTGTCAGAATAAACACTGACAAGTGCAGCACCACTCTATTTACCCTTTCTCCGAAACAAAAGGCAGAGATCATTCAGATAAATGGAACACCCCTCAGAGAAGATAAAGAACCAACATACCTTGGTGTAACATTAGGCGACAGGCTCACATGGAGAAAACACATAAAAAAGCAGCAGCAAAAGCCAGAAGGAAAATAGCCATCCTGAGAAAGCTAAGTGGAACCACTTGGGGAGCCAGTGGGAAAATACTTAGCAAAGTTTATCAACAGAGTAACGACCAAGCTTGGAATACCGGTCAATTGCGTGGTGTTAAGCATCAAACATCACATTACAGGAGCTGGTCAAGGTGCAAAATCAAGCTCTTAGAGTCATCACAGGAGGGATGACATCAACCCCTATATTAGCAATTTAGAAAATGGGGAGGACACAAGCTCTAAGAGAACGCAGAGATACAAAAACACTAATACAAGCAGAAAAGTTCCTCAGCTTGCCAGGCCACGCTATGAAGAACAGATTTGAAAACTTAGCCGCGGGGCTGTTGAAAAGAAGTAGTTTCATCCACCAGGCCAAGCGACTCTGCATAGAAACCATCGATCTTCCACAGCTGGTATCCCTCTTACAACTATTCCAGAGCGAACCCCGTGGAAAGATTAACATAGACTATCGCTACAAATCCAGACAAAAGTGAGAGGAATATTTGACAAGAAAGAACAGAACAATGTACAGCGCAGAACAGCCACTCTCAGCTTCCTTGATGACGAATACCCACAGGATCTCTGGATCCGAGTCTACATAGATGGGTTAGCACAAAATGCTGTTCGAAATAAAGGAGCGGGAGTGTACATAGAATACCAAAATAATACTAGGGACACGGCCAGGGTTCCAACAGGAAAGTACTGCCATAACTATGTTGCTGAAATTGAGGCAATCAAGATAGCTACAGAGAAATTACACAACCTGTGGTGCTATTGACAGATGCAAAATCCGTAATAGAGGCGCTCCTGTCTGGGAAATTGCCAGTTCTAAG